>OZ001667.1:10370208-10915707 GCA_963924145.1 Pyrausta purpuralis
GGTAAAATCTTACAATACTATTGATTTTTATTACTTTTATAAAAACTTTTTATTTATTGAAAGCTTAACGCAACGTTTTACATGTATTATTTATTTAAATTAATAAAATCACATTATTGAAAGCTTATATCACAAGTTCAGTTATCGCGCGCATTCAATTGGTCAGCACTGTTTGTTGCACTGCGCTTGCAACATTAAAAAAAAAGAAAAGTGTGATTGAAGCTGTTATTTTTGTCTATGTAATTTAAGAATAGAGTATAGATGTCCTGCACTGCGTTTTGGCGAGGAGTTAAAAACTAATCTGCCTCAGTAGGAGTTGATAGCTAGGAAGCAATCAATCAATATAATACTAACATTTAAGTAGTGACGAGACCTTCATTTGAATCTATTTAAGTTGAATCATTAAGCTATGACGATTTGTAAGGAAATTATAGCAGATGACGAGTGTGACGTAGTGAGGGATTCCGTCGTTACGTTTCCCGTTACGTAACCGCTGTGTGTTTTCTTTGCAGGCTTTAGAAGACAGGTAAGTGATTTAAAAAAATGAAATTATTCGAAATATGTACTAGCTGTTTTAATACGAGTATAGAACCTAAATATTGAACATTCGTGTTTTTATTTTAATTTAACAACTTTAGTTTTTACAAAGGAGTAAGTATGGACATTCAAAAAACTTTAGTTCATATAGTTATGTAAAACTTTTTAATGTATCAATTTTATATGACTAAGGGCTGATTGTTCAATGGTCAGATAAAAGGATAAAACTTATCAAATCAAATATCAAATCAAATATATATTTATTTTTAGCACAAAACATAACAGTAAGGAATATACAAATCGATAACCGCCTACACTAGGTAAAACCTGTATCGTAGGCAATTAACTACTTCCATTGTCATAAATTGGACTGCGTTACAATAATTTTTACAAGTACGTTGAAAAAAAAAGGGATATTAGTATTATATTATCTAAAATAAAATTTCTATGTTAAATATTAATTAAAATGACAAGTTAATTAAAATGCTAGGTTATAATTATTTTTGAATAAACAATAGTGCCTCGGTTTCGTTATAATCAAGATTAAGTAAGTAATTAAACAAAATGACTTTACAGTTCTTCAAAATCAGTGGATGTATATTCAAAATTTTGTTAATTCTATTATATAGGAAAGGAGCAAGAAAATCGTGTTGTCTTTGCGCGTACACAGTGCTACATCGTTTTACTACACAAACATTGTCTTTCCTTCGCTTGGAATTGTACATCTTCCCGTCGAATGGTGTTTGTGAATGTTTTTTGAGAACAGCGGAGAGGATGTACAGCTGTCTCACGGTAAGTAATTGTGCATCTGAGTGGAGTAGAGCAGAGGAGTGTAGGTAATGCTTGAAGAACATGATTTTCAGAAGAGATCTCTGGGCCCGTTCCAGCTGTATAAGGAGAGTCTTACACGCCCCACCCCAGGTATCAATGCAGTAGTTCAGGAGTGATTGCCCAAGCGCAATGTAAACTTTTCTAAGAAGATCTCTTTCCCCCACACATCTCAGCCTTCTGAACACATAAATTAGCTTCTTGACACGGCCAGACAAAACCTCTATTTGAGATTTCCAGCTAAGTCTCTCATCAAACAAAATTCCTAAGTATTTGATCTGGTTAGATCTGGCTATAGAAGGGCAACTACAGGTGATGCTTTTTTCAAACGGTGCAGTACATGTATGCGCTTTTAGCAAATAATCTGAGCTAGCTGATTTACTTCCGTAATTTATGAATCTAAGGTAAGTGGTTTTAGAGAGGTTAAGGGTTAAAAGATTTTTCCGAAGCCAATATGTTACCTGGTGGAGACCCTTTTCGGCGGAATCGTATACATCGTCCCACGTCCGACCGTGAAAAATCAATGCTGTGTCATCGGCGTAAGTAAAAATTTTGCTTGAGTTCACAGTTAACTGACACAGGTCATTGATATATATTAGGAACAGACTCGGGCCGAGGATACTACCCTGGGGCACACCAAAGGAGACTGGAGACTCAGAGCTAGTCACATTATTAATTTTGACCTTTTGAACCCGCTTGCAGAGAAAGTCCTTATAAATATCTAATGCAGAGCCGCGAATCCCCAGGCGTTCGAGCTTTCCAATAAGTAAAGGGATCGAAACAGTGTCAAAAGCTTTAGCAAGGTCCAAAAAGACACCCAGACATTTTTGCTTATTATCTACATGTGAGGAAATGTACGAAGCTAGGTCTGAGACGGCATCACCAGTGCTTTTACCAGACCTAAAACCAAATTGGCGTGGCGATAGGAGATTATTATGCTCTAAAAAGTTGTTAAGACGGTTGTTTAAAATTTTTTCTAAGAGTTTTGATAGAGTAGGAAGGACAGAGATAGGCCGATAATTGTTCACACTGGTTCGATCACCTCCTTTGTGTACCGGAGTAATAAGAGCGATCTTAAAGACATCAGGGAAGACTCCTTGTTGACAGCAAAGTGTAAATAGCTTAGTGAGTGGTGTAACAAGGATATCCTTGGCCATTTTCACAAAGTGTGATGGGATAGAGTCATAACCAACAGCACAGTTATTTTTGAGGGCGTTAATGATAATCAGACTGATAAATTATAAAGCGACAGATTTAAAAAAAAATACAGTTACGTATGATTGCTGACAATTGGGTGACGATTTCAAATTATATTTAATTTTAAATAGCCATATTGTATTTTGTTCGACGAATATTTCTTATCTGACTATTGAAAAATCAGCCCTTAATATTGTAATTAGAATAAATTGTTTTTTGTATGTTAGGACTGTAGATCGATATTCATCGCCATTTAATTAAATTTATTCGCAAAGATATCAGTTACGCCGTGACCATGACACTTGCAACAGCGCCAAAATATAATAATTTCACAAATAAGTTATAAACTGTCTCCCAAAAAGATCGTGCCAAACTGACCCTCGAGTTAGCTTACCTTTCAGATATTTTTTTTTAATTATGCCACTTTTTGTCTTATAAATGGCACACCAGACTGACACTGGAGATAGCTTAGCAAAGAATTTTTAAATAAAATTATCATGAATCTTATGAAAGTGTCAAAGTTTGGGAGATAATTCCACTTTCTTGTTTTCTTATACAAGATAATAAAAAAAAGGGCATTATCTCCTAACCATGCGAATTTTATTAGAGTCATGTTATTTTTAACGCGCACAGTAGCGCCACTTTATTTAAAGTAATTATTACTCCGTAAATACATAAACAATCAAAAATCTGGTAGACTCGATTGTAGTACAGGTTATATAGTTTATTTAGTACGTTTAAATTGTTTCTAAAGTAGTTTACTGTAGTTAGAGTTAGAAAAACTGCTAAATATGGCCACTTTTGGCAATTTTTCTTACTGTAACTGCAGATAACTCTGTTTTATTGAACTTTAACACTGTATCTAAACCACATAACTAGAGTTACAATCGCATCAATCAGATTTTCGATTAGTATTTTATTTAACGAGTTAGATTTTTCTACTGAAGTGGCGCTAGTGTGCGCGTTAAAAATCCGGGTAGCCCCTTAAGTGATTGTCTTTATATCAGGACACGAACAAAAATCTAATGGTAGACTTTCGAGCAATGCGTCCTGCGTCAGTGCAGAGGCTTAACGCATGCGGAGCCTCGGAGCCGCGCGGCTCTCAAAAGACAACTTTATCTTTCCTTAAGACTTAGACTCAGTTATCATTTATTGCAAATCCTTGGTGCATTATTATTATTACCCAGTATGAAAGCACAAAATAATGACCTAATTACGTACGACCTATGTACGATTTTGCACGAGAAATTGTTCGCTCAATTTTGACTGCAGACTACTTATGTTGCCATAGCAATATAGTTTCCCTGAAGCCGGATAAGTAACAAGTCATTTATTAATAAAATATCAGTATTTCAGAGGAAAATCATATGGTGTAAAGCTGGAGTCGGGAGTCAAGCGGTTTGTAAATAAATACTTCCAGTGAAACGATTAAAGACTATTGTTTTAAAACTATTTTATTGACTAGAAAATTGTGTCTAAATAACTCCAATGCTTAAACAATTATGATAGCAGCAGCAGGTCAATCGTTTTACTTTTATATTTCCGCCAGGCGACTCCGGCGCAGGCGCCAATCCACACCAATCAGGGGCCCTATTTTTGATACACTCGCTTGAATATGACAAGTGAATTTCGTTTAAAATTATTTGAAAATCACGCGAAATATAGACGTTAGTACTCACAAAATTTAGTTATCTTTTTTCGAATCACTCGCGAGCGAGATTATACTAATTTTATTTGCAAAATCGGTCATTAATCAGTGAATATCACATGCCATTGATCGTGACGGGAGTAATTAAAAAATGAAGGCCCAGTACCGCACTAAATCTTAGTTCAGGCAAAATTAAACGAAGAGTGAATTTGCCGCCAGCCGTTCCTCAATACGCTTATATCTCAGTCACAACTAATGCATTTATCAACAGCAATGTGCAATCACCAGGGGAGATAGGCGCTCCATTTTAAAAAGGCAAAGTCCTTAATTCGTTACTTAATAGAATTCTCATATTGTATCTTCTTATGCCGGCTATGTAATTTAGTTACGCATATCAAAAAAGATGATCATGCCTCCAATACAATACACATAGTCACATTACATCTTAAGTTGGTACATAATAATAAAGGTATACATATGACTCCCTGCAAGGGTATGACAACAATTAGCTCTAAGTTTACACTTAATTCTGAAGGACTAATTAAGAATTAAATTTAATTCCCCAGATAGATAACAGAATAATGTAAATTTAGTAAAACCTGACGCTGCACTGGTTTGAAAGATGTTAGTCATCGTACCTATATTGACTACCTGAGGTAAAACAATTAGTTTACAATGTATTTTTAGTTAGTCAGGCTTTCTAGGTCTTACTTACCTTTTATGTAGAAATTGACGTACGACGAAGTAATCAAAAGGAAAACGGGCGTGATTTACGCCAATTGCCTAATCATTGCTGGCTTTCCTTTAACATTCAGAACCAACAATTAGTTGAGGGACATACTCATGCTTGGTTGTTAATTGAATATCACTGTTCAGGATTTAAAATAAGAATTCAAGAAGTACGATATTATAAATTCAATTCGTAAATAACTCACTCTCAAAAGTTCCCTTGTCATTGATTATATTGATTGGACAAATCGAACTACCTCTTCCGAAGTTTTAATAGAAGTTCTCGCTATTAACCAAACCGCAACTAATAAGCGCGTGAAATCTAATATAACTACATGCAAACGCAAAATTAGCTCACTCTTTACCCGTCCTCCGGACAAACGTACAACAGGACAACTATACAAGGCTCTGCCTTGACAGTTGATCCTCTAACACCATCCTCAAAACCTTCAAGATGAGGTCAGGATACACTGGTTTCAAAAATTTGATTCCAAATTCGAACAAAATGAAGTTGATCGTTGTTCTGTGTGTGTGCGAAGCCGTGGCTGGGAGAGTTTTGGATTTTACTCATAACGGTAAGTTTTTATTTTGTTTTCAAAACTTTTCGGTGCCTACGATGGGTTAACAACGTTAAAAAACAAACACGTTTTAATGATTCCTTAGATTAATCTTGGGTTGATTCTAAAACTTTCGAAAACTTTTGTAACAGTTTTTGTGTATCATTATGAAATGATGAAAAAAATACCGGTTACCTACTCTATTAAACTTATCTTTGAGAGGTGTTATATTATACATTGCCTGTTGTAACTAAACAATTTCCTTCGAGCCGGATAGTACAACGCCACGAGGACCCAATACAGAAACGGTCTAGGGCGTCCCGCACATGGACCAATTGATAACAGCAATGTATGTTTTCCTATTTTCTGAAGTGCTGGATCATTGTTATTTGACAGTCCTTTCACTAAAATCATGGCAGGGATTTTCAGTCTAACTGTTTTGTGTGATATAATAATAAATCATCAAAGCTCATCCCTAATGAATGAGATAGTAGTAGAATTATACGTAACGGGAAAATCCAACCAAACAATTATTTGCACGTATTTGCTTATTGCAATAGCAAGACGTCATTCATTCATAGTTAAATGCAGTGCTCATGTCATTCTATCTCTAAAACTTTTAATTCCCAAACAAAAATCAAGTCAAGTTGCGTTCTATAGGCAAAATGTAAATTCTTACTGCTCTGCTTTCTTACGATTTTGAGCTATTAAATGATTTAAGCTCTCGCACACAAAGGTTTTAAATAAATAAATAAAATAAACTATCGTTACTCTGAAGTGCTTTCTAAATAAGGATGGACGCTTCATTCAAACATGTTGTGTAGTTACCGTTTTGTAAAGTAATAAATATTTTTTCATTTTCAATTTTTAAACCTCGAACTAATAGTTGACGTTGAATTTTATTGTTGTAGATTTGTAGCGACCGCCATAAAATTTACTACACGTACACATATCAATTTTTTTTTTTTGTAACTGTATCAAGAAAAAGTGATCGCAAAGTTTTTTTGATGCGTATATTCAATTAAGCTTTTGCGATAGTGCTTGTCTTTTTTTCTGTATTGTCTGTAATCTTTATTTTATAAAGTACTATGATCCCCTTTTGGGCTCTATAGAGCTACTATACTCTCTATAGAAGACATTGAGAAGGCGATGGAATAGCTGAATCTGTATACATTTCAGAGTAAAAAACTAAAGTCTATCGAAGTTAGTGTACACTAGTAACTATAGGAATTATTTATTTATTTTATTTATTTAAACTTTATTGCACTGTTAATGGTACAATTGGCGGACTTAATGCCTTATGGCATTCTCTACCAGTCAACCGCTTGGGAAATGCATAGAGTTAAATCAGTGGCGGAATATTTAAAAGTACTGAGAGGGACAAAAATTTAAAATGCATTAACATAAACATACATACTAAAATAACATAGATAAACAAAATTATTTGTAAATATATAAGCATTGGATTAATGAACTTACATAGAATTCTAGACTCTTGACCAAAATATCACCAACCGTTTACCTTTTCCAGTCCACAAATGCGGCGTCGAAGCGAGCGCCAACCCGCTTCACCGGGAGCCGTGGTTGGTCCACTTGGAATACTACAGACGCGGCGCACGCGCAGATATGAGGTGCGGCGGCACGCTTATAAGCCGCCGGCATGTTATCACTGCCGCGCACTGCGTTAAGGCAGCTGGGGCTAATAGGCCCACTAGGTAAGGATGGGTATTAAAATTCAATGAACTGTGACAGATCATATTAAAAAGGTAGACTTTTATGTTTTGAGACGATCGCAGTACCTATTTGCTTTTATTTATTTAAACTTTATTACACTGTAAGTTGTACAATTGGCGGACTTAATGCCTTATGGCATTCTCTAGCAGTCAACTACTTGGTAATGCACAGAGTTTAATCAGACAAATTAACTGTCATACGCGACAGATATCACCTGTTGTGGTCATCGGAAAACAGGTATTCTACTGCTGTCAGTTTTTTGACAGATGACGCTTTGAGATTTTAACCTTCAGTTAGATGTAAAATCTAGCCTTTCCTAACAGAAGGAGTACAAAATTCACACACTTCATATGTGGTATTTCTTTCTCTAAATTGAATAAACACTTTATTAAATTTAATTACTGAATTCCAGGATCATTGCACGTCTAGGAGAGTACGATTTGTCTAACAATACGGACTGCGTAGACGGCGTCTGCGCACACAAGCCCCTTCGTCTCGACGTGGTTCGAGTGACTATAAACAGCGCGTATGATGGAAGCGACCACGACGTAGCTATACTTACCTTGGAGAGAGATGCTCCTTATACTGGTAAGTCGAAGATATTATAGCTCTTCATAAAAGACAACAAGCATGTATGGCTTTATTTTAAAAGTGATAAGGTCGAAATTCAAGAAACTAGCTTAGTATAACGAATAGCGAAATAGATTTGTCGTTATCCATGTGTAAGTTCATTTAGGGCTGATTTTTCAATAGTCAGATACGAAATATTCGTCGAACAAAATACAATATGGCTAATTTGAAAACGTCACATAATTGTCAGCAATCATACGTAACTGTCATTTTTTTAAATCTGTCGCTTTATAAATTATCAGTCTGATAAGCTTTATCTGACCATTGAACAATCGGCCCCTAAATGACAAATGGAGGATTCCAATAACTTTAAAACCGTCATGCCATAAGCATTTGATCACTGTATAAAAACTAAAAATAATGAAACGTAACTGAATTTGAACCGGTTTGGCTATTGTTATATATGAACTATGTCATATATGAACGTTTCGAACTCCTGAATCTGCTTTTAACATGGTTTGTTATATCCGTGGAATTCTCGAACCAAATACGTTTTGGATACGGATAAGCGTAACGCGCCCTAACGGTGCAGTTCTGTTTGCGTTTCGTTTCATATTTAGAGTTTGAATAAAGTCCCCATTACGATAAGAAAAGGAAACATATTCAGCAGTGCAGTGCATTAAACCACTTCTCTACTTATTATTATCAAGGAAAATAACAGCTATTTAAATAATACATGTAGCTTTACATTAAAATATATTAAACACTCGCGGTCCCCCGCAACTTCATCCGCGCGTTTTGAGTTTGCTCTCTCCCCTACTACCACAGCGTGATTTTTCATAGTCTAAGGCCTTTCTCGATAAATAAGCTATCCAACACAAAACATATTTTCAAATCGGTCCAGTAGTTCTTGAGATTAGCGCGTTCAAACAAACAAACTCTTCAGCTTTATATTAGTATAGATGTAAGTGAGAGGCCAGCGACCATAGTTAGCGCAAGCTCGCGTTGCTGCGAGTATTATAAACTGTGATAGCTTCTAAGATATTTATTGAAATTAAATGATGTAAAGGGCAACTTTGTTCAAAATTAAATTCTCGTGTACCCGTGTGTATAAAACCTTCGAAAATAATGCATTATTTTTTTACAATTTTATTTACATAAAAATGTTGTAATGAGTAAACCATAAACGATAGATATATGCTGTCGTGGACTTTATTGTAGAACTGATAATGCAGAATAATCTCGTCATACATGATTTTTGTGTAACTTAAACGGTTTACGCAGCGGAAGTACTCAAAAGAAATATTTCCCCCCGTTTTCGCAACATTTTTCCTTGCGGCGCTGTACTTATGAGTCGTATCTTGATGTTATATAGCTTAAAGCATTCCTCGATAAATGGGCTTTGTAAAAATATTTTTTCTAATCCGTCTAGTAGTTACTGAGATTAGCGCATTCAAACAAACAAATAAACTTTTCAGCTTTATAATATTAGTATAGATTATGTATAGACTATCGTTTTATGTTTGCAATGCTGAGTCTTTAAGTGCGTTTTTCTATAGTAGGTAGTCCTATATTGTAAACACTGTATATGAATATCAGTAAGAAAATATACTATTTTATTCAAAATGTTTCAGTGTTCAACGATTAATTGCCTTTCTAGGTTTTGTGTTCATCTTATTTAAAAATGAATCATTTCGTTTAAAAAGAGTGAAAAAAGTGTTGACTATATTAAACTAGCCATGAGAAACTGACTTTAAGTGTAGGTAGGTAATGTTATTACAAAACAGTTGTAGCGTAAGTATTTATTTTGTCTTTTTTTTTCACAGAAACCATCAGACCAGTGTGCTTACCATCCCGAATTCTTCCGGACGACGCCATTTTGACAGCTTCAGGGTGGGGGGAGGACTTCACTAAAGGCATCTACGTTGACGTCAAAAAACACCTGGAGTTACCCTACTGGCCTTTAGAAAAATGCGAAAACGCGTACAAACATTTGCTGTTGCCAAAACCTATCATTTGTGCGGGGGGAGAGAAAGATATCGATACTTGCAGGGGGGATTCCGGAGGCCCCCTTACTTGGGGGGTGCAAAGAAGGGAGCTATGGGGGGTGACTAGTAGAGGTAATGCTATCTGTGGCACTAAAGGTTTCCCAGGAATTTATACAAGTGTGGTACATCATTTAGGCTGGATTTTGAAGATAATTGCGAAATGAACAGGAGTTTTATGGTTTTGGAACAAACCGGTTTGGCTTGTGTGTTCAGAAGGAAAGTAAATTGATTGCCAGATTTGCATTGTCTTGCAGGCTTTATATGAATAACTTTGTTAATTTCTGGGAAACTGAGTAATAAATACCATCTTGAAAATGAACCGTTTTCATAGAAAACAACAAACGAAATTTCAATTTTAGATCAATAGAGAAGTTCGATTAAGATCAAATGTTGTATTCTAGCTCAATTAGGGTGTTGCATGTATTTTATTTATTGAATGGTACTTTACTTATTTATTGTATTGCTGTTGACAGTTAGTTTGTAGCTAATTGGTGATATTTATGTGAATAGTAGGGCTAGTGTCTGAGGAGATCAGAGAAATATATAAATGGTGAAAAAAAACATAAAGCAAACCCCTTCACATTTATTGTAAGTGTCAATGTATAAGTGCAAAAATAAAAATTAAAAATATATCAATTGTAACAAAAATTAATCTATAAAACCCTATTACGTTTTTTTTTATCGATTTTATTATATTGCCTCTGTGGGGGCACAGTTCTTTATTCAATAAATTTCCATCAGATTTCAAGAGTGCTGATACCCTGAAGGTGTTTAAAACCAAATCATTATCTTTTATCACCACAAACCAGAAGCTCCTACAAAACTGAGGATTTTTCACGAGAAGCGACGAAGCCCATTTGCGTTGAACTGTCTTTACTTATTTCTCTGAATGTACAGTTTCGTCTTTATGATCCGCTTGTACATTGGCAAGTTTAATTCACTTCTCTAATAAAAGACATGTATAGTCTTCTTGAGGATAAAATTCTATGAACTTGATATCACTGAGTAATAATGTGCAAGCTATAAATGGGACATAGTATTTAAGAACAGTGTAAAAAGTTTTAAAAATGCTAAAATGCTGTGATAAAATGAAACTTGTTAAATAGACACATAAGTATTAATATTGATATTATTTATTATGTAGACAGCTTTTGGATGATATTTCAAAAACTTAGTCATTGTTGTAAATATGTAAGATTGTTAACAAATGCTCAAGATATTGGTTATTGTTGTAAATTAAAGCTCAATTCTTACCACAAAACTTGTTTTTATTCTTTTCTCGTGCCCCTGATATAATCCTAAATTATTTAAAACAGAAATGTACAAATATCATTTGATCACACTGTTTTCACTGCGTCATGTTTTCAAGGTACAATCAATCAATCAAATTATTGCATAGTTATTACTTATAGGTTATTTTACAACATATCTTAGTGTGATATTGGGCAAACTGTAACCTGCCCATCGGGCGTACTATAATAGAAGTTATACACAATTAAAATTACAAATTCAAATAAACTTAACACGATACAACTAAATTATTTAACAATCAAGTTAAGATTTTGTCATAAAAGTATTTTTCTAATGAATAGTAACTTTTTTAAATAGTATTTCGAATAATGTATGCTTAAAATAATTTAGTTCAAGTTCTTTTAAAGAATCTGGTAGATGGTTAAGTATTTTTGGTGCTATGGTGTAAAAGCTATTTTGATACGTGCCTTTCGATAGTGCCAAGCTGTAATAAATGTTTGTTATTATTTACAAATAGACATATTTAAAAAATATACATGCGTGATACATTTAAAATTCTTAGTTTTACAAATAATGGCATGCAACTTATTTTTTGCCAGGCACCGTAAATAGCTCGAATTAATGGTAAGAGATATGCCCCAGTCAATGACTCGGTAATGGATAAAACAAAATATGTATAAGTCCAATAAAATTGAGCTGTAAATGCTGACCCCTTCAATAAATTAAAGTGGTCAGCGAAACGCTACGAACTCACGGCTACACGGCTTAGCGCCATAGTGCTACGGAGTACGTAGCAATCCTAGATCCGTAGTCTCTCGTAGTACAGATGGCAAGTTTAGCTACGAGCGAAACTACGAAGCGCAGTACCGTTACCATAAGTTTACTCGCTAGCGACGACGTAAAAATGTCTATCGAAAATTGCTCAGCGCCTCTAGCGGACACTGACAGAACTAAAATTTTCCATACTAAAAGTTACGTTGTCGCTAGCGAGTAAAATCGTCGTCTCTATCGAGTAAACTCATTTACTGGGTAACAAAAGTGACCGAGTGTAAAAAAAAGTCGACAATACGACTTTTGTTTCCAACCACCTTAATTTGGGAAAGGGTAAAAATTTTTATGACAGCGTTCGCGAAAATATCTAACATTCTAATCAACGTTAAACGGACAAATTAAAGTTACATGTAGGTAGGTTAGTAGTCGATTATACGTTATATTTAGTATTTAATTTATTTAAACAATTATAAATCTTTCAAAGACAAAAAATAATTTGACAAATACGTGCTTACATTATGAATGTTTAACTTCTAAAAGAGTATTTAGAAAGACAATGTATTATTTTGAGCTCATATTTAATGATTATAACTGTATAATTTCCTTAATTCCGTAGGCAGTTTATTTATGAGTTGCGAAAAAATATAATCAGATTAGCGGTTCCCCGCGACTTCTTCATCGCGTTTTGAGTTAGCTCCCTCCCCTCCTGTCGCAGCGTGATGTTTTATAGCCTAAAACCTTCCTCGATAAATAAGCTATCTAACACAAAAATATATTTTCAAATCGGTCCAGTAGTTCCTGAGATTAGCGCGTTCAAACAAACAAACTCTTCAGCTTTATAATATTCGTATAGATGTTCGTCTGCCGTGTTTTTTGTTCTCGCACTCGAACGAGTTGCTATTCAACAAACGTCGAGCTGCCGATACGTCGAGATATAAAATACAATATTTAGGACAAACTTTAATAAACCGTTGTTATAAATTTATAAATATTCCGCAACTGATTAAACTCTTTACATTCCCCAAGCTATTGACTGGTAGAGAATACCATAAGGCATTAAGTCCGCGCCAATCGTATAACTTACAGCGAAATAAAGTTTAAATAAAATAAATTAATTTTATAACATTTTTTTAAAGGCTTAGAATGTTTTTAACCCTCACAGTGCCATATTTATATTCCTACAGACAAAATAAGAGAACAACATTGCGCTCGGGCGGGACTCCAACCTACAGCTTGCTGGCCAACCGGGCCAAAGCTCTTCCATTTTCATCGGTCTAACTGTGCTTCTCTTATAATTTTTGGTTTCATAATTCGTCTTTATGAGTCATATTTTTGTCTCACCACCAATAGGGAAGTATCGTTTTCTAAACTTATAAAAAAAAGTAAGTACAGAAACGATTGGTGGTGTTAACTAGGCTAAAGAAAATTAAGGCCTGCTAGATAAATCCACTAACTAAACGGAATAAAAAATGTGTTTAGTAAAAGTGTATAAAAAGACTTCAAACACTTCACTTATTATCACCTATAGAAAATTACAGCAAACGAATGCAAAATGATAGTGTAAGCTTGGTACAAGGAAAGCCGGCTATATTGGTCGGCTTTTGTTAACATTAATAAAGTACACTGCTTTTCTTCGAATACAACATATATATTGTAACTATATGTTATTTAATAAGTAATATTGTACTTTACTCTATCTCTCTCTCTCATCTTTTAAGATAGCATAACCGCTAGTAAAAATGGCGATAACTCCACCGTCAAGAACGCAAGAAGAAAAATACTCGCTTGTAACTTTTATTGATGCCTTTGCATGCAAATATTTTTTAACAGAGATAAGAAGACATACACACACACACACACATCCACACATACTTTAAAATCATCATTATTTTTTTCAATAAATTCTACATCATGAAATACCAACAATAAGTTTTTATTATTGAGAGCGTACGTGACGACAGCGTCACAAACAATTGGCGGACTTTGAAATGACAAAAGTAATTAAACCAAAGTTATTTCAACGATATAATGTATTATAGTGTCAACTTTAACTTAAAAATAATATGTAATGCACAGCTACGTAATTTTTGCAGGCACTGAAATAAAATAAATAAAAATAAAATAAATATCCTTTGGACATTCCCACACATCGCCATCTAGTCCCAAAGTAAGCTACTCAAAGCTTGTGTTATGGGTGCCAGACAACGGATATAATACTTAAATACTTTTTGTTTGTAAATACATACGTAATATACATAGAAAACACCCAGACCAATACAAACAGACATGTTCATGCACACAAATGTTTGTATTGTGCGGGGATCGAACCCGCACCCGCTGCGTAGTAGGCGATTTCTCGACCACTACACCAGACGGGTCGTCAGAAAATTGACAGACATCTGAGGTGGAATTGTGTAAAGCAATCGTATTCATTTGACAGTTCAAACGTACGGTATAATTTGTCAAACGCTTTGTTCTTTGCCGTTTGACAGATCATACCGTACATTTTTAACTGTCAAATCGATACGTATGCTTTACACAATGGGGAAGAAACTGTCAAATTAGTTCCTTATAGAGGGCGCCAAATGTTTGTTACTCAGGAACTGTCAAAACCCATACAAATATTTGTTGCTTTGCTGTTTTAAGTAAGTTTTTTAAAAAATTGGGGCGCTGTACAGCTATTGGGAGTGGAGAAATAGGTTCCTACAAATTCCCCAGTGATCCACCACAGCAAAGGAAAAAATTGGAAAAGGCATCGAGAAGAGGTAACTTTAAATTTAAATTTAAATTAATTTATTAACTAATTTGGGATTCAGGACTACTCTTGTAAAGGATTTACAAAGTTGAAGTTCCTGTCGTAGGCCTCCAATCTAGGAATGATAAAAACATAACTATATTTTAGAGGTTATGTCGCGTTAACAAATTTTTATCCTTTGGAAATGATAAAACTGGGATTTCTTTTACAAGAAGCTTTTAGTTTATACTTTATTTGATCAAATTTAATCCTAGATATGCTATCAAAACGTGTAAAAGTATAAAAACACTATGTTATCTTACCTGTCGACTAGGTCAGCTTTTTTCCTTTTTAACGAAGCTCCACGCTTTCTCAACACTTTCTTTAGCCTATCCACACGCCAGGAGTCCACAAAAGTCCACAAAACAAGGGTCCAGAGTCAAAAAAAGTTCACAAATCCACAAAAGATTCAAATCAACAATATTTGACATGTAACAAACACACAGCGCCCTCTACCAAAAAGTTTTGCGTAATCTTCCCCATTCCACCTCTGAAGTCCGCCAACGTTGTTTTTTTTTGGTCACTGCGAGCGTTATCATCGATTCGATCAACCACCTACTTCGCACACAGCGAATAAAACAAATACACAGTCTGGCCATAAATACTGTAACAATTTAAAAAAAAAGAAAGATATTACATTTGAATTTGCAATCTGTCATTTTTATACGATTGCTCATTGTGTTTTCTAATTTCGCCAATACATTTTATAATATTTTGCGATATTAAAATGGAGTGGGGTGATAAATAGAACCGAATCGCTGTGATTGCATTACACAAAGTTGGTATGCCAAATGCAATTTTCAAAACTCTCCATACGCTTGGTATTAGTCAAATGTTTGTGCACCGGGCTATCAATAGGTACAATGAGACCTCCTCTGGTAGTGACAGAAAAAGATCTGGCCGTCCACGTTGTGTTCGTACGAAAAAGGTAGTCAAAGCAGTAAGGGAAAGAATTCGCAGAAATCCTGTCCGAAAGCAAAAGATTTTATCTCGGGAGATGAAGATAGCACCCAGAACCATGTCGCGTATTTTAAGAAATGACTTAGGACTTGCAGCCTTTAAGAGACGCACTGGTCATTTTTTAACTGATAATTTAAAAAAGAATCGGGTGGTAAAATCGAAAAAACTACTGAAGCGGTACGCAAAAGGAGATCACAGAATTTTTTTGTTTACGGATGACAAAATCTTTGCAATTGAGCAACATTTTTAAATAACAAAATGACCGTATTTATGCTCAAACCTCTAAGGAAGCTTCCCAATTAGTCGGCAGAGTGCAACGTGTAGTAGAATTTTGTGCTATCGAAATTATTAAAAACAATTTATTGGTTATATCTATATACCGATCAGATAGGGAAGAAGATACGTTTTTCTCAAAGTTATATGCTCTGTTAAAGCATATCACAAAGCACTCTTCAAATAAAAGGATTATTATAGCAGGTGATATAAATATAGATATAACCCAAAATACTAACTTATCGCGTAGATTCCTAAATCTCTTAAAATCGTTTAGATTACACTGCATCATAAAAGAACATACTAGAGTGACGCCAAATACTGCATCGTGTATAGATCAATTCATAGTGTCTGCAAACGTAAACATGGAAGCGACTGTGAAGAAATATTATATATCTCTGATCACCATACATTAATAGGACAATTTCCACTACAGGATAATTTTCGTACTAATAATTTTTCGTACAAAATAAGTAAACGGATATTTAATAACAAAAACATGGATAAATTTCAAGAAAAACTAAAGCAAATAAATTGGAATAGTATATTAAATTCAAATAGCAATATTACTGATAACTATAACAATTTTCTTAAAACCATTAAGGATTTATTAGATATAAATATACCACAAAAGAAAATAATGCTTGTGAATAGTCAAAAAACAAAATGGATTACAAAAGGTTTGCAGAAATGCTGCTACCATAAACGTATCTTACGCTTACTTACATCTACTTATGATAATGAATCTTTAAAAACTTACACTAAATCATACAGCAAAATTCTAAAAAAAATCCTTGCGAAACAAAAAAGAAAATACTACATAAAAAGACTTAAAAATTCGTACAATAAGTATAAAGAAATGTGGAACATGATCAATGAAAAAATTAAACCAAATAATAAAAAACACAAACATGAAAATATCTGCTTAAAAATACAAAATCAAAATGAAACTTCACCCGGAAAAATTGCCAAAACATTTAATGATTACTATGTTGGTATTAGTTCAGGAATAATCACTAATCCTAACCAACAACGAGCAATATCATTGCCTAACTCAATGTATTTAGATTATGTTACGGAATCAGATGTAAAAAAAGCAATACTAAGCCTTAAACGTAATAACTCGTGTGGGTATGATGAAATTCCAGGTATCCTACTCGTACATTGTGTTGATGAGTTTGTGAAACCATTAACGTATTTAATTAACCAGTCCTATAACGAGGGCATTTGCCCTGATGCCTTGAAATTGGCAATAATAAAGCCTATTTTTAAGAAAGGTGATAAACAAAATGTTGCAAATTATCGCCCTATTGCCTTATTGCCGGTAATTTCAAAGATATTTGAGAAAATAATATGTCAAAGAATGAATAAATTTCTAGAAAAATATAATGTTCTAAATAAAAATCAACATGGCTTTAGAAAAAATCATTCTACTGCAACTGCAGTATTCGAATGTATTTATGAAATACTAAATGGATTAGACAAAAACCAATGTGTGGTAGCTGTTTTTATGGACATTTCCAAAGCATATAATTGTGTTTTGCATGATATTTTATTAAAAAAACTAGATTTTCTTGGCATACGAGGGAAGGCGAAAGATTGGCTCACTTCTTATCTTTCCAATAGGAAACAATTTGTACAAATTATGCATTTGTATAGGGAAATTAAAGAACTTAAGCAAGTCAACTCCACTACTCAAATTATAACAGACTCAATACCTCAGGGCAGTGTATTGGGCTGCTTGTTATTTTTAGCTTACATAAATGATTTACCTTCAGTAGTTTCACATAAAATTATTCTGTTTGCGGATGATGCCACGCTTTTGATTTCTTGTGATCAAAATAATATAGACAATATACAGGGTATTATTAGTGAATGTCTACATAAAATAGTAACTGAACTAAAAGAAATAGGTCTTACAATAAATTTTGGGAAAACTAAAATTATGCAATTTAGGCCCTATCAGAGAACGGAATTAGTTTTGTCCATATCACATCAGGGAGAGTTGATTGAGCAAGTAAATACGTTCCCACTACTTGGAATCACGTTAGACTCAACCCTTTCATGGAAGCCGCATGTAGAAGTCGTAGTAAGTAGGCTTAGTAGTTTTTCGTACGCGCTGCGCGAACTTCGAAGAAACACAAATGAGGAGTGTGCGCTTACTGCGTATCATAGCCATGCTGCTGCCTGGATACGTTACGGGATTATGTTTTGGGGCAACTCCACCAATGTGCATGCGGTATCTGTGTTACAAAAGAGATGTCTTAGAATAATTACGTTTACGGCGCCGAGACACACATGTAGAATGTTATTTGTAAAATTTGAAATACTCACGGTGACTTGCGTCTATATCTTCGAATTATGTCGTTTTATAAGAAAACACAGTAGATATTTTCAGCATTTTAATGACACGTCGAGCCGTTACGCTTTGCGGCGCGCAAATGATTTTATTTTGCCTCCGGCCAGACTGGAGTTATTCAAGGTCGGTCCCTACTATATGGCTATAAAGATACATAACCATTTGCCTAACTTTATTAAAGCCCTCCAAGGTATTAAATTTGATAGGGAATTAAAGAAGTTTTTAGTTAAAAAGGCATATTATAATATAAATGAATATTTCAATGATAAATTTCAATATATTTAGATATGACATTATATAATTTAAACTCATACTAATCTGTGATTTAAATTGAAAATTGACATGATTTGATTGTATTTTTTTTTTCTTTTAATTTGAATTTAACATGACTGCATTATTATTATTTAGATAGATAGAAATGACTTTATATTTGACATACTAACAATTTGACAAAATACTTATTGACATTACTATTTTAATGAAGAATTGATTTAATTGTAATTATTGAATTTAATAACTTGAATTCACAAATACCTCGTTGAGGTCATAATGTAACAAAATAACCATCTTTTGCCTATATGTTATATATTGTCTGCTGTAATGTATATGAATATGAATGAATACCCGACTTCAGTGATGGTTTGGTGGGGTGTTAGCTATGAAGCAGTGACTTAGCCATATTTTTGTGAAAAAGGTATCAAAAAATCGGCACAAGTGTATCAAGACACCATTCTTAAGAAGGTAGTTAAGCCCCTTAACAACACCATGTTCAATAAACAAGCATGGTCTTTCCAACAAGACTCGGCGCCGGGTCATAAAACTCGGTCCACGCAGACTTGGTTAGAAGCGAACGTTTCGGACTTCATCAGAGCTGAAGACTGGCCGTCGTCTAGTCCCGATCTTAATCCGCTTGATCTTAATTTAGTACGGCTTGTTCTAAACGCCATGATAATTGATAACTGGCCTTAACGTTTAAAGGGCTGTATTGCAGCCAATGGAGACCACATCGAATAAGTTTTTTATATTTTAAATTGTTTTATGTTTATGTATAAAACTAACACACTGTATAAGTAATAAATATTATTTGCATTTTAAAAAAAATCTTTGTGACGATATTTATGGCAAGACTAGGTATAAACAAACATTTTTTAACAAAATCATATCGATTACATCAAAACTTATTTTGACTTACGGCCCTTATTGAAGATTTCTGTTGATGTTATGGCAAATGAATGTATATCTATAATTAGTGTAATGTACTAGAACTAAACTGTATATTAATCTAAGTAAGTGCTGTGTATGTTATACTGTTGATGTACCTAAATAAATATAAATAAATTTCTTTTTGATCTTTATTCATGCATCTCTCTGGAGCACTGTAAATAAAGTGTAGGACGTCTTGATAATCTGTAACAAAGATTTTAACATAATCAATTTTTAAAATAACCTGTTACATAGGGTAAGCGCTGGTATTACCTGTCACCTAAGGACACAAACAAACAACACATAAAATATTCAACTTATCTTTATTAAACTTTTAGAAAAGCCACATAATCTTATCCTCTAACGAATGACTTGAATTAAGATCAATAGTAATAATATTTTTGGTATAATCAACTTAAGAAAAAAACATTGTTTTTTCTTTAGGTGATTGACCGGCGTTAAACTCCATGGAGGACAATTTCGGTCGTCACGGTTCTTATGCCGGTCAGCGAAGCCTAAGACCGGTCAAGCTTTTCTGATACATATATCACACATGTAGTTTTCAGGTGTGTCACTACCCGTACATTCAGCATGTGCCTATAACCCACAAATAACACATCTGTACCAGAGCTCATTGTTTCTCCCGTAGTCATCACATAGAGCACACTTGTTTTCCAAATCATTATTTTCTTTAATATCTGTGTCATCATCTTTATATAAGTCAGTCATCTCAACATTTGATTCCGAACTGCTGCTAGTGCTATTTTTCTCCTGAAGTATTCTTTTTTTAACTGTGTGGCCTGTTTTTTCTTTCCTTTTGTATTTACTTTTCTTATCCTCTGTGACCGCGTGTATAGTGCTTGAATAATAAACACGTAGTATAAATGTTCAGGTTCTTCTCCAATAGATTTATTCCAACAAAATAGCACAAAGATGAGGCACAAAGTCAGAGAAAGTACAAAATAGAGTCCTATTCTGGCATGCAGCTCGCTTTTGTACAAATCAAAACCCTGAACAACGGAAGAAAACAGTGGAAACAACATCCGTTTCCATATCTGAACATTTAATATAATATTTATTTGTAGGGATAAACAATCTGCTAATTAATTATATATAATTTCATTAATTATTTAGTACTGAATTTAGTTAGCTTTTCAGATTATTATTATTATAATAGTTACAATATTTGAAATAAATCTAACCTTCATCAACCAATCAGAGTCAACTTCCTTTGGCGCCAGAATTAACATTGTTATACGGCAAACATAAAAGTCAAATAAATGTCCCAATAATCTTTAAATATTCAATTTACAATAAATAAAATACAATAATAATAATTAAATCATTCCAAGATTAATCCAAGTTATTCTTATATCATAGCTGAGTTACATTCAATATGGTGGACACTTCCGGCATTTCCACAATAAGCGTTATTATTATGTCAAATCTAGATAGGTGTATAAATTATGATGAATTGAACATATGACGAAGAGAATGTGTAATTTAGTGAATACAGTGGTGTTACATAAGTCACACACAGTGAGTATGTGGTTTAGTGCATTACAGAACGAAGTAAATATGTGGGGCAGACTAGGATCGGGAATCATCTTGTAACACCTCACTTTGCTTTTTAGTGGCTTTTTTAGTAACTTTGCTTTTTTCTGTTTTCTTTCTACTTTTTTAGGATTCTTTCTTGCCTCAGATTTCTTTTTAGTTTCAGATTTTTTTTCAGTTTTCTTTCTTCTTTTTTAATCAATGTTTCTTTAAATGAAGTTCCTGTTATGTAGGTGGCATGTTGTTTCCTGTTACTCTTCCTATTCTATGTGCTTTTCTTGGGTATTGGCAGAAGATCTTTAACATTAGTCAAACATTTAGGGGAAGTGACAGACATAATATGTGCATGTAGTTGTTGGCAATGCAGTGCTGGAAGAATTAGTAGAGGCAGAATAGCAAGCTAAAGTTGTCTTAACTGCAGTGATAGGTGAATCAACAAAATAAGAGATCACCGATGCTGAAGTGGATGGGTCAAGGATGGTTAAACTAGCTGTACGAGTTGATGTTTCTGCAATGATATTGTATTAAGAACTAGATCACCGGTGAGAGGCTAAAAGATGGCTCAGCTAAACAACACCTCACTTCAAGTTGGGGTCATAATTTTGACGTAGTCTGTTTTTGATGGCGTCAGTGTCTTAATGCCTCAGTGCGCCTTTTAAACTGCAGAAACACCTAACTAAATAAAAAAAAACAGTCCGAATATCATATTTTCGTTAAGTAAATTGTATTTAATAATGCCTATCATTCGTGATTGAAGTATTTTCAATAAAATTAATGAGTTTTGATTCTTAGCTAACCCACGGACTAACATGGTCGATATTCAAAGACAGTGCTGTACGTGGAGTAGTTTGGTACTATATTTTTTAATAATAATTTAACGACCGTCACAGTGTGGTGGTTTACGTTCCGGACTACAAAGATAAGCAGTCGCGGGTTCGAATCCCGCTCGCACAACCCTAACAAATATGTCTATGGAAATGTATGTTAATATGTCTGTTATATAACTATAAGTTACACCTTCATTTTTTTTTAAAGTAACAGCGTAGACGCTCTCGGATCAAAAGGTCACCGGCACTCGCGTTAACAAAAGTATAACAATAGCCTGTTGATAAACACATCTGTGAGGGATGATCCTCACGATTGTAGAAAAAAATATGTACGCTCACGTTTTTATTTTATTTTATTATTAGCGTGTTATTTGAAGGAATCATCATGTTTACATGATGCCAGATGGCTATGGTGTATTAATAAATATTTCTTTATTTGTTAAAATAAGGACTGTAAATATTTTAATTAATTTAATTTGTTAAAAAATATACATGTGGTCACGTGATCGTGAATGCCTAGCAGTGAACGTGACTCTGATATTGGTGCCATGGCGTTTCACGTGATACATTTAAATTGCATTTATCAGATAATTATTCAATATTTTAAATGTTAAATAGTTTGAAAATAAAATGTTTTTGTTGATTAATATACTACCGAGCTAAAGTGTGAACTCAATTTTAAAATTAGGCCAATGAGTCTATTGTAATGTACCTACATACTTTAAAAATATATTATAAAAGCTACTTTATTAAGACTCTGTTCCGAATCTGATGTCTGATGTGATAGATGTCAATCCATTGACATCCATTAATCAGACGGTGCCATATTTGTGTACTATTTTAGTTCGCGACGCGTCATCTACTTCTAAATACAATATCTTCTTCTTCTTTTTCTTTTGTGGCGACGAACATAAGTTTACCAGCTGCCTGGTGTACCGTTCCGCCAAAGACACGTGTGCAACATTTACACGTCAGGGGATTTTATAATAAGAAACAAAAAAAAAACGTTAAATTAGCTTTAAGCAAAATTAAATGACAAAACAAATACGTAAACAAGACATAATATAAAATAAATATAACATACCGAATGATGAGTATAATGGAGGATGGCGTCAAAAAAGGAGTGAGGACGGAGGATTTGTGACAAACAAAGATGAAGAAGAAAATTCATATTTATTTGTCACAGGGGTAGAGTTGCTCTATAAACTGATTATAAGTTAATGTTTTGAGTTAATATAAATTTTGAAAGGGATTTAAGAAGCGGGGGAGATAGGTTACATAGAACACATTTAATATTAGTTGGGCGGGGAAAGCTTTTAGGAAGGAAGTCGAGCAAAGAAGCGCCGATGATAGGACAATTGAATAATATATGATTCGTTGATCCTTCGTCAATGCCACACTCACAGAGTGAGTTGTCCTTAATACGAAGCTTCGCCAAGTGTACTGGAGTACAAGAATGGCCAATACGGAGCCTGCAGATGGTAGAAACCACTTTTTTGGAGAGGCTAGTGTGTTTGAAGAACCAAGGTCTTGAGGGAATCGTCTGCTGAATATCGGAGAAGTATTTTCCAACAAATCTCTTGGTGGAGTTCCAATGGGTATTCCATGACTCATATAAGTGGATTCGAGAAAGGGACAAGGCGTCGTGGAAAAATAATTTATAATGTTCTAAAGAACCAGAAGTGACAGCAACCTTCGCGAAAGAGTCAGCGGTTTCATTTCCAGGTATTCCCTTATGGCTGGGGATCCAGGTCAAAACAACATTAATACCAATTATAATACATTCAAGTAGAGCTTCTCTGATCTTGAGGATGATGGGAAATTTAGTTTTAGATTTAAAGGGATTGGCCAAAATTCCTTGAAGACAGCTCAATGAATCGGTAAATATTATGGAGTTGTTCAGGGAATGAGATTTTACATAGAGAATAGCTTCTAATAAAGCTATTGATTCGCCTGTAAAAATTGAGGAGACTGGAGGACATTTTAGGTTTAAGGCTATTTTAAACACTGGGAGCCATACAGCAGCACCTACACAACCAGCGTCGGAAAATTTGGAGGCATCGGTGAAAATTGGTGTCCATCCTTGCCAGCGATCGAAGAAAATAGACCGGAACTCTTGGGGGGCGGAAATAGAGTCTTTAGAAATGCCGAAATTCAATAATACAGGGGGATTAAAAATTAAAGACTCGTAACTATTTGAAAAAAGAGGGTTCAAGGGATTATTTTCAATTGGGGTAGGGAGACGATTAAACTTCTGGAAACTTAGTAGGATACAAGGGATATTTCGAGGAGATACAGAGGATTCGGTTAAAGATGAGAGAAGCTCAAGTTTAGCCAAAAGAGGATGGGAGGAATTTTGCGCAACTTTTAAGTAAAAGCGATCAGAAAGAAACTGCCTTCGGAGGTAGAGAGGCGGATCAACGCTTTCAATTTGTAGTGCATTGATAGGGGAGGATTACATCGCTCCCAGAATTATACGCAAGCATTTTGATTGAATTTTAGATAACTTTTCGAGAGCTGCTTTATTGCCAGGATCTAGTAAGAAGGAGGAGTAATCGAAGTGGCTACGAATAATTGCGTTGTACAGTAGCTTCTGCGAATAGGGATGAGCTCCCCATCGTACGCCTGAAAGGGCGCGGAGAACATTTACTCCTCTCACAGCTTTTTGGCTTATATAATTAAAATGAGAAGAGCCAGACAGACGAGAATCCAAAATAAGGCCTAAAAATTTTACTTTATTACAAGAAGGAATAGGTTCACCGTTATGAAGAATTTGTATGTCTGGGATTGAGAGTTTGTGAGTGAATATAACGGAACAGCATTTAGGGACAGAAATTGATAGACCGTGGTTTGAAAGCCACTCACCGAGATAGAAAAGAGCAGAATTTAGCCGGGCTGCTGTTTCAGTTAAGCTTTTAGACGAGAAATAGAGAGCAATGTCATCCGCGTACTGTAGGATATTACAAAAGGGGGTGACCGTGGAGTCAAGGTCATGGGTGTATATATTGTAAAGTAAAGGGCTAATAACGGAGCCTTGGGGAAGGCCTTTCCAGATTGATCTCGGAGGAAGGATTGTATCTTGATGTCTAACTATAATGGACCTAGACATCAGAGAGTTACAGATGAGACGAACTAACTTCTCTGGGATACACAGATGGAGCAGCTTTTGCCTGAGAACCGGAAGAAGGACGTTGTCGTACGCCGAGGAAACATCAAGGAAGACGCCAACCAAGTATTCTTTTTTTTTAAATGCAAGCCTAATGTCGGAGGTAAGAATACTTAAGCTATCTAAAATGCTTAAGCCTTTGCGGAAGCCAAATTGGCTCCTGGCTAGGATGCCACGGGACTCAATGAACCATTCAAGGCGAATCCTAATCATGTGCTCCATTACTTTTAGAAAAACTGAAGAGAGTGCGATTGGACGATAGGAATTGTGGTCAAGAGGATCTTTTCCGGGTTTTAGAATTGGAATGACCAGCTGTTGTTTCCAATCGTCCGGAATGTTGCCCTGATCAAAAAACATATTGATTAGGTTGAGAAAATAAGACTTAGCCTTGTCAGGGGATCTGCACAGAAAGGAATAAGGGGCTCCATCAATCCCAGGAGAGGAGTCAACTAAGCCATTGAGGGCTAATTGAAGTTCTTCAAAAGAAAATGGGTTATCTAAATTGTTAGAGAGTGAAGAGCAAGAAGAGTAAGAAGGTAAGCTGTCAAATGAAGGGACAAAAGGAGGGGCGAGTTTATCAGCGAAATCGTTTTGCCAAGAAAAGGGATGATTAGAAGTGATATTAGGGCAGTCTAGGTATTGGCGGAATCTTTTTATTTGCTTCCAAACCAGTGAGGAAGGGGTTCTGGGAGACATTGACTCACAAAATTTAGTCCAACCAAGTTTTTTTTTCTTAGCCAAAGTCTTTCTAGTTTTAGCCAATACCCGCTTGTAATTTACATAATTCTCTAGAGTCATTGATCGGTTGAATCTTTTTTCAGCATCCCTGCGTTTCCGAACAGATGCTGTACAATCAGAGTCCCACCAGGGAGGGATATCTTGTGATTGAGGTTCTTTTCCGGGATGTGATCGGAAGCGCTACTGAGTAAAGCAGTTACAAACTGAGAATAAGCAGAGAAAGCGTTATTGGGACTTATAACGGGAAGGAAATCAATTTTTTCATTGACTGAGGACCTGTAATTGGGCCAATCAGCCTTATTTAAATTAAACTTTAAAAGAGGAGGCAAGCGAGGATTTTCAGAAATATTGTTGGGAAGAGTTAAAAGAATGGGGAAGTGATCGCTGCCAAATGAACTACTTAGGACACACCAGGACACACCAGGATAAGAGGGACAAGATTAGGAGAGCAGATGGATAGGTCAACCGCTGAAGCTGGGTTTTGAGAAGGAAGGACTCTTTTAGTGGGACTGCCGTCGTTCAGGATACAGAGATTGTGGTCATCTAAAAGATCGGCGAGCAGAAACCCTGAAGAATCCGTAGAGTGGCATCCCCAGGAGATATGGTGGGCGTTAAGATCACCCAAAACAAGTACTGGAGGGGGGAGGGATGAAATAATAGAACAAAGTTCATTTAGAGAACTGGGAGAGCTTTTGGGCAACGTTGGACGGTATGCGGTCTCCATGACCGGTAACTACACGAAGAATCAGGGAGAGGATAAGCTCGAGAAGATTTTCATTGTCTTCAGGTAAAGCAGAAGAGGAAGAGGGACCATTCAGGGCACAGCCATTTGGGAGGGAGGACGTACATTCGCGAGTAATCGCGTGATGAGCCTGTCTATTATAACCGTTACCCAAAGGAGCCCGGGGACGAGAGGAACGAGAAATTGTTTTTTTATAAGATGCTGATGAAGCAGAGGGTGATTGTGATTGATATCCTGTCGAGGAACCAGTGAGGGAGCCTGGAGTTCTGGTAATTTCCGCATAAGATCGACGAACCGGTGGATAAAGTGCGGCAGCCTGTTCGTAAGAGACATTGTCTTGAGACATAGTCATTTTAATTACTTTTTGGCGAGCGTGTTCAGGGCAAGATTTATTTAAGGCAAAATGCGAGCCAGTGCAAAGGATACAAGAGCCCGCATTTTCCTGAACAGTGCATTGGTCTCCAGAATGAGGTTGAGTGCAGCGGAAACACCTTGGCTTAGACCGGCATTGCGCTTTGACGTGACCGAAGCGACAGCAATTCAGGCACTGAATAGTGGGGAGTTGGTACGTCTCAACCGGGATCGAGTTATGAAAGCAGAATACTCTCTCGGGTAGAACCTGGCCCTGGAAGGTAACCACTACCGATTGAGTAGGGACCCATGAAATTTGTCCGTCTGAAACTACCTTTCTATTTAAGCGTCTGGCTTTTAAGAGAATGCCGCACCCTACGGGAACAGTTAATGCTTCCGCTAATTCTGTCATAGTCCAGTCAGAGGGAATACGCCTGATAAGCCCCATTCTAGTAACGTTATAGGTTGGAATTGTAGCCACAAATATATGGTGAGGCAACAGCTCATTTGATAGAAAATTATTTGCTGCGGAAGCACTGGAGAATTCTACCGAAAGTCTGTTCCGGCCAATTTTCTTAACCCCATCAAGAATGACCTGCTGGATTTTATTATGAACAATGAATTTCCCGAATCTAATGGGTTGGAGAGATGTCGGTGCTGCAGGGACAGAGTCAATAAGACTGACATGTACAATAAACGGACCTTTGTCTTGGTCGCTGTAAGCTTTGGGAGCGATTACTAAGGACGGGTGAACGTAAGTTTGTTGGGAGATATTAGCTGATGAAACCGGTAATTCAGTGTTCAACCGTTTAGGAGGTTCGGATTCCGTAGGCGTATCTAGGCGGCGTTTGCTAGCCGTTGTTTGAGAAAAAACCGGAGGTGACAACGAATCATCGAGGGATAACGCTTCCATCGGGGATGGAGCACGATCCGGAGGATCGGGAGGGTCTGGAGGTAGAGGATGCATTATTTAGTACTTACCAGGAAACAATATAGCTACACTACTACACGCTAAAACAAATGGTAATAGAGCTTAAAGCATAAAACTAGAGTGAGAACAAAAGTCTAATAATATTTTTTTAACATTAATTCCCACAACACGTGTTGCCTGCAAGCACCCGCAAACGGAAAAAACCCACAATAAATATCGCAATCTCTTCAAATCAATTTCCAATGACAGCTCTGTTTAGGTCTAATCAAACCACAATAAATATCGTAATCTCTTCAACTCGATTGATTTCTTTTCCCAAGTTTTCGATGTTTTTCTCTTGCGAAATTACGAAAGACAAAAATCATGAAATTTTTGCCACTTAGAATTAATAAGATTTAAAATAAGCGCGCTGACGTATCAAACGGCCATCTTCGTTTCGTAAAAAGCAACAAAACCCTAAATACAATATCATTGTGTTTCTGTCGAGTTTGAAAGGCATTACCCGTCAAACGGTGTTTTAGAAAAGTATAGCGGGTTACTCCGGTCAGCGTGACCGGCATTAGGCGACAGGGCATATTTTTGTAAATCATACTTTTTTACAAAATGAATAAAACAGTGGTGAGAAATAACGATAAATATTATAAAGTCGATTAGTAAGCAATCTAGATATTAAATAAGAATTGGTTTAATGTAATAAATTAAAGACTTACGCCTTATTTTTGACGGACAATTATAACAAAATGGCGCGAAAACTGACGACGTGCACTCCAATTCAGCGTGTATCTATATAATCCATACTCTTACTAATCTGTGATATAATCGGAACTGAGTGGCGGTCGGCGGGGCGGGATGGGGAACGATCACGCCACCTTGTTTTGATGTTTGTGTGCATTTAGCGCCATTTGGTTTGTAATACATAGTAAAGTGACCGGTATTATCTCCTGACCGGAGCCTCTAGGAAAAGTATAGAAAATGGTTGCTAGTACAAAAGCCTAACAAACAAAATTGTTATTAGCAAAATAAATATCGGAACAGCAAAGTGTCATTGCTTGAGCATGATAGACAGATGCTGTTTTTAGTCAGTGCTGTTAGTGTTGTGTGTTGAGAACATGAACGAAAAAATAGTGAGTGTGTAAACTGTGGAGCCGTGGCCGAGTGCACTTTAATATTTCGAAGAAGGGTAGACCTCCATGTCTGCATATAAGATCTCATCCAGTGAGTGTGTGTCTCAACCGCAAGACATTCAATTAATCCGTGATCGTAGATTACGCACTAAATAAGAATGGTGTACGTAAGCTTGACATTGAAAGCAAAATCATGACTCCAAAACAATTTGATTGTCATAAATAAAAGACAAATATGTGTACTTGCTTATTTACGTGTTGTGTGGCGTATGCTTTGTTGTTTGTCCTTAATAAATAAGTCAACTTACAGCCATAAAAGCATTCAAAGAGAGAATGATGAACCCGCCAGCATTGATCTTGGTGAGCCTTTGAGAGCGAAGCATCAGCATCATCAGGTCTTTCCTCAGAGGCACCGACATCTTGTACCAGGGTGACTCGTAAACTGCTTTCCCCACCATGACGCTCTGCCAGATATTAGGGCGTTTGTTAACGCATTTTATGTGTTGTAATCATAGACTTATATGTGTGTAACATAGAGGTCGTTGGTTGTAATGTCGACTTCACAGCAAGATGCAATGATGAGCTAGCTAACGCCCACCACTGTAAGACACACAAACACACGCAGATACGCTCATGCACACGCACAAACACACACACACACACACACACACACACACACACACACACACACACACACACACACACACATACACACACACACACACACACACACAGTGAGAGAGAGAGAGAGAGAGAGAGAGAGGTCTAAAATTTCTCACCTCTTCAGAGAGCTCATGGCCCTGGAAACAGTAGAGGAACGCCTGTATGGTCAAGCAGATGAAGTAGGCTGCCATACCGAATATGAAAGTAGTGTTGCTGCTCTCCTGAATAAAATAGCAAGCAAACAACTAAACACAGAAACCACAATCTTTGATAGAGCCTCCAATTAATGTATAGTAAATATAAATACTGGACACCAGTCACATACATCGCTCTGATCCCGAAGTAAGTAGCTAATGCACTTGTGCTATGGAAATCAGACACAACGTTGGAACCACAACACCCAGACCCGAGAAAATATAGAAAATGTATTATTTCTTTATTGACCCGACCGGGAATCGAACCCGAGACCTTGGGGTAGCGACGCCTTGAAACCCAGCGTAGTCAGCCACTACACCACGGAGGTCGTCTATAATATACATTATTCGGAGGCTCTTGATTATTATGAGCCCATTATGAGTTTTTTTCCTGCCGTCACATCTTACTGTGCTATCTAACCCATACCTAATTATCAGTAAAAAGAAAACGGATTATTACATACAAAAGCCAGCTGGTACGCAGTGACGCAAATGATAGTTGTCGACACTATGAACTGGAGGAAGATAGAGCTGGAGAAATATTCCTGGAGAAGACCAGCGGCTTCCAACACTGATTGATGCTGACGTACATATTTTTCGATGCTGGTTCTGATGGTCACCTCTTGTTCTTGGTTGAACATACCCTGCGGTGAGAGAACTTGGATGATTCACGCAAGCACAGATCATAGAAAGAAGAGATATAAATAGAGGCATGGCACGTTATACATTGGCGGCAGACAATAATGGGTGACAGCTGCTAGCGGATATCACCGAATTGCCGTCGACGATGTGGAGTTACTGTGTCAGTGAAAACAGTAATTAGTGGGTTGTCAACGGACGGACGGACGACCTTTCTACGCGTCAGTGGCTAGCCGTCACCGTCATCCATTGGCCACAGAAATTAGATGTTTTTCTTAAAGTGTAAAATTTAAGTTGATCTTAAATCGTCCCATTGCTGGACAAAGGGTGAGACTACAAGTATGCGTTAGTATGAGCCATACTCTACCACGCGGGCTTCGTGCAGATTGGTGAAGAGGGGTTGCAAGGCAAATGACCAACCTTGCTCTCTGATTTTATCAAGCCGCCATTTCGACCATTTAAGTGACGTGTATAACGAGCATCTCCGTGCTTCGGAAGGCATGTTCAGCCGTTGGTCCCGGCTAATATTAATCAATGAGCCTTTCTTAAAGTTTATGAATCTTATAATACAAGAACTCAGTTGTCTTTTGGAGAGAACTTATTTGTTTTCTTTTTTATTTTACTTACATGTTTTTTCGTGGTCACACCGAGTCCAAGCATTCGAAACGAGGATGACAGAAGTCGCATCCGGCAGCAGAGCTGCGCCATGGTCGCGATCACCACAGTGTCCAGACTCACGTTCACAATGGCACTCGTTATCATTGATAACACCTAAACATTTTAAGAGATACTTGAAAAAAATAACTTGTGTCCTGCAGGAAGTAAGTTTTGCCGGACTTTTGTGATTGACGTAATTCTTCTTAGCTACAATTTTGGGCCGTGTTATTGCATTGCATTTGCATTGCATTAAATCTTTAATACATAAATAACCGCTCAAATGTCCCTGTTGTTTTGGTCAGTGATATGAATATCTAACTCGGGGATGATAATATGAGTTATGCTTATTCAAAAATATTGACTTTGAATTATATTTATTTATTTTATTCTTTATTGCACTGACAAAACTAAAGTACCAATGGCGGTCTTAATGCCTCAAGCATTCTCTACCAGTCAACCATTGGGTGAAGCAGAAATGATTGAGGCGGCGTAAAATAACACATTAATTTTATGCTACTAATATACTTACATAAATAATAAAAAATAAACCTACTTAAACATACTTGAAAACATACCATTATCCATACTAAGGCTAACAGAGACTATAATAGGGAAACAGAGAAGGACAAACCTTATCAAGCATCACGTGGTATTCTCACTGAGAAAAAGCTCACGAATAGACTTCTTGAAGGAATACTTAGACGATGAACTCTTGATGGTATCAGGGAGGGAGTTCCAGAGTTTTATAGCACTGAGGGTGAAGGAGTTAGAGACATAAGCAGTCTTGTGAAGAGGTATTAATCAAAAATGTATATTGTGCAGTCGTTATAACGCAACGCAGCAATAGGCTGACCGATTTTACCCAACTGATATGGATTACCAATAAGTAAGGCTTGGCATTTGGTAGGATTAACTGAAATACCATATCTAGTGGACCAATCAGAAATACGCTGGAGGTTATTGTTAATGACCTCAATCGTCGAACTAAAGTTGTCGGCATCAGTCTGAGAGTAAATCTGCAGATCGTCAGCATAGAGATGATAAGAGCAGTCAAGGAGATCATGAGTAATGAAATTAATAAAAAGAAAAAACAGTAAATGCAAGAGTATGCCACCCTGGGGCACCCCCTGCTATGAGTTCGCACCACTGGGAGATACTTTGATCCAAGCGGATAGCCTGTTTACGATCGCGGAGGTAAGAGGAGAACCATTCCAGTGCCGGTGTCGAGATAAGCAAATCAAGGAAGCAAGGAAAGGATAGCCAGGAGGATGTCATGATCGACGACATTAAATGCATTGGAAAAATCAATGAGTACTAGCACAGTTATTTTGGAGTCTTCTAGCCCAGCGCGAATATCTACAGTGACTTTTAAAAGAGCTTTGGTAGTGCTATGAGCCGGTCGGAAGCCCGATTGGTACTCACTGATGAGATTATTAGAAAATAGGAAATACGACAATTGTTTATACACGATGGCTTCAAACACTTCAGAAAGAAATAGAAGAATTGAGATGGGGCGGAAGTGACTGAGAAGAGTGGGATTTGTGGTTTTGGAAAATGGCCAAACAAAAGCTTTACGCCACACGTACGGAAACACTCCAGAATCTAGGGAAAAGTTTAAGATATGAGATAATGGGAACCAAGTGATCGAGGATTTATATGTGAGTTTTATAAATGAAAACCTCTTCTCATTCCAAAAAAAAAACAAAACCAATTGGGAAACTCGCACCCTCGCTTGTAGCTCGCGCGTACCTATCTACGAAATATTACGCCGTAGCTAGTCAGCTACGAAAAGGCGACCTATAAGCCTAATATGCACACCTCGATACCATTTATCGCATCGATAAAATAATTTTATTTCCTAAACAACCTACTTTGCCTTATATTTTCCACTTACAGGTCAATCCTTATCGCTTTTAAAAACAAATAAATACCACAAAATTACTAAATACCTTTTCAAATATGTGAAAAAAGACGTTTGAAATTTATCGATTGCCGTGATAAATGATAAATAGGCGCGCATCTTAGGCCCGCTGGTGTTGGTAGTTTTTACTCGCTAGCTAGTATCGCAATCAACCACCCGAGTCGCTCGTCGCTCACTAACACAACACCCTATATATTTCGATAATACTACCGTCCTAAACAATGAAATATTTAGCACTATACTAAAAATATATACCTGATACATGTACGTGATCATGAATACAGTCGTAGTAGCAGTTGTATTATAGGGATACCTGCGGAAAAATTCGTTGATTAAGGTTGAGTAATTTACTAAATCCATAGCTTAATCATTGCGGTATAACGGTCGTTGATGTTAGAGACCAAGAAAAGAAGAATTATTTTAACTGGGCTGGAGAAGGGGGAGTGTTTAGAAGTTTTTTTTTAGATTTCGGCCTAGATCAGAAACGTCTAAAATCGTGTTCGTTGAAATTCCCTCAATAGGGTTTAACAATATTCTATTCATTAGCCTATTAATATGTGTAAATATGTACGTAAGTTTTCTACAAGTTGTTATTGTTACAAGATACTAAACCAAATACTGATCGCTTCTTTTCTAGTTAATTCCTGCTTGAACATTGGTATTGTTTAAAAACCTGCCGAGCAGTCAACATTTTTATATATTCTTTATTGCACAAACAAAATGAAGTACAAATGGCGGACTTAATGCTTTAACTAAAGCATTCTCTACCAGTCAACCATAGGATGAGGCAGAAACAGTTGAGGCGGCGTAAAATAACAAAAAAAACTAACATAATGAATGAACTACATATACTTACATAAATACTTTTAACCGTTTTTTTTAAATATAACATTTGCTAGTCAGACTTAAAAATTACATTTCATAATTTAATAATAAGTTATTTACCAGGCTCTCAGAGGCAATTCACCCTTCTCACACCCCATGATGATCCCATAAGCAGCTACGCTTGGCAGAGAAGTGAACACAGCAAAAGACATCGTTGATTGACGCACACCACTGTGAAAATTAATATAAAACTTTCTATAGCAGGTCAAAGAAACGTATTTGAAACAACTTTTGTGTATCTATTTATATTGATATAAATACTTCAACGTTGCTTTACAACTTGCTACGCAATATTTGGAGATGATTTAGTTTTTCCAAATCATTTTTATTACATACCAGACTCGTTTGATTAACTTTGTAGCTCTAAATTAAAACCAAATGCGTTTGGATTTAAACTCAGCTATATCCTTTATCTTATTGCTTTGAATTTGGCATACAAAGGCATCACAGCTTATATATTTCAAGCGCTATTATCTTTATATATCGTTAAAAATACTTACGCTTTAATAATATCCTTTCCCCACAACGTATCAACAGCTTGAAACTCCTCCTCAGATTCCACTATCAGTGTTCTGATCTGTTCCCTCCTCCATACCACGTTGAACATCTTCAAACCCAGAGCGACGTTCGTGAAGAGGAGAAACGCTGCGCCAGTCATCAGAGCTACATCCCCGAATACAAGGAACAGGTCTACTGTCTGCGTTAGGATGGGTAGACCTGAGAGAATTTGATAGTAAGTCATCATCATTACAACAACGCCTTCCGGATGTTGTTGGGGTTGCCGCGCTTCTGCAGCGCGTCGGGTATGTTCGAGGCACGCACTGATGGATTTTACGCGATCATTCGCAAGAAAGTGGTCTCGCTGATGAGCAGAGTTCAATGCCATTTTGAGGGTGTTGGGGGGTAGGCCCGAGTGTCCTATCGCTGGTCATTGTCAATCTAATTAATTAAAAATGTATTTAATATGACATGTTAATGTATTTTATCAATTTGACAATCGATTTTTTGTTTCGGGATAATTGTCATTTTAATTATTATTTGCTACTAACGTAAACTTTCCTTAAGTTCTGTGTGTTTCCTTAACTTTTCTTAAGTGTACTGACAAATTATATGGAATTTGATTCTGAAATATAATATTTGAATTGAACTGAATTACTATCTGTCACAGGACGTTCTACTAATGAACATAAGCCTCCTCCATAGTATTCCGTGGCGACCGGTTGAAAGCTGTCTGCATCCAGTGTGATACTGCAAGGGTCTTTTGATAGTAAAAGCACAGAAAATATAATAGCCTGACATCGTATGCAATCGTGGTTAATATCCGCTTAGCCCCAACTGCAAAAGATGATATTTAGGAACCTCCTACTGTTTGACGACGTGTTTGGAGTTACATCTACTGCAGATACTTATGCAAGCAAACAATGTAAAATAGGCGCTTTTTTTATTTGAATGCGTTATTTGAAACCTATGTTACGTGCGTTTGTTTCCTACAAGGGTGCTTAATTTTTTCAACACTAAATTTCGTAAATACCTGCTATGAACATAAAGCTGAAAAATGCGTATCCATATCTCCAAATAAAACGAGATTCCTTCTTCCTAGTCCAGAACCCAGCGATCGTGAGGACCGTCAACGATATTTTCAATGCCGTAAAAGTATTTTTAATCAAAAACGACATTATTTAAAATGTATCGTCTTGATATGTTAAAGTCAAGGGACGGAATAATCATAAGGTAGAATTACCCCTACTACATTGTAGAAATAGAAGAAAGGGGTGATAATCACCCCAATTAGCACCTAATGCACTGTTCTAGTAAGGCTACGTTCACAATGTGATCGAAAATATCCGTTCAATTCAATATTTAACGTTGTGTTAAAACACTAAGGTTTTTTTCTAGATCTAGATTTGATAACGTTGGTCGCTTGTCTGACTAAACCAGTGGATCCCACTACCTCATACCTAGGACGTAGGTATACTTAGCAACTTTGCTTTAAGCTTTGAATTTTGTTCACCATGCCTGTACATAGGAAAAACTGTCTATTAGATATTCAAAAACTGTTTATATAATAATAATAAAAGTTATTGGTTCTCAAGCTGACGCGAATACTTCTCATTGAAATGAAAGATTTTACGGATGATAACAACAGCAACTGTAAGATCTCAGTAAGCTCTTTCTGCGTGGATAGGAACGTCCTTTAATATCACCTACTGAGTGATGTTTTTTTTTCTTCTCAATGTAATGACAAATAACACCTTAGTCTTGCCAGTGACGACGGATACTATAAAGCATTCGAAACTTCAGGCATATAGTTTTAATAAAATGTGCGGGAAATAAATCCGTAAATGTCCCTGCTCTAAGGTAAAGTCTTTCATTTCAATAAAAATGTTGTCACAGTGTGTCAACCTTACTCCTGGAAACAAGTACCCACGGTTGCTAATCGCTTTGTAATCATAGACTTTAAAGTTAATGGTTTTGATTGTAATTGGAAAATTGTTAATTTATTATTTAGTTAGCCAAAGGCTAATCTATTAGAATACGCATTATTTAGGTCCATGGTTTTTGTCAGCTACAAGCACCGCCATAAGATTTGATAACACAATTTCAGTAGGTAATGCTGCTAAACATACTGCTTCATCTATACTAATATTATAAAGCTGAAGAGTTTGTTTGTTTGAACGCGCTAATCTCAGGAACTACTGAACCGATTTGAAAAAATATTTTTTTGCTGGATAGTTTAGTTGTCAAGGAAGGCTATAAAACATCGATCGGAGACAAGCGAGTTAGCGCGGGGGAGCTAGTAATTTGTGAAGAAATTAACTGAAGATCTGATTATTTACATTAACTGAAGAAAATCACATTCAAGAATTACAAACAAATTCAGCCACAAGCGTCGTCATATTAACTATTCTATATAAAAATATCATAAAAATTAAATACACAAAACAGCTGCTCTATGGTTCATCTTGACCACAACGAATCCCCACTCCGCGCCCCGATCCATCCAAAGGTTCCCAGTATGCTAGCAGCATTACCACGTTGAATAGCTATGGAAACCTGTTGAACTAACCAGGACCCAGAGCGGGGATCGTCGCCCCTATCTCTTAACCTTCGTCCCAACTCCTTAAAAAGTTCGCGTGCCTCATTACCCCAGGACCCAGCCGTCTCCACAGCGATCGGCACAAAATCATACGCAGTCTCCAAAGCAGCATATTTGGAATGCTTTAATTTTGCGGCATTTTCCGCAGCTGAACCCACTGATGTTACGGTATGCCATAAATGTGACGCAGCAAAGGTGCTCACGCATGTAGCGTCCCATAAGCGACAAACCAGGAGGCTCCAATACACAGGGTACATTAACAGATACCATGGCTCGACGCACAATTTCATTGATGGAATGGTGCCTCGGGAAGCGTCCCGCACATTTCTGCCAACTTAGCCCATCGTGACCGTTCTCCTCCACCATTACGTCACCCACAAATACAGCGATGAGCTTCACATATTTTGCAACCTAGTCTCAAAGTTACCGCTATTCTTAATGAATCGTTATCAAGAAGCGTTCCCAGTTGAGGAGACGGCAATGCATGCCGCATGCTGCAGCCACGCCCCAGATTCTGGCCTTGAAACTACTTTAAGACGCGCCAAATTTGCACCCGAAACACCGTCCATGATGCGAGCGTAGGTCAGTTTGCAAACAATGTCGTCCCATCCTTTCTGGACAGTAAGGTCCACTGGTTTTCTGATTATTTTCACATATGATCTAAGAGCCGGTGAAGAACGACCTTCACCGATCTGATAACTCGATAAGACATTATTTAAACAAATATGCATAAGATAACTTGCATAATATGGAAACGTTTTCAGTTTTTTTTTTTATATAGTTTACTTTAATATATATTTTTTCATCACCTCCACTCTTGTCTTTAATGTACCTAGGTAGGTTATTGATCGATATAGTTACCAATATTGACATACCTGACCAGGGGTGCGATTGTGTAAAGCAATCGTATTCATTTGACGGTTCAAAACGTACGGTATGGTCTGTCAAATGGCGAAAAACAAAGGGTTTGACAGATCATATCGTACGTTTTGAACTGTCAAATGAATACGATTGCTTTACACAATTCCACCTCAGATCTAGTCTAGCTCTAGATTTAGCATAGCAATGGCATATTCTGTGTTAAAAACTATCGTTTGAGATAAAACTCATTCGGTCATTAGAAGAGTGAAAAGGTGATAAAAGATTATATACACAGTCTGGCCATAAATACTGTTACAATTAAAAATAAGAAAGATATTACCTACATTTGAATTTGGAATCTGTCATTTTGATACGATTGCTACATTTTATAATATTTCGCGATATAAAAATGGAGTGGGATCATAAAGAGAACCGAATCGCTGTGATTGCATTACACAAAGATGGAATGGAGCCAAATGCAATTTTTAAAACTCTCCATACGCTTGGTATTAGTTAAATGTTTCTGTACCGGGCTATCAATAACTACAATGTTGAGTTTCTGTTGTGACAGAAAAAGATCTGGGCGTCCACGTAGTGTTCGTACGAAAAAGGTGGTCAGAAATCCTGTCCGAAAGCAAAAGATTTTATCTCGGGAGATGAAGACAGCACCCAAAACCATGTCGCGTATTTTAAAAGATGACTTAGGACTTGCAGCCTTTAAGAGACGCACTGGTCATTTTTAACTGATAATTTAAATAAGAATAGGGTGGTAAAATCGAAAAAACTACTGAAGCGGTACGCAAAGGGAGGTCACAGAAAAAAATTGTTTACGGATGAGAAAATCTTTACAATTGAGCAACATTCTAACAAACAAAATGACCGTATTTATGCTCAAACCTCTAAGGAAGCTTCCCAATTAGTCGGCAGAGTGCAACGTGGGCATTACCCGACTTCAGTGATGGTTTGGTGGGGTGTTAGCTATGAAGGAGTGACTGAGCCATATTTTTGTGAAAAAGGTATCAAAACATCGGCCCAAGTGTATCGAGACACCATTCTTGAGAAGGTAGTTAAGCCCCTTAACAACACCATGTGCAATAACCAAGCATGGTCTTTCCAACAAGACTCGGCGCCATAAAGCTCGGTCCACGCAGATACGCAATATGTATTATTTGCATTTTAAAAAAAAAGGTTTTTTCTTTGTGACAATATTTATGGCAAGACTATGTATAGATAGTATTAAAATTAATCTATACTAATATTATGAAGCTGAAAATTTTGTTTGTTTGAATGCGCTAATATCAGGAACTACTAGACCGATTTGAAAAATTATTTTTGTTTTGGATAGCTTATTCATTGAAGAAGGCTAAAACATCGCTCGCTCAACGAGAGGGGAGAACTCAAAAAACGCGCGGACGAAGTCACGGGGGACCGCTAGTTAAGTAAATAAACTGCCTTCAAAAAACTGCCTAAAAAGCTTAAAATAACGCATTCCTCTTCGAATTAGGGCATGATTTCAAGTGTACCTACACAAATAGTCTACACTCATATGCACCGACTCCAAAAGAATTTGTTTCTCCTGAATCAGTCCGTTTTTGGAAGACGGTTTATTTTTTATTTTATATTTGTTTTTTATTTTTTATTTTTAGTTATTAAGTAGGTTCTCATATCTCAAAACTAATGGACCGATTATGTGCACGCTTGAACTTACGCTGTACCCTGAGTTGAACTATACCCGCCTGATTGAACTAAAAAATCTTTTCGCTATGAGTAGGTACTCGTTTTTGAGACATTCTAAGACAAACATACATACGTTAACGAAATTTTGCACACGTTTTAAGAAGTTTTAATAGATCTACCTATATTTTCAAATTTTATCCCATAGTGACGATATCACACACCGGTCGAATTGATTACCAAATTTTATTTAAGTCGGTAAAAATAGCTATTAAATACTTTCGACAGGCATAATTGTTTTTAATTAATATGAAGGTGGATCTTTCACGTCACATATACTCATAGTGCACTAGTGAAACAATTCTTATAATTTCTCAGCCTGCCGTAGTCATTAATTAACGATGAAACCAACTTTGATCTGAACAAAAAACATTTCATTAGCAAGAAATAAACAGTTTCCTTTGTCCACTTCACGCCTTATTATTATGTACTGGCTTTTACCACCGTCTGCGAGAAATAGCTGTTAGAAATTGTTTGATCGTCAGCATACAATTTTGCAAGGTCGGACCGACAGCACGGTAGCTCAATTGGTAGAGCGTTTGGCCCGGTTATGTTAGTTGCTTTTTCGAGTCCCGTCCGTGCGCAAATTTTTGATTTCATATTTCATCTTTATGAATATAAAATATGACACTGTGAGTGTTCTAAACCATTAGATAGCGAAGCGTCATCAATTTCCAAGTTGAATTTATTCTGTAATGAATAACTGCTTGGACTACTGTTGTATAAACAGACGGATAGATGGCGCTAAACGTCACGCTTAATGACGTATCCATAAGAGACCACAAATTTCGCAAGGGCGGACCGCAGCACGGTAGCTCAATTGGTAGAGCGTTTGGCCCGGTTAGCCAAGAAGTTGCTAGTTCGAGTCTTGCCCGTGCGCAAATTTTTGGTTTCTCATTTCATCTTCATGAGCATACAATATGGGCATTTTTCATCTTTTATAAAAAAAATACAAATTGTTCAGACACTGCCTTTTTGTATCAATATGGTTTATGTAGATTTTTTGTTGTGGTTACAAATCACGTATTAAGCTTACTTAGTAGCTACTTATATCTTTAGTTGGTAGGTACCCTATTATTGCTGTATTATTAACGTTTTAATTACTTGATTTTTAATTATTCGATCTGGACTGTCAGAAAGTGTGAAATTTTGGCTGTCTGAGCCTAGTTTTTCTTGGTTTTCTAGGAGACTATTGCGTCACCAACGGTAGTACCTGGATATATCAGCGTCACTTACAATTTGTTATCAGCCTAGATATGCGAGATCTCTCTAGAAGCCTGGCTCCGAAGCCCGGATGTACACACCTGAGAGAAAAGTGCAATTATCACAGGAACGGTGTCGTAGCTAAAAACTAATGAAATTTTGTCCTTGAATATCTTGAATATACCTTAGTAGTTCACCGATAGTGTTGTAAAATGACGTCTGACCAGTCACATCTGTAAAACAACATATTTGACCGGTGAAATACGGTCACATTCAGTCAATTTGACCGTATGTGATGAACCGTAAATCTAACTTTTCTGACTCAGTTTTCCCAAAAAAAACACATTTTGTGTCGTTGTGTGAATAAGTTGCTATTACATATTACGATTTTTTTGTTGTATTTACTAAAAAACATTGTCACCTAACATTCAGAAATAAGAAATTTCCAGATTTAGTCAACAGAAAATGTATCAAAGAACTTGTATAACACTAAACAAGACTTTAATAGATAGTGTGTAAAAAAACTTTGAAATAAGATGTAAAGAACGGGGTTTACCAGAATTGCGCGAAAGTCACATGACCGACCGAATTCGACCAATCGCGTACGCACAACCAAAAAAGGAATTTAGTATTACTAAAATAACTACGACTGAATATGTCCATTTCTGACCGTTTTTGGCCGTCAGTGAAATTCAGTCACTATAGTAATTGTAATAATGGTCATGAAACATGGTCTCTAACTATGGGCCTAGCTTCTTTATTAAGCTCAAATCACACAACGAGCGATGGAGAGGGCTATGTTGGGCGTTTCTCTACGGGATCGAATCAGAAATGAGGAGATACGTAGGAGAACTAAGGTAACGGACATAGCCTTGAGAATCAGTAAGCTCAAGTGGCAATGGGCAGGGCACATAGCGCGACGAACTGATGGCCGTTGGGGCAGGAAAGTTCTAGATTGGAGACCCTTCGACCAAAGACGGAGCGTAGGACGTCCACCAACAAGACGGACAGACGACCTAAAGATCGCAGGATCAAACTGGATGCAGATTGCTAGTGATCGGTCGCTGTGGAAAGCCGTGGGAGTAATTGTAATAACCCTCTTTTTTGACTTTACCGAAGTCGGTTAAAAACAGTAGAGGGTAAATTTGAACCGCCTTTCAAAAATATCACTAAATGTAATAGCTAACGCGTTTTACTTCACGAGATGCATGTTCTATTTAAGTCTTGCATGATGTGCCTGCGTGTATCTGAAGCGATTTTGCTTGTCAATCTTCAATTCTTTTAAGCGTGATTTTTGAAGGCGGTTAGATATATAGGTTACCTATATGAATTGGATACATGAAATAAAACAAGGATTTTGAATTAAATGTTTTATTTAATTGAATAAATATTTTGTTCATATAAAATGGCAGTACAATTTGTTAAAAGCACCAGCACAAATGAGATATAAAATTCTAAAATTAAATGAAATAGATATATACATATAATAATATGTATATATCTATTTCATTTAATTATAATATAATAATATTACAAAATTATTGCTTGATCATTAAAATAGGGCGTGCCTTTAAGGGTACGTATAGTGGTGAAGCTATACCTACTTCAAAAGGTTACGAGTTTTACGAAATTAAAACAAATACTGGTCTTTTTTTACTTAGGAATGTTTTAAGTGCTTGTTAACTCGTTTTTTTACAATTACAAACCACTTAAGCCACGGTATGAAATAAATGAAAACTTCATTGCAACTTTAGCTGAGCCGAATATGATTAGGTTTTCATAAAAGTATTAGCTATATTCAGGAGAGTTTTTGAATTTTAACGGACTTCATAAAAGTAGGATCTGATATTCGTGTAAGCATCTATCATCATTTCTCACGACATTCCAATGAGTTGTTATTGCTACGTATAGCGAAGCTATGCCAAGCAAAAAAAGGCTCTCAAATACGACTACAAGTTCATGACGAATTTGAAACCATTTGTATGAGTTGATGACAAGTAGCGTCAATTTATGGCGCACGAGTTGTATTCGTGGTGTCAGTTCAATAGGCTAGTTATAGTAGTTCAATGGTTTACGCACACACTCGTGCACTATAATATGTCCCGCGCAGTCGGTTAGTCGTTGTGACTGGCCACCGTAGTCGAAATCGGCTAGGGGTTCTATTAATACATTACATTAGCTTCTATATCTAATTGACAACATTTCATTCTTTAAAAGTTATGAAAATTCGAAAACTGTTTCAAGACTAAGCGATTCTAAACACATTAAACATTTTTTCAGTTTTTTTTTTCACTTTATTTTTCAAGTTAAATGAAAGAGACTGTAAAGAATACGGAAGTTGGCAGTTTACAGGTTACGCCTTTGCAGTGACATTTTATGCAGAAAAAAATTGTTTATGAAGTTAGAGTTTGCTGTCAGCTGTCACTTTGACATTTAGTGATGTAATTTCCGGTATTGGACATTATCGATAAATTACGATATGGTAAATTGAAGATTATTTAAAAAAAACATTTTGCATTCAAAATATTTTTAGTTCACATACGAAATATTCATCACAATTCCTCATTCGAAATATGATTGATATTTGCAGTTATGAGAAAACATTTAAGTAATTTTCAGACATCATAATAATATTAAATAAGAAAGGATGGTATGTTAACTTTATTTGGTTACTGCTTGCATTAAAATAGGTAATATTACATAATAAACGAAAATTAAAAACTTAATGGATATTATTGACATCTTAATTCTACAATTGATACAGACTACAACACTATAAACGTCAATTTTATTTATAATCGAATACAGCAAAGACGTGACCTCGTAACATCCAACCTCATGTACTTACGCTCTTTTAGAATGGAGCGTTTTTAAACAATTATATTCAGAGAAAATACTGAAAATAAATGAAAATGACAAAATATGGGTGCCTTCATTTTTGAAGTTCTTTTAGGAAAAAAATTAAATTGTGCATATAAAAATTTTGAAATGTTGTCAATTATTATCCATCTGCATGCCTTTCCTCACACGGCTTGTCGAACGTGACGTCGAACCCGAAGTCTTTCGCGAACCGTGCGTGCGCCGAACCTTTTCTGCTCCTAAAGATATGCGACGACAGCTCAGAACTAAGCCTTACTAGTAGGGAATACGTTTCTTATTCCATTACGGTGCTGATCCATCTTAGGTGACTGTATGTACCTGGTGCTATCGAGTGGAATTTATTGTGGAGCTACTTTCTACTTTAGGGAACACGCACCTCAGTGAAACCAAAAGAAGAGCTTCTATTAGTATGTTATAGAAGCTTTGATTATCAGGCGTCTTAGTTTGTCATTACTTGAGTTCGGACTATGTTGCTACTACAGCGCCATCTAGTTGTGAGCTGAGTCAACGTACAGCAATGTTGCAAATAATAATAAACAGCAGTAAAATCTATGTATAAATCTTTATTATCGCAGTTCAGTTCCCATACTACAGCAACAGCGCCATCTAGTTAGTAGTCGAGTCAGTTTAAAGCGATGTTGCGAAGGAACACCGATAGATGTCACTGACCTTATTTCTTTACAGACGCGATTAAAAGTCTTTTATGTGTCAGTAATTATGTATTTGTTAAAGCTGTTTTCAGAGCATATTGTGGGTATTATTTCTGTTATATTAGCTATTTTTAATTATTATCCATCTGCACGCCTTTCCCCGTCCACGGCTCGTCTAGCGCGACGTCGCACTCGAGGTCCCTGAGAGCGGACTTAACGTCGAACCCGAAGTCTTTCGCGAACCGCGCGTACGCCGCGTTAATAACCTCTTCTGCTCCTAAAGATATGCGACGACAGCTCGGATCTAAGCCCTATGACTGAGGAATACGGTTCTTATTCAATTACGGTACTGATCCATCTTAGGTGACTGTATGTAACTGGTGCTAACGAGTAGAAAATATCTTTGTTGCCGAGCTAATTGCTATATTAGGGAACACGCACCTTAGTAACAAAAGAGCTTCTTCCTATAAGTAGGAGTATGTTATAGACGGTTCGATTATCAGGCGTCTCATTCATTAGTTGAGTTCAGTCTATTATGCTTCTATAGCGCCATCTAGTTGTGAGCTGAGTCAACGTACAGCAATGTTGCAAATAATAGTAAACAGCAGTAAAATCTATGTATAAATCTTTATTATCGCAGTTCAGTTCCCATACTACAGCAATAACGCCATCTAGTTAGTACTCGGGTCAGTTTAAAGCGTGACATCTATCGGTGTTGCTTCGCAGCACCGATAGATGTCACTGACCTTATTTCTTTACAGACGCGATTAAAATTCTTTCATGTGTCAGTAATTACGTATTTGTTAAAGCTGTTTTCAGAGCATATTTCGGGTATTAGTTCTGTAATATTAGCTACTATTTTTAATTTTTATTTATCTGCACGCCTTTCCCCGTTCACGGCTCGTCGAACGCGACGTCGAACCCGAAGTCTTTCGCGAACCACGCATGCACCGCGTTAAGAACCTCTTCTGCTCCTAAAGATATGCGACGACAGCTCGGAACTAGGCCTTAATAGTGGGGAATACGGTTCTTATTCCATTACGGTGTTGATACATCTTAGGTGACAGTATATAACTGGTGCTAACGAGTAGTTTTTTTTTTTTTGTTATTTATCTTTAGTGCCGAGTTAATTGCTACTTTACGGAACACGCACCTTAGGGAAACCAAAAGAAGAGATTCTTTATAATTATAGAAGTTTTTATTATTAGCTGTCTCAGTTTGTCAGTAGTTGAGTTCGGTCTATGATGCTACCACAGCGCCATCTAGTTCTGAACTGAGTCAACGTATAGCAATGTTTCAAATAATAATAAACAGCAGTAGATTCTATGTATAAATCTTTATTATCGCAGTTCAGCTCCCATACTACAGCAAAAGCGCCATCTATTTGGTAGTCGAGTCAATTCAATTCAAGCGATGTTGCGAAGCAACACCGATAGATGTCACTGACCTTATTTCTTGACAGATTCGATTAAAAGTCTTTTATGTGTCAGTAATTATGTATTTGTTAAAGCTGTTTTCAGAGCATATTGTGGGTATTATTTCTGTTATATTAGCTATTTTTAATTATTATCCATCTGCACGCCTTTCCCCGTCCAAGGCTCGTCTAGCGCGACGTCGCACTCGAGGTCCCTGAGCGCGGACTTGACGTCGAACCCGAAGTCTTTCGCGAACCGCGCGTGCGCCGCGTTCAGAACCTCTTCTGCTCCTAAAGATATGAACTTTGGATTCTGATCGCGGGACCGCGCCACCATGTTTCGGATCGCCCAGCAGCCGTTTTTCTATAATTTACAATATAGAGTTGAATAAATTGGTAAATATATAAGGTCACCTCGTTTTAAGTGATAATATTTAAAAGGCCAATTCAACACAATAATCAGTTATTATAGAAAACTCTTTGGTCTAGATTTTAAGAAAATAAGAGATTCAGTTTTTTTTGCAGATATTATTTTTTTAATAATTAAGGTTTAGATTAGACAAAAAGAGGGATTAGGCATTGAAATGAGAGAGGTGAAGCCGATGACGTAGACAACTTTTTAAACTGACAAGGTGCTGTTTTAAAAAACAATTATTTTCTTTGTTAAAGAAATTTAAGAAAATTAAAATATCAACTTTCCAAATATAATGATAGTGTTCTGTTTACACAGTTAAAATATAATACTTAAATTAATTTGACTTTATATCCATGAGGACACGTAATTAGTTATCGTTATAAAAAAAATGGATTTTAAATCCAGAAAAATAATCTTATAATTTGTTTGCCAATTGCGATATGCACTTCAGTATTAATATATAATAATAATAAAATATTAAAAATCTTTATTAGTTCTTAAAGGCATACAAGTTTTCTTAAGAAATGTATGTTACATTCTAACAAAAGACTCAGTATAAAGATGGGGATTATTATTGATTAAGGCTGATAATGCATTGCTTTTACGGGGAGAACAAGTAATAATACAGTTATACACACATTTATGTTTTGTTTATTTATAACAGGAACACAAACCAAAATTAAATATACATTTATCAATCCAATATAAAAATTTTGTTTAGTTTGGTTTTTCTTTTATGTAAAGCTTGTTTGCTATTTATGTGTAGCTCAATGAAAGCACGCGCACACGCGTTTGTGTTTTGTGATGTCCTATGCCAATAAATCATTATTTCTTACTCTTTCTAATATTCAGTCACCAATAGTGGCTCCCAACCAACCCAACCTGGCCTATCTCTAGCCAGGTTCTCAAGAAATTTTATAGTCGTGTCGGAAATTATGCAGGAAGCAGTGCTTCACTTCCTGACTCCGCGGTTTTTTCGATTTTTATCTTAAGATAAAAAAATCTCCCAAGATAGAAGGAATGTGCTATCTTACCTGTACCGAGGCATTATCGGGGTGCACTTTAAGGCTGTCCACGATCGCTTCAGGCGCGCCGCTGTCGAAGAACTGCTGGCTGTGGGTCGGCTCGCGGAGGGTTAATGCTGATATGCACTTTAGCAGTTGGGCTGCTGCTGATGCGTTGCTCTGATGAAGAGGAACACGAGATTGAGGACTTCACTTTCTAAGACTCAAGATTTCTGCCCACAAACACCGTATCATAAGCACACAACACCGTTTTAAGCGGTGTGGCTTATAGAAAATGCCCCGACTTACCGCATGTCTGTTTAGTAAGGTAACTATAATAGGAGCGATGCCAGCTTTCATCAATTTTCTCTTCACATCGTCGTTACCAGCCAGCGCTGTTACTCTGCGAAAAATATATATTTTTAATACATGACATAATATCAAATCATCAGACTATTTCAAGTACCTAAACACCAACTTAAGAAAATATAAAATTTGGTGGATTGAGATATAAACATGAGTATCCACGTTTTTGGGGTTCCGTACCCAATAGAATAATACCGTACCATATAATAAGCCTAAAATTCGCTGTCTGTACGTCCGTCCGTCTGTCTCAAAATCAAAATCAAAATCAAAAAAATATTTATTCAATTTAGGACACAATATGCCACTTATGAACGTCAAATGTACAGTGAAAAATAAAATAAAAATAATTGTGCCCTGAAGGGGCCGAATCATGTCTCCTTATCTTTTGGGCCCTACCAGCGCTTCGAGACAGAACACAGACAATTAGGCAAGTGCTGAGAAGAAACGCCGGAACAAACTCAGTCACCACTAGCTGCCGTAAAATCAAAATCATCAAAGGTAAGTACATCAGTCGGTGCAGGCTGGACAGACCACACATTCGTGTCGTTCAGATAGTCTTGAACCTTATAATAGCCTTTACACATAAGCGTGTTTTTAACGTGTTTCTTAAATTTATCAACCGGCAATTCGACAAGATTGTGTGGTATATTATTAAAGAATTTTATACAATTTCCCATGAACGAATTACTAGTTTTAACTAATCTGAAGTTAGGAACGACAAGCTTGTGTTTATTTCTTGTGTTATATGAGTGAATGTCGCTCTTCTTCATGAAATAATCTAAATTTTTACGGACGTACATTATATTGTCAAAAATGTATTGAGAAGCCACAGTTAATATGTTGATTTTCTTAAAGACCTCTCTCAGGGAGTCGCGAGGACTAAGTTTATAAATAGCACGAATGGCTCTTTTCTGCAAAATAAATATGGTATCAATGTCTGCAGCAGAACCCCACAAGAGAAGACCGTAAGACATAATACTGTGGAAGTAACTAAAATACACAAGCCTCGCCGTTTCAACATCAGTCAGATACCTTATTTTTCTAACTGCAAAGGCAGCCGAGCTTAGCCTCCTAGCTAGGGCTTCAATATGAGGTCCCCACTGTAATTTTGAGTCAAGTGTAATGCCCAGAAATACAGTGGAGTCTATTAAAACTAGATTATTACCATTTAGTACAATATTTGGTGTAAGTTGTTTTACATTAGGCAAAGTGAATTTTACACATTTAGTTTTACTAGCATTCAGCAACAAGTTATTGGTGGTGAACCAATTCAATACTTTGGAGAGAGTATTGTTTACTTCGTCAAAATTTTCTTCATGTCTTTTCATTTTAAAAATCAAAGAAGTATCATCAGCAAACAGAACTATCTCACAAAGATTTGTGGAATAAAATGGCAGGTCGTTTACATATATCAGGAAAAGCAAAGGCCCCAATATTGAGCCCTGGGGGACCCCCATTTGAAGAGGGGCTCCGGAAGAGTACGTAGTCTGTACCTCAAAACCAGGCTGCATCTCAAGAATCGCGATTGCTAGATAGTGGACATTTTTACAAAATATGTATTTCTGTTGCCGCTATAACCACAAATTCTAAAAACAAATATAGAACAAACAAACGCGTTTTTTGCCCTTTATTGCTCATTTCATAAAATTTGATAATATTAATAATGGAATCAGATAGGCACTTGAAATATTCACAAAATACTCAGATGTATTTTGATTTTAATAATAAATTGAAAAACCAAAATACAATAAATATTTACAAAAACGCAATTTTGTGCCCATTTACCTTATCAAAGTTACGAACATGACTAGCACCTGGCAGATTTTTTATGTAATGCAAAATACGTGTATGTTACGGCTAATGTCTAAAGTATGTTACGGTTAAAACCTGAAGTGTAGCTACACCTACTTTAGCCGGTTAGAACAAGGTGCAGTATCAGCTACTAGGGTTTGGTTGGATTTAGTTCAAGCCAGAATGACACCAACCTAGATTTATCCAAAAACAATAGGCTAATACAACATTTAACTAAGATATAGGGCTACACCCAGTTAAAACGGGTAAAACTAGGTAAAGCTGCACTTCAGGCTTTAACCGAAACATATAATATAAATGTCAATCAATAGTTGATCTTAATAAAATAATACAACGATACAATTTTAATCAATAATTGTAACCTAAATCAGAAAATAGGTCACTGCCTCCCGGCAACCTGTATTTATTAAAAACTGAGTTGTCATGACAACCATCCCTTTAAATATTTGATCAATATTGCGTTTACAATCCGTCATAGTAGGCTTAATTCCAAACATTCCACGATTCCACACCCACGAGTGAATACGTGTTCAGACAGCACTCTCACTTATCCCTAACTTAAATAAAAGATCATTAAAAGTCAAAATGACTACAGCTGAAAACGGTGACTACCTTTCCTTCGGCGATCGAAACTACGCTTTGGGAACAGTTCTGAACTGGCACGACCACAACCAACGCGTTTTAAAAGGGGACATCATTGGCATTACCGATGAAAACACATCCATTACAAAAAACTGCATTATCAAAGTCAATCAGACCTCTTGTAACGACTTCAGTAATAGTACAGACCAGTTGCAACATCGAGCCAGACATATCAATTATTGGAAAGCCGAATTGGAGAGAGCTATAAGAGATATTGACGCTGAAATAGCAGTTTTAGAAGCGCAAAGACAGCAAGTGAAAAACGCAATGGATATACTGACAATACCAGAATTTATAACTGAAGAATGCCTAGATTTGAGACGACTAAGAATGCAGTCAGATTTGATTTACGATGAACCACAGGAAGAGCTGTTTACTGAATCGGCGTTGATAGAAAACGTAAAGAGATTACACAGAGAAATGTTACGAGACATACAGAATCAAATTGAAATGAATGTGGCGGCGAAAAACGCTTTGGAGCGCGATTGGAGTGATAAGTATTTGGCTTTCAAATATGAAAGCGAAAATGTTGACTTGGAGACCAAATCTGATAATGTTAAAGATTCTGCTGGAGCGACAAGGTTATCTGAAGGTCAGTCTAACGTGCAATCGTGGGAGCAATACACGGTTAACGCGTTAACGCAGTTCAAACACGCTTTTGACAGATCTAAAGAGTTGAGAGCAAAAGTTGAAGCAATTCTTATAAATACTTCTAGAGATCTCCGTTCGCAAGATATCAAAGTAAATAAAGCATTGAGCGAGCGGATAGCTCGTACGGAACAAGTGAAAATTGAATTAGAAAGTCAGCTACGTTTGACGTTGGAAAAAATAGTCGAAACTGAAAATATTCTAGAGACTTTACATGAAGAAATGTTAAAGGTCTCACAGAGATTGCAAGTCGCCCAAACGAGATTGAACACTAAAAACTGCAGACCGAAAGTCGAAAATTGCAGGGAAGGATCTTTAATAGATTTGATCGAAGAAGTAAGGGACTTGAATGACAGTATGAGTTTGTTGCAAAAGAGATCTTTGGAGACTGAGAAATTAAGAGCCGATTTGATTCATGAGAGGTCGATAATTGAGAACGAGATTATAGTTAAGAAGAAGACATTGCATTTGGATAATGAGAGGTGTTTGTTCATAAGGTCACACTACCAATCGGCCGAGAAAATGTGCGGCTATTGATAGATTAATAACTTAGCCAATAAATTGGTTGATGCACCTATGTATAAGCGTTAATTTAAAGTAGGACTGTGCATAGTTCGTTTTCGTGTGTAATACATTCACAAGAACACTTGAGATAATTCGATTTATATTTGTAAACTTTTGATACACGAGTAAACACTTTCAAGTATTTCTTTTCGTTTTTTTATTCGATCTACGTACGTGTTTATACGCAGTCGCGTCAGTGTTTATACGTATACGTTTGTCTTAGGATTTCATTTCATGATATGTTTTTTTTTTCGAAATTGCGAAATTTTATTTCCAATATTTTTTTTTCGCAATGTGAAATGCGATGCGAGTACGCGACTAATTAATTTTATATGAATTTCACTGTACGCAAATTATGTAATTTTCGTACCGACCCACTACAAACTCATTACTAAATGATCTCAACTTATTTTTGACTGCTGAGCGTCACTTACGATCGCTTAGATAAGGCATACTTATTCCTACTCGCTCACTCGCGCTCAAGGATTTCGTCCGTTACATTTCAATGAAATTAAATCCGTATGACATTATGATTACGCAGAGTGCGATTTGTAGCAGTCTATATTAAAAAAAAGTAGCAGGTGCGAATAATTAATTCCATTTCATATGCTATTCATGAAATGTTCCATGCCTAGTATAGTGTAAGTTTCATTAAAATCTGTACAATGATTTTTGAGATATAAATAATAACTTAAAATCATGAAATAAAAAAGTAATTTGAAAAATTAAACCCCTTTCAAAAAACAGACTTACCAACAGTCTTTACACATCAAGCACCAAATATTTCGCGCGTAAATAATGCGTTATTTTAAGCTTTATAGTCAGTTTTCTTATAGGCGGTTTAATTTTTCATATTAATTTTTGTGTTGTATGTTCGATACTGGAATTTTCAATCTCTTTTTGTGAGAGGAATGTGTCCGGTATGTAGGTGAGTGAGTGTGTCTGTCAGTATTTGTGTTTGTATCCACTCACAGTTTAGCGGCCTGCACGGCGACCAGCACTACATTAGTTGTAATAGTAGTTCAATGTGACGGATAAGCAATACTGCTATCGTGTAGATTCAAGAGCTGATCATAAATGCCGCTGCCTTTTGCCTTTTGTTTTTTTCTAATTTACACTTAGAACTAAGGTAACAGACATAGCCTTGGAAATTAGTAAGCTCAAGTAGCAGTGGGCAGGGCACATATCGCGAAGAAATGTCCGGTGAGGCAGAAAATGTGTGTGTGTGTGTTTGTGTGTTTGTGTGTGTGTGTGTGTGTGTGTGTGTGTGTGTGTGTGTGTGTGTGTGTGTGTGTGTGTGTGTGTGTGTGTGTGTGTGTGTGTGTGTTGTGTGTTTGTGTGTGCGTGTGTGTGCGACTGGGCTCCGGTACTCGGCCTGCACGGCGATCAGCACAACATCGAAGCTGTTCACAAGCACATCGAAGAGAGCCGAGTCGGTGCCCAGTGGACCAGTGAGTTATTATCACTACGCACGTTAGTAATAGTAGTTCAATGTGAAGGATTAGCAATACTAACATCGTGTAGATTCAAGAGCTGATCATAAATGCCGCTGCCTACATCGCAATAGCCTTGAAAATCAGTAAGCTCAAGTAGCAGTGGGCAGGGCACATAGCGCGAAGAAATGTCCGTTGGGGCAGAAACTGTTCTAGATTGGAGACCCTTTGACTAAAGACGCAGCGTAGGTCGTCCACCGAAAAGATGGACAGACGACCTTGTAAAGGACGCAGAATCACAATGAACGCAGACCACACTACCGGTCGCTGTGGAAAACCGTGGTGGAGGCCTTTGTTCAGCAATGGACGGCCTTTAGCTGATAATGATGATTAATTGATATGTAGTGTCTTTGATTGAAACATTCGGTCTGTTTTAATGCAAGGTTTGAATGTTTCCATGAGTCTCACAGCGTTCGTGTCAAAAAAAGTCAAAAATCATTTATTTAATTGAGGGCTGATTTTTTTAGTCAGATAAGAGATATTCGACGAACGAAATACAATATGGCTAATTTGAAAATGTCACTTAATTGGCAATCATAGGTACCTGTAATTTTTCGGTCGCTTTATAATTTATAAGTTTGATAAGTTTCATCTGACCATTGAAAAATCGGCCCTTAGGACACAAAATGCCACTATGAACGTCAATAATTAAAATCAATCAATTATGGCCCACATGGGGCCAGAACATGTCTCCTTCTGTCTCCATGCGTGCGTGTGCGAGTGCGCGTGCTCTTGTGCATGTGCGTGTGTGTGTGTGTGTGCGACTGGGCTCGGTACACACAGTTTAGCGGCCTGCATAGCGACCAGCACTACATCGAAGCTGTTCATGAGCACATCGAAGAACGCAGTGTCGGCGCCCAGTGGACCAGTGAGTTGTGATCACTACGTACGTTAGTAATGGTAGTTTAATGTGACGGATAAGCAATACTGCCATCGTGTAGATTCAAGAGCTGATCATAAATGCCGCTGTCTAAATCGCGATGCCTTTTGTTTTTTTCTAATTCACACTTAGAACTAAGGTAACAGACATACCCTTGAAAAATCAGTAAGCTCAAGCTCAAGTAGCAGTGGGCAGGGCACATAGCGCGAATAAATGTCCGGTGAGGCAGAAAAGATGTGTGCGTGTTTGCGTGGTGTATGTGTGTGGGTTTGTATGTGTATGTGTGTGTATGTGTGTGTGCGTGTGCGTGCGCGTGTGCGTGCGCGTGTGCGTGTGCGCGTGTGCGTGCGCGTGTGCGTGTGTGCGTGCGCGTGTGCGTGCGCGTGTGCGTGTGCGCGTGTGCATGTGCGTGCGCGTGCGCGTGCGTGCGTGCGCGTGCGCGTGTGCGCGTGCGTGTGCGCGTGCGCGTGCGCGTGTGCGTGTGTGCATGTGCGTGCGCGTGCGCGTGCGCGTGCGCGTGTGCGTGTGCGCGTGAGCATGTGCGTGCGCGTGTGCGTGCGCGTGTGCGTGTGCGTGCGTGTGCGCGTGTGCATGTGCGTGCGCGTGTGCGCGTGTGCATGTGCGTGCGCGTGCGCGTGCGCATGTGCGTGTGCGCGTGCGCGTGTGCATGTGCGTGCGTGTGCGCGTGTGCATGTGCGTGCGCGTGCGCGTGCGCATGTGCGTGTGCGCGTGCGCGTGTGCATGTGCGTGCGTGTGCGCGTGTGCATGTGCGTGCGCGTGCGCGTGCGCATGTGCGTGTGCGCGTGCGCGTGTGCATGTGCGTGCACGTGCGCGTGCGCGTGTGCGTGTGCGCGTGTGCATGTGCGTGCGCCTGCGCGTGCGCGTGTGCGCGTGCGTGTGCGCGTGCGTGTGCGCGTGCGCGTGCGCGTGTGCGTGTGTGCATGTGCGTGCGCGTGCGCGTGCGCGTGCGCGTGTGCGTGTGCGCGTGAGCATGTGCGTGCGCGTGTGCGTGCGCGTGTGCGTGCGCGTGTGCGTGTGCGCGTGTGCGTGCGCGTGTGCGTGTGCGCGTGTGCATGTGCGTGCGTGTGCGCGTGTGCATGTGCGTGCGCCTGCGCGTGCGCGTGTGCGTGTGCGCGTGTGCATGTGCGTGCGCGTGTGCGTGTGCGCGTGTGCATGTGCGTGCGTGTGCGCGTGTGCATGTGCGTGCACGTGCGCGTGCGCGTGTGCGTGTGCGCGTGTGCATGTGCGTGCGCGTGTGCGTGTGCGCGTGCGCGTGGGCGTGTGCGTGTACGTGTGTGTACTCACAGTTTAGCGGCCTGCACCGCAACCAGCACTACATCGAAGCTGTTGACGAGCACGTCAAAGAGCGCCGTGTCAGCGCCCGCCGCGGCTGCCTGAGCGCATAGTTCGTGTCGCACCAGCAGAGCTGCTATAGTTTGCATCGTCTCTGCTACCAACGGGGGGACGGGGTGCTCTGATATGACGGGGAAAGAAATAAGTATCTATAATATAAAAATGAATCGCAAAGTGTGTTGGTAAGCGCATAACTCAACAACTCAACAACTTAAAATATAAATTGCACTTGCAAAAAGCAACCTTGGCTGTGTGACACATGAGTTACGCTATCCTCGTCTACATCTATATTCCTTGTCTGTCACACAGCCAAAGTTGCTTTTTACAAGTGTAATTTATATTCATAAAGATGAAATAAGAAACCAAAAAATCGCGCACGGGCGGGACTTGAACCAGCAACCTTTTGGCAGACCGGGCCAAACGCTCTTACCAATTGAGCTACCGTGCTGTCAGTCCGACCCTGCGAAATTTGTGGTCTCTTATGAAAACGTCAATTGCATGACGCTTAGCGCCATCTAGCCGTCTGTTTATGAAACAGATGGCCCAAGCAGTTATTCTTTACAGAATAAATTCAACTTAGAAATTGATGTCGCTTCGCTATCTAATGCTTAAGAATGTTTTTAACACTCACAGTGTCATATTTTATATTCATAAAGATGAAATAAGAAACCAAAAAGTCGCGCACGGGCGGGACTTGAACCAGCAACCTTTTCGCCCGTGCGCGATTTTTTGGTTTCTTATTTCATCTTTATGAATATAAAATATGACACTGTGAGTGTTAAAAACATTCTTAAGCATGTAATTTATATGTTTTTATTTAGTTTAATTTTTATAAATATATTTTTGGTGCATTTTTTATATATTTGTGTAACAAATAAACACTCATTCATTCAACTGATTTCTGACAGTGTCACGTCTATCTCACTTGCACTTACCGATTTAGCAGCGCGCTATCTCTATTGACATAACAACCTCACGTCTCGACTATGTCACTAACGCGACTATAATCTATATATATAAAAATGAATTGTTGTTCGTTAGTCTCACTAAAATTAGAGAACGGCTGAACGGATTTATCTTATCTTAGTCCTGAAATGTTCGTGGAGGTCTAGGGAACGTTTAAAAGGCGAGAAAACATCGAATAATTTCCGGGAAAACTATCTATTTCCCATACAAATGTATTCTAGAGTCAGACGGGGCCGGGGCGGGACGGTGCTAGGGGCGAAGCAATATTCGCTGGGTCCGCTAGTACGATATAATATTATTAAATTACAATTTGTGAACATTTCGTTTACCTTTCAAGAACTTTGTGAGCGGGTCGAGAAGTTTCACGCCCAAGTCCCTCGCGTGATCGTGCGCTTTGCCGAATTCCACTCTGACGTCATCGTCCAATGTCATCCTGCGGATTACTCGCATACTTTCGCTTACTACCTGTAACAAATTAAAAAAAAAACGATTTTCAACTTTTTATGTGTAGAAGGTGCTCGTAGCGCAGTGGTAGCAGCGCTTTGGTAGTACTAGCAAAGTTAAGGAACCTTTGGCGCGGTCGTGTTTAGATGGGTGACCATTCCGACCATATAAGTGACGTAATTCACGAGAATCTCCGTGTTTCAGAAGGCACGTCAAGCCGTTAGTCCCGGCTAATATCGGTTGATATTAGTCGTCAAGCCTAGTCAGAGGCCTTATGGGCAGCTTGATAACATCTGACAGCAGGGTTAGTCGAAATTATTGCTACTTTTTATTCATTATAAGCAAATGATGCGAAAAATATTACAAGATGTTCTCAACTTTATGCCTATACAATTAAGTATACATTTAAATTGCTAGGGGTCGTATGTAATATACAACCATAGAGCTTAATCAATCCTACTCGCTCGCCCGCGCTCAAGGACTTTACCCGCTATTTTTCACTCGTCAATAAATTAAATGCTTGATTAAATGATTTCGCAGAGTGCGATTTGTAGCAGGCTTAATGAAAAAAGTAGCAGGTCTTAATTATGGTTTTCATTTCATATTAAATTTTATGTGCTATATTCATGAATTTTCCATACCTTGTGAGAAGTAAATAATATATGGCAGCACTTAGTATATTCCGTTCCTTACCCGATATTATAGTTATTTTTATTTATTTTAAACTTCATGTACAAATAATATAATGCCAAAAGCATTTTCTACCAGTCAACCATAGGTCTAAACAGAGAAAACATTTTTTTATCAACATAATAGGGTTTTGTATATCAAGTTACTTAATAAAATTATTTTACAAACAATATGGTCCTGCTTCAAAGTAGCCAAAATTTTTCTATGAAACGAGACAGTGATTATACCTGTAGGAAAACGCTATAAATAGGTTTGGCATTCACTATACTTTTGCATCACTCCATTTTTTTTTCTGTTAAACTCATAATTAACATTTACATAATAACATTATTGAACGTCCCACACCGACGTACAAACTATGGTGCTAGTTCTGTTATGGCCAGATTGGCCGACTTTATAACGACATATTTGTAGAAGTTGACTTATTTCATTTTAAGAACTTTCAAAAAGAAAGTAACGGATATTATCAAAAAATTCGCATTGTAATGAATGATCTTTTTAACCAACTTCAAAAAAGGAGGAGGTTATCAATTCGACTGTATGTTTTTTTTTTATCATTATTTTTTTTTGTATGTATGTTACCTCATATCTCAGTCGTTTGTCGACCGAATCGAAAAATTTTTTCACCTATTTAGAGGGTATACCTTCTAGTTGGTCCCATTTTTTCCATTTTGGGATCTGATGATGGGATCTTGGTGTTTTCGTGGGAAACCCTCAAATTTTAAAGGCACGTATAGTGTTTCTTTACTAGAATCTTAATGTTGACGTGTTGTTACGTCTGATAGTCAACATTTTGTGGGGCTGAGCTGATGGTGGAACTCCTTAACGCCTAGGAGTTCAGTAATTATAATGACGAAACTTATGATAGGTAATTTGTAGCTTCGTAAAAAATAGAATCATAAGGTGTAACTCCCCCCCTCTTATGTAATCACTAAAAATAAAGAAATAAAATAAACTTTTAAAAAAAGTAAAAACCGACTTCAAAACCAAAATGCACTAAAAAGTCTTAAATAAACTCTTCACCATTGAAAGGAAAGGAATCCATTTTAGGCAAATAATTTATTTTTGGAGTCGGTGCTGTGATAGTTTTACTTTTTTTAAAAGTTTATTTTTATTGTTGTGTGACGCTGATAGGCTTACTAGATCGGCTTTACCTAAACGTGGTGCCTGTACTCAATTATGTCGCAATTATTTCCGATCACAAGGACTTTTGTATTCCGTAGGGCTTACAGGCACCTGTAGGTACGTATATCTACTGTACATACGCGCGCGCATTACTATGTGTATCGAAAGTTAGACATGCAAGCATGCCTTCTAGGTATGTAAGTATTTTTATTTTATATAATTAAAGTAGGTTCTTTTTTTTCTGGGTTATTATTTTTGGATGGCATTCGTGAACTCCGCTTAAATAGTATACTTAACATATTTTTCATGAGTGTAATAATGTGATTAATGAGATAATATTTTAAGCATTCACAGAACAGATTATTACAGTGAATCATTTGTGTTAATTGCAGGGAAACCTATTATAGGGCGATGCTATCATATACACACTTTTAGTTTAAAGATCTGTCAAGCTGTTGGTTTTCTAAATAAAAAAATAATAAAAAATATTGTATTTATTAAGCTTACAGTGCTGTCGAATTCCATCGTAAGGCCAAAATAGGTTAACAATGATTGGATTTATGACTTAAAATTCTTAATAGCTATATGGTTTAACTTAGATATTATTTATACTTAAGAAAAGTTGCAAAATGCTTACCTTCAAACTAGGCCTAGTAATGAGGTACTTCTGCAAGTTGTCGGCAATGTTTTTAGCGTACAGCCTTTGTCGGTTCATCTCGTGTTTGATGCAACACACGCTGGTCCACCTCAAAACGGGTACTGTTATAGAATCATTATCAATGCTGTCTAAAAGGCTGGAAGATCGAAAATTAGTGATTAAGGATTTTGTGTGGTTTTAAAGTTCGTTTTCTTTTGCTAGTTCAACAATACTATTTCTATACATGAAACTATAATCGTTTTTTTTTTTTAGTCAAACCGCAGCACAGCACATTTTCAACAACCGCAAACGTAACTTTGTTCTTCATACAATACTATGAAAAACAAAGTTATGTTTGTTGTTGACAAAATATTGTGGTATTATAGCAAAGTAAGTGGATTCCCGAATTCAGTTAAAATTGGCACGGAACCCTCAGTGCGCGAGTCTGACTCGCACTTGGTCGGTTTTTTTAATGTTTTTTTTGTATTTTCATTATAATAAAATTAAGTTACACTAGACTACAACTTGCACAAGACAAAATGAGTATGATCATTTTTTAATATAAAAAGTAGGTAAGGAATTGTACATTTTTGTGTAAATAAAGCTGCAAATAGTTTACAAAAAGTAAAACCAGATTAGATTGGCCATATAGAAGTTATATCTAGTTAAATAATAATTACCATTTTATCAAATCCACACCTTTATCGTCCAATAAATCAGGTTGGACATCCATCAATGCTAGCAACGTGTTTAAAGTTGAGATGATAATTTTCTCATCATCCTCATTAGCTTTTTCAATATATCTTTTAGATCGTGATTCTAATAAAGCAAATAAAATGTTGTAAGCACCTTCTTTGCCTGCCCGAACTCTGCGTGCTATATCTTTGTTGCATTCTGTCTGTAAAATAATAAACATATATTTTTTTTTAAGGTAAGGACCTGTAAGGATAGTTTGTAAGTTTAAAATAAAACAAATAAAAATTTAGGATGGGTTTGCTCTTGACTTCAGACCAAGCCAAGTGCGGCTAAGACAAACTTGAAGATGGAATACCACCCGGTTATTATAGAAATGGGCCTGTCAAATATATCACATTGCATCCCTAAGATGTTTTTAAATTACATATACATTGTATGCGCTCGAAAATGGCTACACGAAAGGCAGGTTATTGCCCAGAGTGCATTAAGTTGGGCACGCGTTCTCTTTGTGGCGATACGTCCCGACAGCGCCTTAAATTATTTCTCGTTTTTGGTAAAAATGCCTTTCTGTGTATTTAGGAGTAGCACCAATTACACTGCAACTGTTAAAGACAAAAAAAACGTGTCATTACATTCATAAGTATAGTTTTTCATTTAATTTTTTTACCATTATTTGGCTGTCATTAAGCTAAAGAGCGAGATGTCACGCGCTCGCGGCAATGAGCGCTCAGTAGCAATTAGTACGTAACGAATATTATATATTTATCTCTTTCTATCAACAGACATGCCCCATAATTTATTTCTATTAGCGCCTAGTGTTGTAATACGAGGGTCAAACTGAAAGTTCTTAGAACTGGCCACTTATAAACAATATAATAAAAAAAATATTCTAAAATTTGAAAATAGAACTCTTTGCCAATATTACTGAGTATATATTTCATTCATTTGTCATTTGTTTTACGATTTGGCGGCAAATTGAAAATTGTCTGTGTCACGTCAACATGAATTTAACACGAGAAAATTTTCGTGCAATGATTTTTTATGACTTTCGATGTCATTTAAGTCAACAAGAAAGTTATGATAGACTACGATTGGCCTTTCACGATGAAGCCCCATCTCGTGCGACTGTTTACAACTGGTTTAATGAGTTTAAACGTGGTCGCACTAATCTCACTGATGATGTACGTGAGGGACGGCCTTCTACGGCGACGACTGAAAATAACATCTGTGTTGTGCGGCGTATGATAGAGACTGACAAAAGAGTGACCTATCAGCAGATTCGGACAAGCTTAGGCATCGGTATGAGTCAAGTGCACAAAATCCTCCACGAACATTTAGCGGTCAGGAAGCTTTGCGCCCGGTGGATACCTCATAATTTGACTAAGGCTCAAAAACTCCATCGTGTGGATTGGTGCCGTAAAATGATTGAAAGATTTAACGGAGGTGACTCAAATGCTGTGTTCGACATACTAACAGGTGACGAAAGCTGGATTTACTGTTATGATCCTGAAACCAAAAGACAATCTGCTCAGTGGGTGTTTCCTTTCGAGGAGTTGCCAACTAAAGTGAAGAGAGATCGAAGTGCGGGAAAAAAAATGGTGGCCTCGTTCTTTGGAAGGATAAGTCATTTCGCAACAATTGTGTTAGAGGATCAAAAAACAGTTTCTGCAGAATGGTACACTACCAATTGTTTGCCACTTGTCTTGGAAAAAGTTCGAGAGAAACGACCTCGCAGTAGGATCCTCCTTCACCACGACAACGCCTCGTCGCACACCGCCAAGCGAACGATCGACTATTTGGCGACATCAAACGTTGAATTACTGGGTCACCCGCCGTATAGCCCCGACCTCGCGCCTTGTGATTTTTATTTATTTCCAAAAATTAAAGAAAAACTTAAAAGGAAAGCGGTTTATGAATGCTGAAGAAGCGGTGGCTGCGTATCGCGATGCCATTGAAGAGACCCCTAAGGACGAGTGGGCAAAGTGCTTTTCACAGTGGTTCCATCGCATGCAGCGGTGTATTGACGTCAATGGACAATATTTTGAAAAGATATAATAAAACTAATAACTGGCTAATGTAATCAGTTTTTGATTTTCTAAGAACTTTCAGTTTGACCCTCGTACACAACTATACGTTCGTATATAGAGTAATCCTTGCGCCACTTTAAAATGCTTTAATGTTGGTGTATAACATGTCTATCCTTTAGAATGTCATTGATACATCCCGCTTCCCCCGTCACCCACCCGCTTTCGTCCGTTTCGTGTCAGTACTATTCATTTTTGGGCACTTTTCACGCTGCGCAGTGACAGAGACAGGTCCATTCCTACGGTAACTAGGAAGTAGTTCCATCTTAAGTTATTTTGAAGTAGTTTTGAGTTCGCTCCCCCCTCCCCTCCCGTTAGAGCGTGATGTTTTATAGCCTTAAGATTTCCTCGATAAACAAGCTAAACACAAAAAGTTTTTTTTTTTGCAATCAGTGAAATAAGGTCCGTTTTTCAATGCTAGTTGTATAAAGTAAATAATATTTTTATAACTTTTAAAATAATATCAGTGATAATATTTATTTTCTTTTCCTTTAAAAAGATCTCAGTGTTAAAAGAAAATTTACCTGTGTAGTCGGTAATTTTTGTGTTTATTTTATTTTATAATGAATTATTTCGGAAAAAAAGGAATTTGAAGATTGTTTACATATTCAACAAGTAATAATAAGGAATGGACTTTAGTTCCAGCAATAAGCATGTTTAAACAAACAAAGTCTTCAGCTTTATAATATTAGTACATAGTGTATATATACAATATTATACGGTATTACATTAATATACAGTATAAAAGAATCATAACCATATAACTAGTATGATCTCAATATATCATTAAAAGGAGTGCTTATTAGTAAGTATTATGTAGAATATAGCAAAGCATGCTTTTAACTTTTACAGCTTTTATATGATTGGAACATTAGATTATATGACTTGAAAGGTGACATGACATTTCATACAAATAATGGTGTTTTTTTGCTTGTAGAATATTGTGAACAATCTTGACATTCCTTTTTAATAAAATAATTCAATTTTAAATAAAACTTACGACTTACACAGGAAATTCTTTATTGTACACTGAGTTTAAAAAAAAGTTATAATATTAATTTAACCTTTGGCCGTTGGATGACCTCTCATTGGCCGCTAGTCCGGTGTTCAAATTGATGCTTTGCAGCCTGATGACTTACCATCGGGTCATTGTCGGGTCGGGTATTTTGTCACCTTTGTTGCCTTTGGTGATTTGCAAGAAAGTGATGGTGAGACTAGAGGGGATAAAAATATCCAACAAGCAAAGAACAGCGGACTTAGGATAATGATGACATAATTATATGAATTTTGCTTTTGCATATTGCAGTAACAGAAAATAATGAGGGGCTGTTCAAGTTCCTTGCCGGGGTTGCTTTGCTAAGTTTTGATGACATGGGTGGGGGTTTCAGAAGGTGATTACACCAGCAGTAGTTTTTTAACACATTCACAACTGACACATTGTTGCATATGTTTAGATCAGGGATGCACAAACTGCGGCCTGCAATCACTATTCAAGTACCCTCCCCCCCCCCCCCATCAAATAAACTCCTTCGAACATTTGATGGCAAAATTCTTACTGCTGAAGGTGAAGGATACCATGATAAAGGATACCACAAAAGTAACATAGTTGCCAGCTTTTTAGTTAAGTAAAAATAAATTTTAGCGCCTGCTTCATTCAGGATTGATCTGTTTCCTTCAGTTTTTATGTTTTCAGACAACTTAAAATTTTTACTTGTGATCATAAATCAACTTTAAATAATTGCTACTGATATTTGACCAACACTTGCTTTGCCCATGTAGTAGCTGTTAAAATTGAAGAAATTTTCAGGATTGCAACATTTGCTTATTTATTATTAAAAGGTACAGTGTTTACGTAAGCATATAAGGGGGGAGTAAAAGCTTTGCTTACTTTTGCTAACTAGGGGGAGGAGGGGGTAAAAAATTGTAATAAATCTGCTTACATAGTAAATTTGGCTAAATAAAATAGTGTAGTAGCAGCAAAGACTTTTAATTTAGTTACTTACACTGAGGAATTCCAATTCTTTCAAAATAGCTTCATCATCAGACTGATTCTGGCTGCACAACTCTTTTAGTTTACTGACAATAGATGTCACATCTTGATTATCTCCAGAACTAAGTGCCATGTCCTTGATTATATTTGACAAATCTACTCCCTGAAAATAAACAATCATCACTCATTGAAAGTGAAATTTTAAATGATAAAGGAAAGTACGGGTAGGTTTAAGTTACATTAATCTTTATTAGAAATTTGAATGCAAAAGTTTCTAAAATATTCACACCAGATACATACTAATAGAAAAACATAGCCAACTTGATCATTTATGTGATTTTTATGGAATATTTACATCACCAGCCTATGTAAACTCGATTTTAAAAAGAAATGAAGACTCTGTATATACTTTAAAATGAAGTATTGTACTTACTTGGGCTTGAAACTGAGCTACAGCTTCTTTTATAGCTTCCTCGGGAGACATCTCGAATTCATCGATATTCTCCTTTACTACTTCATCATACGTTTCCTGAGTTATCACACGAACCATTTTTGACGTATTATTTCAAATTTGTGCTTTTTTTTCATTCAATTTCAAAATAATATTGTAATATCAATATTCTTTACAGCATGCGGCAATTTGTGTTGTTGACTCACAAAAATGACATTTGGTACACGCACAGATTAGAAAGTTTTTTTTTTTTTTTTCATACAAGTTTTACGTCTTCGGCTCTATGCCATACAGACTATTCTTCAGTAAATAATGTTCATTTTTTACACTTATTGACTAAAACTAACACTAAACTAGCCTATCTTAACCTAACTCATTGAAATGCGAGGTGGTTCGCATTTCAATGCTCAACAAGAAAGCTTAGCGCAGGAACAGCGATCCGGGTAAGACGGCGCGATCAGATCGCTTCACTTAATTCCCCACTTTAATTGCATTGTTTTCTTCAAAAGCACAAATTATCATGATAATTCCACCACACAATTACAATAATTGACCCGAAAAAAACAATTACTAAAACGAAAAAATAAGGTCCGTCCTTCCCTTTTCGTTTCCCACGCAAAACTTCAATTAGAAAGTTAATTGGTGGCGGAAGGGAAGACCTCGTCCGAACCGGGTGATTGATGGATGGATGATCAATGCAGTTTTCCTCATGATAAAATAAAAAATAAAATAAATAAAAATAAAATAATTTTATTGCTGACAAATCGTCCATAAAGTTTTTTTTAATTATAGAAGACATACAGAACCAAATCAAAAATAAATAAATTATTATTAGGCTAAAAAGAAAATCAAATGAATTCACATTTATTTAAATCAAATTATTTTTACAAGAGAAATAAAACCAATATAAAATAATAAATAAAAGTAGTAGTCTAATTCATGAAACGACTCCCGGCGGGCGCACCGGGCACCAGCACATACGCTTTAACCCAGTGCCGCCGCAGCGGGCAGTCTGGTTTGTTGCCGAGCACCCTCAGGATGGTGTTGTCGCTGCCGCGCACCCACCGCAGGAGAGAGGCAATGCGGCGCCGAAGTACCGTGTGGAAAGAGTCGGTGTGCGCGTGCGCGAACATGGTGAAATGCAAATTCTTTCACCCGATTGAGAGCAACACCGTTCAACAGTACAGGGGCCACATTTTCCAGCTTGCGGCCCTTAGCCCGGAAAATCAAAAGATCGCTTTTTTTACATTATACAGGAGGCCGTGTGTGCAGTCGCGTACTTCTCGCATACTCCAACCAACCTTCTGAGCCCAGCGATCGAAGGGCTGAGCAAGAACATATCGTCTGCGTAACTTATACTATTGATAAAATGACCATCAATAGAACAGCCGAAATCTGTCTCGCTCAGCTCCCGAATCAGATGGCTTATATACAAGTTGAAGAGCGAAGAAGACGTCAGGCCCCCCTGCCTCACACCGCACTCCAATCCGTACTCATCAGAGAGCTCCCCAAGCCACCTGACCGAGTTTTTTTGGTGACAATACCAGTATCTGAAGATATTGATAAGCTCACCCGGCACACCAGTGTCTTTCAGTTTGTGCCAAAGAATGTCATATCTGACCAGATCAAATGCCCTGGAGAGGTCCAGAAAGGCCGCGTAGACAGGGGTATGCCTATCAGTATAGTACCTGACGGTCTGCTTGAGAGACATTATGGCGCTTTCAGTTGAACGTGCAGGTCTGAAGCTAAATTGGGCGTCATGAAGAGATAGATGTTTTTGTAACTGTTTCTCAAGCAGGCCGTCAAATACCTTTGATGTTATAGAGGCGAATGAAATAGGGCGGTAATTATTTTTATCCGAGCTGTCTCCTGTTTTATTTTTAATTATTGGAACTACCACCGTTCTCATCAGATCGTTAGGCAGGTAGCAATGCCGGATACAAAGAGTGAAGAACAGACCCAAGAGTCTCGGTAGATGCGGCCCCGCGTACTGGAAATGTTCGATACTGAGGCCTTCGTGACCGGGAGACTTGCCTCGAGTCATTCCTTTTATCATCAGTGCAACTTGCTTAGCTGTGAATCGATCGGGCACCTTCACCACGCTGACCTCAGCATCTCCAATCACATCACCCCTATATGGCGATTCCACCTGAAAACACCTTTTAAATATATTTGCTGTGTCACCAGGGTCGGTGACTCCGTTAACGCTCATTGGGACGCTAGGCTTAGCGTTAAGCGCTAAGCCTAGCGTCCCTTTTTGTATATTTCCAAAATCCCTGAAAATCTTTATTTGTTATGTTTAGTGGCCAAAATATTCATTTTAATTGATTCCTGATTGTTTTGAGAGTATTTTAATTTTGATTTAAATATCCTCCTAGACTCGCGCGATAGAAATCTTTTTACTTGTTTACACCTATCCATTGCAATTTGCGACTGTCACAGGCACATCGTTTAATTCTGCCATTTGTCTAGTTAAGTCATCGGCTGTTTAAAAACGTTTGCCGTTTTGCAAAATGCCGAAGGCGAAATGTATAATGCCGTGTCATTACACATATTATGTCATTATGCTACATAATGCCAAGAAAATTGTAGAATTTGGTTATTCATTGTATCATCATTGTTCGCTACTGAACAAAATATAAAAATGGCGTCAAGTGGAGAGTTTGTATCTGGAAAAGTAGTTAAAAACTGATTAAAACAACGTGTGTGAGAGAATGATATTGCACGAGATAACAATGATTTCTAGGACGTTTTCTACAATAAATTACAATGAAGGTACGACCCTCAAATAAAGAAAAATAAAATAATCCAATCTTTAGTGTTGTGTTTGTTTCGATTCGATTAGTAAGATTTCGATACCCACTGATAGTTCATCTATTTATATAGTTTTATAACTATATATATAACTGCCTCGGTGGCGCAGCGGTAGAAGGTTCGCAATTTAAAGCGACGGCTGCGCCAGAGGTCCCGGGTTCGATCCCCGGGTCGGGCCAAAAATATATACCTGAGTTATTCTGTTCATAAATTCTTAGGGTAGCCCGGAGTTTGGAAGTTGGCGGTGTTTCACCCCCGTGCCTCGGAAAAGCACGTAAAGCCGTTGGTCCTGCGCCTAAAACTCTCTCAGGTCGTGTCAGCTCCCTGTCCCATTGGGCTATGAGAGTGAAAGGAATAGAGACTGCACCTGTGTTTGCGCACACACTTGTGCACTATAATATGTCCCGCGCAGTCGGTTAGTCGTTGTGACTGACCACCGTAGTCGAAATCGGCTAGGGGGACTATATTTATATACTATTAATCTCCATGAAGTATCAGATATTTCGTACCTTAATCTTTTTATGTAAACAGTAACCACATAAAGCGTAACTGGAATTATTTTTAGTTACTATTATGATGTCCTAAAATTCCAAAATGAAAACTTTTTCATAACGAGAAATATAAATTTATGATGTAAAAGAGGAATTATGATTATTTCGTCAAAAAGATTTAATTAATTATAAACTATCTTTGAACAATCGTCAATGTAAAATTACAATGTGTCAATAGACTAAGTTTCAACTAACATAGAAAGTACTAACGCCCAACTTTGACATTGAATTGTTTAGGCAGTAGGCTGCCCAGCGGTTGCTTGCTAGATACATGCAAACTCATAAAATCACACCTTATCCCTGCAATGTCACACTGTGAAGATAAAAACTCGATCAAATCGAAAATTACACCTGTTCATACAACTCAAGATGACAGAGCGGTCTTTGCAACATTGACTCCTAAATTTCGAATGCATACAATCTTTTCTATCAGTTTCCCACAAATGAATATTTTTGACCTCCTTCCGCGCAAGTTATGTATGATACTTCAGTCCTATCATAGCACATCTTTACTATTGAATAAAGTTCAAATTAAGTATTTCAACTTGATTATTATGAAAGTAAAGCTTAAGCAAATTAGTAAATTGTCATTTAATAATGCTTGTGTATATGTATTTTAGGTATTTAAACACATGTGTTACCATTAATCGCTAAGAGAACCAAAGCATTACGTATCCCAACAAATTGTGTATTTTTTTGGCCAACGTCGAAATTATGGCAATTGAACAGAAAAGATTTTCTTTAGTTAGTACTTATTCTTATCTATGGTAAATAGACGACGCCTTATGAAACTGGCGGAATTATACGCTTTGCCTGAGACGCCACACAATTCCTTTTTAAGGGTAACAAAGCGAATATAAAAAGCGGCAGGTAGCCGGTACCAACTAACGACAAACCTGTGCGAGCTGGTGATATGCCCAGTCGTCTTTTCAGGGTTCCGTCAAGTCTGTCTGTCTGTCTGTCCGTCCGTATGTCACAGCCACTTTATTATGTAACTATAAGATATAAAAAATAAACATAATGATACTTAAGCCCCCCCCCCCCCCCTACATGAAACTAAAGCCGTAAAAAATTGAGATATAGCACATTTTTAACAATCGCAAACATAACCTTGTTCTGCATACAAACACTATGAAAAACAAAGTTATGTCTACTGTCAACAAAATATTGTGGTATTTTAGTAAGTGGAAATAAGTGGATTCCCTAATTCAGTTAAAGTTGGCACACAACCCTCAATGCGCGAGTCCAACTCGCACTTGGCTGGTTTTTTACCTTCACCAGCACGCATGGGTACCGGTAACCTGCCGCGTTACCCTCATAATAAGGAATACGTATTCTTACTAATCTGTAATCTGTGTAAGAAAGAACTCACGAAATGATGAATGATTCTTATTTTTGCCGTTTCCAATCTGTTTATATTGTTTGCTTATCTCGTTTGAAAGTGTGTACAACCAACTTTCAAACGATTATATTAAATAGAATTTAAATGTTCTCAAATAATTAGATGGAGAGAAGCTCTCGTCCTATCCCATTGCTGAAGAATACCTTCTGAAACGTAGTTTTAAAAATGCTATTCTTAACACTATTTCAGTGTTAGTGAATATTAAAATGATAATTTAGATGTGCTTGTATGAATCAAATAAATAACTGGTAGATGTTTCGAACGTATTATAATAATACCACAAATAAGAGACCTAACCTGACTGTATATTTGAAATGTAAATGGGACACCGTAATTTATCTGGTTAGGATTTTGACAGAAAACAGCTTTGCGAATGTCAGCGACGTTCTAAAACCTAGAAAACCAGTAAGGTACACAAACTAAAAAATATAATTTTTCAAGAAGGTGGACTAAAACGGTAGATTTATATAAGATAATGTGCTTTTTTCCATGAGAACTAAATATTTTGTGTTTATCAATTTGTTTTTAGGACAATAATTTAAAATCAATACATATAAAATAAAAACGCAGATTTCAAAAGTTTTCTTTTTAATACCGTATTTTGAATGGAACTGCGATGACGCATTCGTCTGTGAAATAAGCGAATTTTGTTGAAATTCATGCAATTTTGTGGCTTTTCATTTGTAATATTCGTTTTATGTAGAAAATCGTTAAATAGTTAGGTTCTAGATACATTTAGGAGCAGCAGGATGAGTTTCCTAGGCAAAATATTCGGTGGTAAGAAGGAGGAAAAAGGTCCAACTACGCACGAAGCTATCCAAAAATTACGCGAAACAGAGGAGCTATTGTTGAAGAAACAAGAATTTCTAGAGAGAAAAATCGAAACTGAAGTACAGACAGCGAGAAAACATGGAACGAAGAACAAGAGAGGTAAGTTTTCTTCTATCAAATATTTTACAATTGTCTGTCTAAGATTCTACTTCTTTTGTTGATTGACCTTGTTCCTACCCGTATTTAGTTAGCTTCAGATTGTATGTTCAATCGTTGCTAGTAAATTATAGCATAGGTACTACTTATTATCAATCACAATTTAATTCAAAGTGCAGATGTGGTGTAGTATATATGTGCTAAATTCACATGTTAAGTTTGTAAACTGATTTTATTACTCAATGCTTGTGACATTATTACTAATTTAAACGAGTGTCATTGTCTTATGATAGTGATTATATACTTATACACAAGTAACGGAAGGAATTTCCATTGTGTGTCCACGAATTAAGTGGTGAGGGGGGGAGGGGGGGAAGGGGGAGGGGGGGACTACTCCCCTGCACCACTCCCCCCCCTCGATTATGCCTAGTTTAGAAGATATGAATTTTTGAAAAATATCAAAAAATAACCTATAAATGCCATAAATTCACACAAATATCCCACTGGGGGGAGGTAGGGGAGGAGGAGGGGTGTGCCCCCCCTCCTCCCCAAACAAGCCACTAAAAAAACACTAGAAAAAGGCGCTCGGCGGCCGCTGCCGCGGCACGCTCGCTACGCTCGCTCGCCATCGCGCGCTGTGTGGTCGCAGTTCTAACCTAACCTAACCTTTTTTTTTCATTAAGGGGGAATTCAACTAATTTAGATATCCTCGTCTCCGGCGCTGCGGGAAGTGCAGCCTCTTCGCCCTTACGTAACAAATCACAGTCAACCATGCTCGCCTCTGCAGCTTCGGCTTGCTGGTCGCCTCCGGCGACCAGCCTCAGCCGCTCCGGCTCGCACGGGTGCCTGCGCTTTGTTACGGTGGGCGGAGGCTGCTCTCCCTCCGCGCCTCCGGCTTTGGAATTACACTCTAGTGTCGGGCAGACAAGTACCACGGCCAAAGGACCACGGCAGGTCGGGGTTGACAAAAGATTCATTCATTTCAACCACTCATTCGTCATTCGTCATTCGAAATTACGAAAATGGCTGACAAGATAGCGTTTTGTTAACAAGCGTGATATTTGTCTTTGTAAAAATTGAAATTTTAATTATTTTTAATAATAATTTTAACTTAGTTTGAGGAATTCATTGGCGCAATGTATAATTGCAATACAAACACGCTTAAAAATATGTCAATAGTGCTTTTGAAAGCAAAACTATAACTCAACCAAACACGTGCATAAGAATAACGAAACGCAACGACACGACGAAACGTAAAAAAAAAACAAAAACAACAAAGTTGTATTAGGATTTTAATGATTTTCAGTAATTAATTCTGAAAAAACTAGGCCGAACCGAGAGTTGAAACATTGTGATTAAGTGTAAGAAAGACCTGCCTTTTAAATGATAATAGCTGTGCATCAATAATCCTGGACACACAATGGAAATGTGAGCCCAAGTAACTAATGATGAGTCAACTCAAATCTTTCTTGTGATTATGAAAAACTGCCATCTCTCTCATTCACATGAGCCCTTTCAATTGCATACTCTCTTTCACTCTAATTTAGTTTGGCATACATATTTATCATAAACTCTTTTTGCATAAACTTTGATAAGCAGAATGTTCTTATCCCATGACAATTTTATTGGCATAACTGTAACTTACCTTAATTGTCTTTAGCATAAAATTAATCATCATAAATGAAATTTATCTTAAAAAAACCAAAATACATAACAGAGTTATCCATTACTTTTAGTTACAATGAATTTTATAATAATAAATTCATAGGTTTCAGGTTTTAGATGATGCCCTGTTTTGATTTAAGTAAACTTTTTTAATATTAGATAAGATGGTAACAGGATTGCTCCCAATGTACTTTAATTATAAGGTACTATGATAGCAATCCCATTAAAATTAATTCTATTGCCCTGTTAGATTCTTCATCAACAGATTCCTGAATTAATTCTGAAAATCCTAAAAAAAATACATAATCCCTGTGCCTTAATAACAACTACCTTTTTTGGTTGATACATATTGATGACAAAAGTATGATGTTGCAAAATTTCTGTATTGGAATCCATTTTTTTTAGAATTTCTTAAAATTCTTTCTCTCTAAGATTTACCTGTATTTAATTTAAAAAATATGTATGCATAAAGTAATGCTTTTAGTGCAAATTAATATTGATCATTTGATATGTGCATCAACATTGTCTGCATAATATAACATTATGATAAAAGAAGTTATGCAGAAATAAAGTATATCTCATGATTTATTCTGAATGAACATTATGCAAAATGAAGTATATGCCAAAAAATATTATGCAATCTTATAATATGCATCTTAAATTTATGCAATCCAATATGGAGCCCTTATTTACCTACTCAATATTTGTTTATTTTAGTCACACTACTCACATACTCATTGTTATATTTATTTATAGTAAATCAGTTAACATGTAATTGTAGGAGTATGTAGTTTACTTTGTAATAGCAATAGAGATTTCTTCTCATTTAAAAATTATTATGATTTTTTAATTTCTATATATGTCTTTTGTAACAAAATATGTTATAAAAAAATATTGACTTAAGTGCTCCATTTTGCCATGAATTCAATAAATCCTGCTTCATTAGCCTAACATCAAGGTTCTAGACACAACAGGCAATCAATTGCTATCCCATCCCATATGATGTTGTTGGGGTTTGACAGTTTAAACTCAATTTAATCAATTTTTTAACCCAATACTCCGCTATCCGCAGCTGCGATTGCCGCTCTCAAACGTAAGAAGCGATATGAGAAGCAGCTGACCCAAATCGACGGAACTCTCACACAGATTGAAGCACAAAGAGAGGCCCTTGAAGGAGCCACCACTAATGCACAGGTGCTCAACACTATGAAGGAGGCGGCCAACGCGATGAAACTCGCTCACAAAGATATGTATGTCATTGTGTTATTTTTCTCCATTTTATTGTCATTTACTACCTACAGTATCCTTATTATCTTCAATTCAGTTTGCATTGTCAATATTAGAGATCTTTTTTTCTTTCTTGCACATTAATCAAGTTTAAAACATTCACTCTATTCATGTGAATATAATGTGAAATTGTGAATGTGCTAGCCATAATAATAATATGTTATATTAAAAATTTTGTTAAACCTGCAATATGCAACTCCTTGATTGCACAATAATATTTTACCTTTGCCTCAGTCAGTAGATAAATGTTTGGTGTTATATTTAGTTTTGGGTTATAAAATGTTCTCTCCAGCATACAGCAATTATGGAGACAAAAATTAGTTTTGCCTTTTTTTATACATTCTCGTCACTATTCGTTAAAATGCTATAAATAACGCTGCGCGCTGCTTTTAGCATCGATACAGTCGCGATGCAGAAGCTGTAAATTGTCAAATTATGTACTGAATTTTGGCGACTGCATCAATATTAACGCGCGTTAGCATCGATGCAGAAGCGCGACTGCATCGATGCAGAAGCGCGTTAGCATCGCGACTGCATCGCTGCTAAAAGTCGCAGCGTGTAAAGGGTCTAAGATGTTGTCAATTTCTTTATTAAATAAAAATCTTTATCTTTGCATAATTATACTCATCATTTTTTTATCTTTTTTCAGCGATGTCGACAAAGTGCACGATATAATGGACGACATAGCGGAACAGCACGACATATCGCGCGAGATCACCGACGCGATCAGCAACAACGTAGCGTTCCCCAACGACATTGACGAGGACGAGCTTGAGAAGGAATTGGAAGAGCTTGAACAGGTCAGTTATTTTTAACACGCTTTAATTAAGTTCACTTGTAACTATGTATGTGATAATATCTTGGAGTCTTAATTTGACCCAGTTCGTCTTCGAATTTTGCACACGCTTTGAGTTCAGATGACAATACATGACTAGCTAAACACCGTTTTTTCGGCTAGTCCTATTGTAAACAATCTTTTCAAAACTTATAATATAATATCAGATAGTAAAATGTATAGACTATTTAACTTAAAAAGATCTCAGAATAACACGATGAATCATCCATGTACTTGTAAGTTGAGAGTTTTATGTTTATCACATTTTAAAATCAAACCCATTACACTGTATTACTTCCCAGTGGTGATTTTGTTGCTGTTGTTGACCCTCAAATACAACAACTTTTTGTATGGGACCAACATCATAATCCCAAGATTTTTTTGACTTCTCCATACAAAATAGAATCAGCTGATTAAATATATTATTGGACACTATATAATATTGGACACATTAATATAGGAAAGTGAAATCCTTTTTACCACGCTTTTATTAGCTTGGGTTGTATCTATGTATGTATGTATGTATGTATGTATGTATGTATGTATGTATGTATGTAATGGAATCTTTGAGCATAAATTTGACCGATTTCCAGAAGTTTGATTAATTTGAAACTTTGCACACGTATCAAGGACCGATGACAATGCAATAATTTAATAACAGTTTCTCAATATCCTTATAAGTACCGCCAGGATTAATAAATTATTTCGTGGATCCTCTGTAAGGGAGTAAGCAAAGATAGAGCTATCGCGTGTCACATGTCCGCAAATAATTAATTGAAACATCGAACTAAAAAATGCAAAATAAATTATAGTTTAAAAAAACTAAAAAAACACGCTTTTATAGCTAACCGAACTAAAAAGTAGAAAATAATTTTTAATTACAAAGAGTTAGAGAATAATTTAATTCAGAGTAAAAAGCGTGGGGTGCTTGATATATTAAATGTTACAATTATTCTACATGCAACTATCTATGTGCGGAGAGTTATGAAAAAAACATAGTAAAAAGTTATGAAAATATAGTAAAATGCACCCCACGCTTTTTACTCTGAATTGAATTATTCTCTAACTCTTTGTAATTAAAAATTATTTTCTACTTTTTAGTTCGGTTAGCTATAAAAGCGTGTTTTTAGTTTTTTTAAACTATAATTTTTGTATTACGATGTTGGTCCCATACAAAAAGTTGTTGTATTTGAGGGTCAGAATTGGCATCTAGAAGGAATACAGTTAATTTTGTTAGACCCTATAAAGGTATATTATTATTTATTTATTATAATTTCAGGAGGACCTCGACAAAGAGATGCTGGGCATCAACGTGCCGACAGACACGTTGCCCGACGTGCCGGCGGCCGAACTCGTTCACGACAAGCCCAAGCCCAGCAGGTCTAAGAAGGAAGGTGTGTACGCGCTAATCACTGAAACTACTTAACTTATTTGAAAAAATATTTTTGTGTTGGATAGCTTGTGTATTGAGGAAAGATTGACAAACATCACGCTGTGACAGGAGGGGAAGGAGTGAACCTAAGACGCGCGGACGAATTCGCGGGAGAACGCTAGCTCTGAAACACATTTACCAGCAGACGCTAAGTGTCTGGAACCATCTAAGCTGCCATATTTCATATAGAACCCGTTCAAAATGTGTAAAGAATTCATCAAACAATTCGTTCTAAGGTAGTTGCTGACGGAAGACCCACTTCTTAGATACAACCCAATATAAAAAAAATAAAACATTATTTTTCGTTTCCCTAAATGGGGGTGTAGTTGGCCAAAAGTTGCTGAAGTATCAAAAAGTTCACTGTATCGCTGGGTAATAAGTTTAAAGTAGTTTTATTTTTGGCTAACAGATACAACGTGTTACCTCAAATGCGCTACACCAGAATATAGTTTGATTGGATTTACGAGTAGAATCAATAAAACCAATTTTAAATATGGATTAAAAATTAAAAAAAAAACCTTAATTAAAATATTGTCCTGTCTATTTATTAATAAGACAAGCCGTCACATGCGTAAACCCGCCAAAATACGTAAACAATCAATGGTTAGTTCTTTATAAGCGTAGATAATAATAATAATAATCTCAGCACGACGCAGCGGCCCGGTGATATTTTATTTTATTTTACAATCTTTGGAAGATTTACAGCTAGAACAAGATTGCTTAATAGTACATTAGGGTAAAACAGGGTAATATGCCCCAGTTTTTTTTGAAAGTGAATAAAACTAGTTCTAGTTCAGTATTCAAAACAGTGCTTTATTCTGATTAATGTTTGACATTTCAGAAATAAAATGGCACATATAGAGTTTCTATAAGACTAAAATAACATGCACTATAGTATTTTTTTTTTAACTTGGGGTGGGGCGTTTTACCTGACGACTGTTGGGTAAAATGCCCTACGTAGTTTACAAAATGCCCCAGCACAAAAATCAACATTTTTAACGAAATATTAAGCATCACTTATTTAAGATAGGAAAATAACTATATTTGACATTTATTAACGATTAATGACAATTTAATTAAAAGGAACACTAGTATAGTCTTTTGTTTACTTATATCTCTACCTGTCACATTTTTTATTTGTATAATATCAGATTGTAATTAAGTAATAAAGTTAACTTTGTACTAATCAACAGCAAAATACTTCTCATAAACAATGTAATCATATTTAAGATCCAATCAGTCTATAAAAATAATATAGTTATCAAACATATCTTGTTCTTAGGTATGTACGACAGTAGCTCTCTTCGCTTGTCGCCCACAGCGATTGCACAGAGGATTATACATAGTGCAAAATTCATGCAACCAACCCGAACAAGATGTACACTGGATCCAATCTTCAGTAGATTGGGTCTGATAATAATCCTCGGTACCTACATTCTGCACACTTGTTCACGTCCTCGTCTGAAATTTCCTCTTCAGATAAATCAATATTAGGCTCATGCTCATGTTCATAGGAACTGTTTCCGGATGTTGATGGTGATATAACCCACCCATCCACCTTTTCTCACTTTTTTATGTGTGCGAGTAGCTTTTTTTCATGCTCGTTACAGAATACAGGAGTACGACCAAAGGGTACCTTCCACTTTCCAGTTAAAAGATGTCTTCTCAAGGTTCTGGATGGTATACCAAAGTTCCTTGATGCTTCGTTCACTCCCATTTTCTTACTTCTTACGGAACTCATAGCTTCTTCTAAGTCTTCGTCTTTCCATGTTGCACGTAAAGTCTTCCTCGCGTACTGACGAGGCATAGTCTGTAAACACTATACAAGAAACTTAATCAAACCAATTTAAATAAATCAAAAGACAGAAAGATAAAGGCAAAAACATTTTATAATTTATAGTATAAGTGGGGCATTTTAAATTCAGGCACATGAGGCGTTTTGTAAAAATGTGTCTTTAATATGCCCCACCGCGCCCTTGACGACAGCTTCAAAGTTATAACGCTCGTCTGTTTCGAAAACGAAAGGTTATTTTATCTATTTTCAGGGTATTTGGACGAAACTGATATGAAAATCATAATATTTTAATAATAAAAAATTGTTTGACACTTACCGCAAATTGTCAAAACACCAAAAATCGAAAATAAGGAATAATTTTGTCACCAGCAAAGCAATTACGCGCAGTCGTCCGCCATCTTCTCATACGACTGTTGTGTACTCAATGCGCGTCAGTGGCGCCGCCTAACTGTGTTAGTTTGCGTATGAGAGTAGTGGGGCGTTTTATCAACTGGGGCGTATTATCCTGTTTTACTGATACAAGTGTGCTAAGTTGACCATTATATACAAGGCGATATTGTGTGCGCACGAGCGAAAGCGAGTGCGCCATAAGAAAGCCGCGTATATTATGGTCACAGGCACACGTGTTTCATACGACGTTTTTTTAACACACTTGCCATTAATCCAAACTTCATCACACCACAGCCGAAAATTATTTACGAAAAATGCACTTACTAATCTGTGGAAAAATGGCACGTTGCTTTTTTTCTTGCCGCGAAACAGATGCGCGCGCAAGGCTAAGGCGCGAACTAGATCGGCCAACAGTCAAGATTAAAAATGTAATAATTCGTGTTTAAAACACAAATTACAGAAAATTTTAAATGAATTAGAGTTATTTTTAGTAATAAATTAGCTATAATAGCTGGATTTACCATTTATTGAAATAAATATGTGCATACTGTTATTTTTCGCATAAATACTTTTTGTTGCTAAAATAAAAGTTATAATCCGACTAAGTTATATCGCTTCATCTTCGTACTTACTACTTGGTACTAGGATACAAATGTAAATTGGTCGGGTTAATAAACTAAAGGCACTAGTGCAATAATATACTGAAAAGCACGCGTGTTAAATATCTAGGATTATGAGCTAAAAATCGGTGGAATAAAAACGTCGTTTTGAGCAAGTGTGTTGAAAAAACTATAAATAAAAAGAAGGCCATCTACATGTCTCCACTGATAGAACCAAAATGTTAAAGTAAGAAACGCTAGCAAATCAACAATTTGTCGCTTATAATTTAAGCTAATTCACAAAAGCAAAGGCAAGTTCAACATTCAAAAAAAGTCGTTAGATAGTTGTTTCTTAACCTGATTTACACTTGTACAAAATAAATCAGAGCCATAATTAGATGCTCTAAGTAAATAAGAATTCCGCCTGTAATTTGTGTTAACTATAGGGACGTGTAAAAGGTTGGGATTCCTCAGTGGTTTCCTTGGTGTGCAAATGCACAGCTTGCTTAACAGCTCAGGACAGTCTATCAAACCACCAGCGATCTTGTGAATATAAGACAAATCTGCTATTTCTCTGCGCTTGTATAAAGGTAGCATGTGATGTCTCCTGCATCGCGACAAGTAGTCGATGTCGTGTTTGCCTGTTCTATATTGAATGGATCTGAGAAACCGCTTTTGAATGCTTTCCAATCTCGAAATATAAATGTTATAGTAAGGGTTCCAGACTTGTGATGCGTACTCAAGGTGACTGCGTACAAATGCTCAATAAAGAATTTTAAAAGTTTTCACTTTAGTAAACTCTGCATAAAGCCTAAGTACAAAGCCCAGTGCCTTGGAGGCCTTTTTACTTATTGAGTCAATATGCTCATCAAATAACAGTTTACCGTCGAAGGTGACCCCAGTATCTCTTATGCTTGTCACTCTTGTGATTGTAGTGTCTTTTAAAAGGTGATTAAAATTTATTGGAACTAATTTTCTAGTAAAATAACAAACCTGACATTTAGATACATTAAGATCCAACATGTTCCCCATACAATTCTCCTGAAACCTGTTCAAGTCGTCTTGTAAGTTAGATGCGTCTCCTATTTGGTTAATGGGATAAAGAATTTTCATATCGTCTGCATAAAGAAGGATTTAAGAATGAACGAAACAGGCTGAAATATCGTTGATGAAGATAATGAATAGGAGTAGTTCAAGCAGAGAACCCTGTGGCACTCCTGATGGTATTGGAACCATAGACGACGTGTAACCATTGAGAACGACTGCCTGACATCTGTCTCGCACCTAGGCCGAGAACCACCGAAACAAGTTACCGTGCACACCAACCGATGCGAGCTTTTTAAGAAGTAGTTCATGGTTACTTCGATCGAAGGCTTTACTGTAGTCGGTGTACACAACATCTACCTGCGGGGGTCTTGAAATGTGTTCTGATATGAAATCACTACATAAAATGAGGTTTGAGGTCGTTCATTTAGTAGAGTTGGGTATAAACTATTTTCTCTAATATTTTGGAAAAGATACACAGTTTCGAGATAGGACGCTAATTTTCAATAACATTCTTAGAACCTTTCTTATGTATGGGACTAATAAAAGCTTTTTTCCAAATAACGGGTAGCTCCCCAAGGCTAAGCGAGCGCTTTAATAAAAGAGTAAGTGGGACAACAAGACTCTTTGCACACTGCGTTAAAAATGTAGGCGGTATAAGATCAGGTTCAGCTGATTTATTTATATCAAGATTTTTTAACAATGTTAATACGTGCGATTCCTGCACCTCAATTGAACTTATATATACCATTGAATGATGGGTGCTTGTATTAGTGTTGGGTTGGGGACAAATAGTACTAGATTGAAAAGTAGAATAAAAATATTCACTGAACAACTGGCACACTTCATGTGGCGAAGAAGAAGATCATTGACCATATGACAACAGATGGAAGACTGTTAGACTACTTTTTACTTTTAACAAATTACCAAAAAGCCTTGGGATCTTTATATCGATATAACTACCTACCGACTCCTCTCTCGACAGAGCGTCATCCACAGAGCAAGAAATGATCAGTAGTGCCAGTCAAATTAAAACACTACATAAAAACTTCTTATTTTTTTATATTTTAGAATTCGGTCAATTGAATCAAAAATCATTTGGGGTGTCTGAGGCTTTGCACATTTACTATTACACATTGCAGAACATACATAATCTTAATAAGTAACATGTGACTTATCTTTTAAGTGATACATGGTTCTATGTTAGAATTAAAAGTTTCATATTTAGATCTTGTTGGTGAATATTATGAAATGTTTACTTTTTTAATTTCAGAGGAAGATGAAGACTTCAAGTTGCTTCAGTCGTGGGCCACATAATTGCTTATATTTTACACCGAGTGTTTGTGATATTCATTTCAGTGCCCTAAGTGTAGGAATAACAGTGCTATCGAATAAATGGAACTCGAAAATAACGGTTGAATGCAGACGGGAATCGAATTCACATCCTTTTTCTATATGTCATAGTAATATTGTAAAAATGAAGAGATTATCTTCTAACGCGTGGGATTTTAATCTGTAGAATTATTGTGAAATGTACCAAACTTTATACTTTGTAAATAAACTGATATGAATCAATGATGGGTCAGGATAGGTGAAGGATAAACGGGTGAGAGAATCCTCTTTCATCCTTTTTTTTACACAAGTTTAACGTCTTCGGCTCTACGCCATACAGACCAATACTGTAGTGAATTTTCATTTTTTAACACTTAAAACTAAAACTAAACTAGCCTATCTTAACCTAACTCATTGAAATGCGAGGTGGTTCGCATTTCAATGCTCAACAAGGAAGCTTAGCGCAGGAACAGCGATCCGGGTAAGACGGCGCGATCGGATCGCTTCACCTAATTCCCCACTTTAATTGCATTGTTTTCTTCAAAAGCACAAATTATTATGACAATTCCACCACACAATCACAATAATTGACCCGAAGAAAAACAATTACTAAAACGAAGAAATAAGTTCCGCCCTTTTTGTTTACCGCGCAAAACTCTCTTTCACCCTTCGTGTTAAGTTGACATGTCGGTATAAAAAAAACATAAATGCTTAACCTTGTCGACCAGGGGTGCGATTGTGTAAAGCAATCGTATACATTTGACAATTCAAAACGTACGGTATGATCTGTCAAACGGCAAAGAACAAAGGGTTTGACAGATCAAACCGTACGTTATGAACTGTCAAATGAATACGATTGCTTTACACAATTCCAGCTCTGGTTTACAATTAATCGACAGATTATAATTTCACGTTTGTTTCGAGTGAGCGTTAGATTATAAATGCGCTCTCTGGGGCTCTATTTTTTAATCACTCGCGTCTGGATTTCTATTTAATCAAACACAAAAGTCGATAAATAGTTGGAGAAATCTATTTTTATGTACAGACAACAGCACGTCAAGGTGAACACTGCGGTATATTATTCAGTTGTAATAAGGGCTAGTTTGCAACAAAAGTGGATAGCCTGATGTGCTGGCCACTGTACGTTCTGAAAATAGTCATTGAAAAGTGTGATGAATTTCAATGAGTCAACAGAGGCGTCACTCCATAAAGGCAGGTAATATAGTCATACTAGCTGACCCAGCGAACTTTGCTTCGCCCCTAGCACCGTCCCGCCCCGGCCCCGTCTCGCTCAGCCTCGTAATTTTAAAAGTTAAGAAAAACACTATAATTGATCAGTTATCGAGCGGGATGAAAAATGATCAAATTACTAAAATGGCTATAAAAAAATAGGGGTTGGTGATAAAAAAGTAAAAATTTAGGGTTGTATGTATTTTTAATACCACATTATAAAAAAATAAAAACAAAAAAAATCGTCCAAAAATTAAGGGTGAACAACCCTCATCATTTAGGGGTATGAAAAATAGATAGTATCCGATTCTCAGACCTACTGAATACGCATATAAAGTTTGGTAAGAATCGGTCAAGCCGTTTCGGAGGAGTACGGGAACGAACATTGTGACACGAGAATTTTTTATATAAGATTTTAACGAGTTAATGACGTTTCTCGTATGTGTCAATGTAAAAACAGTTAAAACGGTTTCACGGTTCGAAAATTTGTGGGTTCGATTTCCATCGTAGTGTCGATTTTATGTCAGATAAGGAATATTCGTCGAATACAATACAAAACGCCTAATTCAAAAACGTCACCTATTTGTCAGCAATCATTTACGTACATGTTATTTTCAAACCGATCGTTTTATACTTATTCGGTCGGATAAGTCCTATCTGACTTTGGTAAAATCGACTCTTAGTTTGATACCGCTGTTTTCAAGTATTTTTTTTTATGCAATGTAGAAGCTTAATTAACTAAACAGATCACAACGCTATATTTAACCTATGTTTAATAATAAAATAAACACGATTTTAACAATAATCACAATTACTAAGGCTGAGCGTACACTAACAGTATTTTATTTGTTCTAGAAATAGTACTTTAAAAACAGGGTGCAAAATAAACAGTTCTTTCTATACATAAATTAAAATGTGTATCTCACATTTGTCGAAAATAAATTTTTCTTTATATTTTCCTAACATTTAGGGCACTGAACGCGTTGCCTGCCTTTCACCTATCTCATTTATCTGTTAGTTTTCGGATGAGAGCGAGCGAGACAACAAGTTCAAGGTTTGGTAACGCTGCTATTGATAGTTTTGGTTCGGTGTGGAGGTATGTCTCATTGTTATTATTATTAAAATATCATAATTACAAAATATGAAGAATTTGAATACGTGCGGGCTGTTTCACAATGTCTTTATAAGTTCTGGTTAGCGTTATCTTTCTAACATCCGTTTTGCTTTGCTTGTCGAATATTGTAAGCAATCTTGTAATATTACTTTTGAAATGATTCATTTTGAAATAAGATACACACAAAATTCTCATCCAACATAAGTATTTCATCGTTAAACACTGAAATCTTTTAAAATCAATCAGTAAATTTATGTTATGACAGGCCTGTGTCACTCCGCGTGCAGGTGTTAAAAACATACCTACAGGCGGCGGCCATTGCGCAAGGGCCAATCTAGTAGGCTGCCGCAAGCGGAAGAAAACACGCGCGCGCGCTATTTGTTCGACCACGTTCAACTTTCTCGATAATTGCGATGGACACAAAACGAAAAAAAGCAAAAAGATACTGTGCAGTATTTAATTGTTTAAATACGGATCGTGATCGAAATTTAACTTTTTTTGGTTGCCTAAAGACGCTGACAGGTAAAATCTACTTTGATTGGATTACATTATTATGTTCCTATTTGAAATGAAATTAATTCAAACTACAAACCCTTTCTCCCCTTGCTGAACAAAGTACTATTCCAATACCCTAAAAGTATTTAAATGTACAATAAAAAGACATTTTATTCGTTTCATTCGAGTTGCATTTCATTTGTCGTATTCATTTACGAACATAGACCTAAGAGCCCAACGCAAAATATTCACGGTGATACTATAGGTGATACCTATGGAATTCTTTTAAACTTAAAACGTTTCTCGAAGTAAGCAACCCTAGTCCGCGGCTCTTTCAATACGTATAACCACGTATAACTTATTATGAACCGTAGTCCAGTGAATTAAGGCCCATATTCCCTCAAAAAAAAATTGGTAGGTATGTAAATGAACATGTGCTCGATTGGAACGCGAGCTAAATTAAATCATATTGTTTATCAGATTGAGTACATATTTCTTTGAAAACCATTGCGAAGTAAAGCTTCTGTAACGCTAGTTACTAGTTATTATTCTGTGGTTATGACAATAATTATTTTAAAAGTTATCAGAGATGGTTTTGATTATTCGACAATTAAAATAAAACGGAGTTTAATACTAGTTCATACGACACGAAGTTCTATATAAAAATTATTCGTTGGTTAGTGCATATTTGTCGACGGTGAAACAGGCCGTACCTTAAGTATCACGTCTCTACTAGTTTTGATTGATCGGAAAGTAAGAGGTGTTTGAATACTTAGTATCAATCTTTCCTTAAAGGTTTTTTCCCACTGCACCGTACCATGACCGTGCTCGGAACGTATAAGGCACGAAAAGCAATACGATACGCTCTAGCTTGCCCACTGAACGGATTGACAGCATTCTGTCTCACCGTTATATGGAGCGAGAGCGAGAGCGAGAATGCATTTTGCCGGTTCCGATACGATAAGGTGTTTGTCGGTGACGGTACGGTCTAGTGGGCAAGGTGTCATAGTTTTCAATACAAAGCATATTTTATTGCCTGACACGTTACTAGTACGTTCATGGTATGCTACAGTGTACTGGGCAGAGACCTTTATTGTAAAAATGTAAAAGGTGATAAATAAAGGTTGTGTATGCCTCTGTTAGGTTCAGTAAACTCTTTCTGATGTATTGTTTTTAACTTTTATTGTCACTTACATAAGAATAGTTAGATACGGAATTGCGACCATTTAGCTTATCATTTATGAAACTGTTCTTAAATGTCTGATGCTACCAACAATTTTTAAAAAAACTGAAAAGTGTGAAGACTAAGGGCCTTCCCACACGTTATCACAACTACATCACAGCGTCAAAATGAGGTACGTGTGAATAATCAGTTTCACTAGCTTTTTCTATTTGCGTTGTGTTTACGACAATGTTGATGTGGTTTAGACCTGTGTAACTTTTTACTGAATCGACTCACTGAATCAGTAAATCAAGATAAAAAAAGTTACTGCCTCGGTAGCGCATCGGTTAGAGGGTCGGACTTTAAGGCGACGGCTGCGCCAGAGGTGCCGGGTTCGATCCCCGGGTGAAAAATATGTACCTGGGTTTTTCTATTCAGAAATACTCAGAGTAGCCCGGAGTTTGGAAGTTGGCGGTGTTTCACGCCTCGGAAAAAAACACGTAAAGCCGTTGGTCCTGCGCCTGATCTATCCCTGGTCGCGTCAGCTCGCTGTTCCATCGATATCATGTCATTTTCAATACAAAATGTATGCCCGACCACGTGGCGTGGTTGTGGTACGTGTAGGAAGACCCTAAATAGGTACATAAAAATGGAGCATCAACCGATTACAATTCTTTCTACCGAATTCACAATACCAATTGACATTCAAGGCATTTGCGATTACGCAGCCTGATTTAAAACTCGGACGACCTTCACACCGAATCGTGTACATACATATTTAATACATACATATTTAATGTATGTATTCTAAAATAGGGCTTGCTTAGTCGACAAGTAATTGTATTTATTGCCTTAAAATATTCATATTTAGTCGAAATATTGATGGATTTTGAAGGAGTCAGGCTACGTATGTATTCTTATGTATATGCTGTAAGTTAGAAAGAAAAACGTCTGCTAACAAAATGATTATCCGTTTAGAAATAATATACAAAGTAAGGGCGGTTTCGCAGTCATCCGTATCCGATATATATTCGATTCTTATACTAATAGTGCAAGTATGTACGGTTGAGGTCACTGCCATTTCACCACTTTCAAACGAATATCGCTTGCAGCAGACACACGACAAAGGGACGTCACTTAAAAAAAAATATGGCGCGCAGTGCAAGCTATTTAGCTTTTCCCTCATGTTGTTTATCAACAATATTCTGTTTCGACCAATAGGTAGCTTAAGTGTTTAAGGGGCTCCCCGAATTTTTGACAAGCACACTAGCGCCACTCTATTTATAATAATTATTACTCCTTAAATACAAAACCATCGAAAATCTGATAGACACGATTGTAGTACAGGTTCTATAGTTTATTTAGTACGTTTAAATTTTAAATTGTTTCAAAAGTAGTTTACTATAGTTAGAGTTAGAAAAACTGCTAAATATAGTCATTTTTGGCATTTTTCTAACTGTAACTGTAGATATTTCTGTTTTATCGAACTTAAACATTGTATCTAAACCACATAACCAGAGCTACAATCGCATCAATCAGATTTTCGATTGGTCTTTTATTTAACGAGTTATGATTTTTCTACTAAAGTGGCGCTAGTGTGCGCGTTACAAATTCGGGGAGCCCCTTTAGTAAGGCGCGAGAAACCCCGACCGTACAGTCGTAGAAACAACTGTCTTATACTACCCTCAAACGAAAATCGCTCGCTCGCACGTGATATGGGATAAAGACGATGAGGTGCAAGCGATTTTGGATCTTAAACTGGTAAGGCAGCGGTGAACTCGTGAGTACGCCTTGCACTAGTTAGAATTAAGTTTGTTTATGTTTCGTTTATGATCCGGTAGATAATTGCGAAATCGCCCTATGAAGAATGTAGTGATTGGCTAGCTTCGGTGTCATAGTGCCGTCTCTTTCATACACTATATGTGGAAGAGAGAAACCATCAGCTGTTTTCAAATAACTTTTCATCTTACTTCCAGAGTAAAAAATATTGAATGGCTGATTATGTACTTTTGAGTTTTTATAAGGTTTTATTATGGCGTTCAAATAATTTCTTTGCATAAAAATATTGAATACCCTACTAATCAATGTATTTTAACGCCAGAATCACTTATTTCGTCGCTCTTTCTTTCTGTTTATTATTTGAGTATATTATTTTTCAACGGTCACTACTTTAAGAAATTCGTTATTTTTGTTATTATTATTTTTAACCATTGGATTGGATCATGGATGTTTGCACTAAGTAGAAATTAAGAAAAATTTACAGCGTTAGTGTTCAAAAGAATTCTTTTGAATGAATTTAGCTTGAATTTCAATTATTAAGTTAGTGCCTAACTAAAACCGTACATTTTTAAGCTGTAATAATAACTTGTGAATATGTTTCAATATATTTTATTTTAAGAATTTATTGACTTTTCTTTTTTAATTGTTTATAGTTTTTTAAATAAATAAATTCGTTTTATTCATAACTGATTCATTCTACCCACGAATTTCCTATTGAAAAGTTATTTTAGCTTTAGTTACGCCAACTTATTTTTACTACAGAATTTAGCTATAACTGCTAAATTCTGTAGTAAAAAAGATATATAACTGAATGTAAGATAATGTATAACTGAATGTTTTTCCGCTTAAAGACATACAAATTATGACATTGTTATAGTAAAAATATGCTGGTGTAACTAAGACCGGGTGTTGCTTTGACCGATAATTAAAACAAGTCGCAGACAATAAAATTATGACCATAAAGACATGTTTTACCATAAATAAGTAAGCACCCAACAAACAAATACGTCTTATAAGTCTTGACTTGTACAACCTAAAGTTGGATAGCCGTCTTACAATGGTAATGAGATGACTACCAGGTCCTATAGATGTCTTTAATGCAACTAATTAGTCGTGCGACGAATATGTCATAGTAAACTGGTATTAGCAACGTTGGGGAGACTAAACGATACGACGTTATATTACAGTCTTAGCTAAAACGTTTGTACGACAACGCAATAGTCATACTAACGTTATAGTCCAATAAACGTTTTAAACACACCAAATTATGTTTTTGGAAAACCTTTTGAAAGATCAGCCCTCAAACTCAGAAATAAAACGATGATTGCTGTGATTCACTTGGATTTATTCCTTGAGTACACGATCCTTTTTACATCCGATCCGTCCAACCGCTCGATGGCAAGTGTCAATCAAGTATCTGTCAGTGTTGCCAACTAGTCAAATGACAGACTAAGGTATTCGCACGTAATGCCAACGTAATGCAACTGTTGTATAATCGACACTGGCCATCGAGTCGGATCACAATATTAAATCGCGACATTTTATTGATATAAACAAAAACAATCTTACAACTCGGCCATCCTATATTGAGTGAGTCCTCTCACTAAATTAAAATACATAAAACAAACAACCAAGAGAGAGATAGAGGGTAAAAAAAATAATAATAACAAAACCATAAATGTTTTCTTAAAACTTAACTAAATGACTATCTTGCACAATCTGCCACGATCTACAATCATCTGTGCGATACCATTTCATTTAATACCATTCGCTTTCTGCACTGATTGCTCGTAACTTGTGCTATTTCAGTCTAACACAATCTATTACGATCTACAATCATCTGTGCGGTATTAATCAATTCGGTATAATTCTCTATCTGCACTGATTGCTCGTAACTTGTGCTCACTTACTATCTGATAAAAACAAATAATTTTATATAATTATCTGATACTAAGACATTTTCAAAAAGAAACAAATTCAAACAATAAATTAACATTTAAATATATAAATATACAACTAGTTTATAAATGTCTTAGTAACATAGTAAATAATACAAAAAAAAAACTAAGTAGTGACCATCTGTGCGAAACTGAACTATTTATTATAGTCACAGTCTCATTCAACATCTGCACTGATCATAATCATTTATCACAATCACTTTCAAATTATCGCGTTCTGTTCGCTCGCATCACACTAACCTTTTATTAAAGCATTTAACAATTTTATCAATTACATTTCATGACTGCGCTAAAGATTATTTCAACAAGTTAATTTTTATCAATTTCATTATCAGTATCATTACTTTCATCATTTTCGCTAGCCTCAGAAGAGCAATCATTAAAATTAAGCCAAGGGTGTATCTTATCAATTGCAACTACATTTTCATACCGTTTGTTTCCTTTCCTAGTAAGTGGTGTGTCCTCAACTACAAATCTATCATTCGGCAAAATCTTAACAATTCGATAAGGGCCTTGAAATTTCGGTATAAGCTTTTTAGATTTACCTAAATGATCCTTGTCAATTATTGTTCTTTCTAATCTAACTAGGTCTCCTACGTTATATGTTTTAGCAATTTTCCTATGTTTGTCAAATCTCCGTTTAGCTACTTCCTGATCTTTATCAATTCTGTCTTTAGCATTAGATCTCAATTGCATTAATTCTGATCCACTTACTAATTTAGACGTTTCGTAAATTATATCACCTAACATATTCTCACTTGTTGTGATCAGCTTGCAACCGAAAAGTAACTCTGAGGGACTCTTGCCTGTAGTTTTGTTTACAGTTGTATTTATACCTAATTGTATATCGCCTACATATTCATCCCAAGTATTTTCATTCTTACCATGACATTTAGTACTGAGGGCATCTAGGATTGTCCGATTGAACCGCTCGACCTGTCCGTTCGCTCTAGGGGTTGCTACCGAATTTAACACATGTTTGATATTAAGTTTATCGGTAAATTCTTTGAACTTCGCGCTAGTAAAACATGAGCCTCGATCTGTGATCAGTCTTGACGGTGTTCCAAAATAGCTGAAATATTCTTTAAATATTTTGATGGCAGAAGACGTCTTTGTATCTTTAACAGCACGTATATTAATGAATTTTGTAAAGGAATCTATTATTGCCAATATATAAACATTGCCTTTCTTAGAGCGAACGAACGGGCCGAGATGGTCCGCGTGTAACGTGTGAAAGGGCATTTCTATTTTAGGGATTGGGTGTAGAAAACCTTCTTTCTGACCCGATGGTGCCTTGTGGTGTGCGCACTGTAAACATGACGAAACGTACTTTTTTGTAAAACGGCGCATTTTGGGAAACCAAAATATACTTTTTAACCTACTGAGCGTTTTTTCAAAACCGAAATGGCCTACGTCATCATGGTTCATGCGCAGAACCTGCCATCTAACACCTCTCGGCACCACCCAACGAAGACCGTCATTCAAAATACGATACACATGTTCACCCTTAACCTAATAATTATTTCGTACATCAGAAACAAATTTTGTACTGTCATCTAAGAGTATTTCTTTGATTCGTTTGATCTCCTCATCATTACTCTGCACTGTCGCAATCCAATCTTTAACCTCAACTTGAAGAACATCAATCACATGAGCATCTCCGTGAATAGTAGGCTCAGTTACTGGAGCACGACTCAGAGCATCTACATGAGCCATACGAGACCCTGCTCTGTATTCAATACTACAGTCGTACTCCTGCAACTGCACCCACCAACGTGCAATTCTAGGGATGAGGTCCCTCTTAGTCAGTGTCGTCCTTAACGCGTTGCAATCCGTGATGATTTTAAATTTCAACCCTAACAAGTACACTCTGAAGCGGCTTAGCGATGCAACAACAGCGAGGGTTTCTAGCTCAAATGAATGATATTTCTGTTCGTCTTCTGTCGTTTTCCGACTATAATAGGCTACCGGTCGGAATTGTCCATCACTGGCGCGCTGCATAAGAATACCTGCTAAACCGATCTTTGACGCATCCGTGTGAAGTTCTGTTTCCAGGTTCGCGTCGTACAAAGCTAATATAGGTCGCTCTACTAATTTTTCCTTCAACATATTAAATGCCTGTGTATGCTCATCAGACCATTTCCATTCAAATTTGGATTTTAAAAGGTTTGTTAAAGGACATGCGAGAAGCGCAAAATCTTTGACAAATCTGCGAAAGAAACTAGCGAGTCCTATGAACCGTCGAACGTCATGCACGTTTCTGGGTACTGGAAAATTTGAGATGGCAAGAGTTTTTCGTGAGCCCGGGCGTATACCCTTTCCTGATACGTGAAAACCTAAAAAATCAAGTTCTTTTTCGAAAAAGTAACATTTTTTTAATTTTAGTGTCAGTCCCGCATCAGCCAAGTGCTTGAAAACTTCTTCTAATCGCGTAAGACCCTCGTCAAAAGAGCGTGCTGGTATCAGTATATCATCCATATAGATAACTACATATTCAAGCTTAGAAAGAACTCTATTCATTGCTCTTTGAAAAATTGACGGAGCATTGGCCAGTCCAAAAGGCATTCTTTTAAATTGGTACTGCCCGTCAGGCGTTACAAAAGCAGTCAAAGGTTGTGAACTCTCTTCAATTGGGATTTGGTAATAGCCTGATGCAAGATCAAGGCTAATAAAAAGTGAGTTACCAGCTAGTCTATCAAGCTGATCGTCGATCAATGGTAAAGGATAATGCTCTTTGAGTGTTCGATTGTTTAAAGCTCGGAAATCAACACAAAGTCTCTTCTCGCCTGTCTTCTTCTTCACAAGAAGAATAGGACTGGCGTAAGGTGAAGTAGATTCGGACACAATATCTGCATCGATCATTTCCTTTACCATTGTTCGCACTAATTCTCGTTCGGGAAAAGATAAACGATACGGACGGTAAACGACTGGTTGATTATCCGTTAACTTTATTTCCATTTTAATAACATTTGTAAATCCTAAGTCACGTAAACTAGAAGAAAAACAACATTCATACTTTTTGAGGAGATTTTTAAGTAAAACAATTTCTGTGTCAGTCAAATGATCACCATGGTTTAGGCTGGACTCGGTATCCGAGTCAGTAAAATCTAAAATATTTACATCATACATTTTCTGATTACCAACAACCCTAGTTATTAACGAATCTTTTGTCAAAGTTAATATTTTACTGCTTAAGTTGAATACCATTAGAATCCCTACCCCATTATCTAAATCATAATCTCCAGGCATCAAATAAAACTCACTTTCAGGAAGACCTCTAATAGATCCCCTAACATACACAGATCCAGTGTAACCTTGGTGCGCTAGGACTGGGATAGTCATGATTTCTTTAGGCTGGACAGTAACAGTTTCTTTCAAAGTTAAGTTTAATTTAATTTGATTATCTCTTTTAAATGTTAAAGAATCTGGAGTTTTAATAATAACTATCCCTGGTTTTTCCGTAAAACTATGTCCAACTAATACTGGATATTTAATAACACCATCTTCGACTATGTAAACCACAACCTTTTCTGTAATACCATGAATTTCAATATCTACCTGTGCTGAGCCTAAAGGCATAACTATATTATTCCCTAGGCCTCTCATAACCGGAAGATCGCCATCGGACCACGGAATTTTCATTCTCACCGCCTCACTACGTTGCATCAATGTGCATTGACTACCAAGGTCTATATATCCGTTTAAAACGTGACCATTTATTTTTAAAGAAATAAAATACTTATCATTGCCTGAATTATCTACTTTTACTTGCATCACAGTCTTGTCAGAGTTTTTCTCGTTATTTTTATTTGATTCATTTGGCAAACGGGGGCAATTAATAGTTGAATGTCCTAATCGGTTACAAACATTACATTTTAATATCTTTTTAGGGCATTTGAAACTAAAATGCCCTGTCTCGTTACAATTATAACACACAATTGACGTGCTTCCTTGTACCTTTGATTTACTATCGTTGGCTGAATTTTGTTTTTGATTAAAGTTAAAAGAATGATTAAGGCCACGCTTATCTGACACATTCGACTTAACCCTATCAGTATCCCTAGTTTGCTGTTTTATAGATTGGAAATATTTTAGCACCTGTTCTGGTTCCTGACATTTAGCCGCTTTTGCACCTAACCTCAAAGAACGATCCTCAATCCCATACAAAAGACAATCAACAGCGCGTTTCCCGAAAATTTCGCAACGGTTTAACAGATTTATTTTCTCATAAAAATATAATTCTAATGATTCATTGTATTTCACTCGTTTAGATAGCATGTCGGTCAATAATTCCGCGTAATCGTCACTACTAGGAAAGGAATCAATCAACTTAGTCTTCCACTCAGGCCACGAAAATGACATTGTAGGCAAGGCTTGATACCAGGTACGTGCGACGCCGACTAAGCGCGGCAACGCATAATGAATAATTTGATCGTTACCCCAATTATATAATTTCGCACACTCTTCTACCTTATTGAGCCACATATGAATAGTTTGACCTTTAATCATGGGGTCAAATTCGGGGATGACATTACCTAACATCGGAAATTTATTGCCCTCTGGCTTAGCACTACTCAAAGACTTGACTAATTCACTTAAAAATAACTGAGTTTCACTATTGGCAAAAGTATGGGTATTTAAGTTCTTACTTGGTAACGTTGTATCACTCACGCTGCTCGAATAGCTGCTACCACGACGTGATGAACTCCTCTTGCGTCTCGAAGGCCGCCTCACCTTGTTGCTTCTCTCCGTGCTGCGGCTTGGTCGATGTTCATGTCTGCGTCTACGGCTACGGCTACGTTTCCGGGATCGTCTTTTCTCAGAGCGAGTCTTCGATCGAGCTTCTCGTTCACTTACGTCGGTAGATTCACTACGTGCAACTCTGTGACGTTTCCGCTTTGTTTCCCTTGATTTATCCGCACTATTTGCATGTTCACGACGGCGTTTGCGACGGTATTCTATGTCTGGAGTATGACGGGAACGGCTTTTTCGTAGCCGATTACCCTCAGTAGCATCACAATCCATTTATCGATGTAGTTTTCAACAAGTCCGAAGAGAAGAAAAAAAAAATGTGTTTCACGTGTTATTTCTGATAAATTGTGGGTGTGCTGCACAGATCCCACTTCTGAGTTGAAAGATCAGCCCTCAAACTCAGAAATAAAACGATGATTGCTGTGATTCACTTGGATTTATTCCTTGAGTACACGATCCTTTTTACATCCGATCCGTCCAACCGCTCGATGGCAAGTGTCAAGTATCTGTCAGTGTTGCCAACTAGTCAAATGACAGACTAAGGTATTCGCACGTAATGCCAACGTAATGCAACTGTTGTATAATCGACATTGGCCATCGAGTCGGATCACAATATTAAATCGCGACATTTTATTGATATTAACAAAAACAATCTTACACTTTATACGACATTTATACAACGTGGATGTTATATAGACGTTTTCATAGTGCCGTTTATATAACAATCAGTACTTTGTTTTACAGCGGTCAATTAAATACTCTTAAATGACTGGGTTGTTTATTGACGACTCAAATATAACCTTTATATTACATGATGTCCGTTTAAAGCCCTGTCCTGACTTTAATCAAACTTGCAGTCGCATTTAAGTCAGGTTTTGACTTTATAATGATTAGACGGCCATATTTACGGAAGTTACTCTAATAGCTAGCTGTCATGGCGACCATGATCATCATCATCAGGTCGTACAGAGGTAAGTGTGCGACAAAAGCAACATATTATATATGTCGGACATTTTTAGAAAAAAATAATACTATTTTTGTTAATGAAAATATAATGATTTTAACACAAAATTACGAGGGGGCATGAAAATCTGAATAGTATTCACATAGGTATATTATCATAAAACTTTAGTTCCCAGTCAAACTAAATAGCATGAGAGACAGATAAAGTAAGCAAGATATGAAAATTAAATAACAGTCACCTTTGTATTTCCTTGTAGTATTTATTGTATTTCCTTGTAGTATTTATTTTACACTAAATTAAATCTTCGAACCACAAACGACTACTGCGCGACGAAAGTGGTTATCACATAACATTTGTACGACTGTTGAATGACGTTAACGAAGTTGGCTCGAGCTTTCTGTATGACCATTATACGACCATTTAGGTCGTATAACTGGGGCCATTTTCGCGTTTAGTAAACGTTATTATAACGTTAGTATGACTTTATTATAGCGATGTATGGTATTCAGATAACGTTTACTTAACCTTTATACGACGTTAAATTGTTACTTGGGCACTATCAACGCATAATTCAAATATAGAACGTTATTTTGTATAAATTATTAGACAGATAACGTATAACTACAACTTATTGGGTTATTGTGAAATAAGCCGATAAAGCTCGTTAAATCCCAATTTAATGGATCTTAATTTTATTAACCTTAGTCTGATATTTAACTAGGGGTAAAATGTGGTTTTAAACATATTAGGTACATGATTTAAACAGTATCACAATAGGCTAGTTTCCACTAAGAACAAACCACAATATCGGTAGTTTCTAGAGATTAATTGTGGTATGGAGATATCAAAACACTAATTTATTTCTGAATTGAAATTAGGATAATTAATATTTTAAATAATTAAGTTGGTCCAAAACACACTTGGTCTCGTCACCGAAAACGCCTATCAGAGGATGTGACATCAAGCCTTGCACAATGGCGGGCTTTTTTTCGTCGTAGACCAGTATTTAAAGTATTTTGCTGTCAAGATCTTTGATTGCAAGAAGTGACGTCATTTAGGACGCTATGACAGTTAGAGCGTTTTTGAGGCCCATTCACATTTAATATTTTAAATTATCATTTAACCATGTAAATCGTGAATGTTTTAAAAAATATGAATGATTTTTTCATAAATATATTTACAAATGTCAAGTATTATCTAGTTTTTAAAATTTAGTCAACTAGCCTATTCATAACAAAATATTTGAGCGGATACGTCAATCATGTCGGTATATTTAAAATCCGTATTTTAAAAGGAAAGAGAGAGCGATACTGTTTCCATACCTCTCAATCATCCATATTCATATAGTGTTGTGCTTTCTTTACTATCAGTCAATCTACAACACACTGACTGCCATTTACATTGTACGAACTATAATTGGATTGCGGATGACGTACATTTTATTAATTACACTAGACATTTTATTTTAATATGTGTGTCTGTATCAGATGAAAATAATTGAAAAACTTTCTCCATATAACATTTTGCACGATCACAGATACAGATGCTTCTGTTTTCTTAATTACCTATTATTATTTAACTTTCAGATACAGGTGAAGGCTAGAGATCTTTGGCGTCTAATTACATTTGAACGAAAATCAGTTACATACATAACACGATACAAAAACCGGCCAAGTGCAAGTCGGAATCACGTACTGAGGGTTCCGTGCCAACTTTAACTGAATTAGGGAATCCACTTCCACTTAGTTAAAATACCAAAATATTTTGTTGACAGCAAACATAACTTTGTTTTTCATAGTGTTTCTATGAAGAACTTAGATATCATTTTTTTATTTTTTGTATAAGAATTGTAAAGCGATTAACAGGATTATACATCTTCCTACCAAATTTCAACAGTGTGATGCTTATAGTTGCATAATAAAGTGGCTGCGACATACGGACGGACAGACCGATAGACGGACAGACTTGATGAAACTATAAGGATTCCGTTTTATGCCATTCGGCCACGGAACCCTAAAAACCGCCTTAAAAAAACTGACTAAAAACCTTAAATTGTGGATGGATTTTTACATTCCTTTGATTAGAGATAACCTTTCTTTTGTGTTTCTATTTAAGCCGAATTTGTTTACATGAGCTTCTTTCAGTATTGTATATTGATCATAAATCACAGTAAGATGTCTGTCAGCTTCTTATATCCAATCATTCATTAATTAGCGGTGTTTTGTGAGCAGTATTAAACATTATAGTTACGATGCTGATTATTTGATGTGATTATAAAGGGTGATTAAACTGAAGACGTGTCAAGTTACAAATCCATTTTTTGATGACCTCTTGCTTAAATAACTGCGTATAAAATCATAGTTCAAGTTATATCAGACAAACTTAACTCAGAGTGCGTCTTCGTTTATAACTCTGCTCTAAATGTGTTTTAATTTATGTCTTTTTGAGAACTTAACAGAGCATTACGTACCACTTTCTCTGTCGTAAAAAATGGAAATTGAAATTTTAGTAGCTCACCAATTATGTTTTAAAATAATGGCCTGTTAATAATATGTTGTGGCTAGATACAATTTTCATAGAATACATAAGGCAGAGAGCATGATGTTTGCTTTCCTGACACTATTATGTTCTGTTGCTTACCTAGTTAGTGCTTTGTACGGTTTTTACTACTAAGCTATCTTTAAGTACAATTAAAGTAGTTATAAAGAATTTATAGAGATCTGCGAATTCATTCATCGTTATGCACTGTGGATCGGATTTGTTGATAATATTTGAATAGCTTATGGCTCTTACTCCAGAAATCTAGATTTAGCTAGCAAGATGCGTAAACATTGAGTCGACATGGGAGCTTGCTCACACAGAAGACAGAAGAAAAGAAGTCAGAAGCTAATAAGCAATAGAAATCACAAGACTGCATGCCGTTATGACAGAAAAGTTCTAGATTGGAGACTCTTCGATCAAAGGCGCAGCATCGAACGTCCACCGATAAGATAAGATGGTAGTTTCAATCAAGCTCTCACTTTTGCCCTTCTATCACTTCCTTCGCGCCGCCAGCAATTTTTCTGTATAGACCAAGGTATAGATAGGTTAGTTATAGGTATACCTATGGTTGACTGGTAGAGAATGCTTTTAGCATTAAGTCCGCCATATGTACCTTTTGTTTGTGTATGAAGTGTTTTAAATAAAAAATAAATAAATATGGACGAATTTATATACATCGTAGGATCACACTGGGTGTATACGTTAAAAAGGCCTTTAACTAGCAGTGGACATCCTTTGCCTAATGATGATGATGATAAGACACAGTTACCTATATATAATAATAGTTGCAACATTTTTTGCCAAGTTTTGTCTAGAAATCTTTCATTTAACACCAGAGATTAAAGTAACGAAGCTCGTTCAAAGCCCTGTCCATGGTACAGTAACCCAATTAGACCGTTTACCCAAGCTTGCATAATTGTTTACGTCAGAACCGGGTGTATCAGACATTGTCATTCGATGCGGCCCGCGGACTGTGCGTTGAATTTTGATGGTCGCGCCCTCATCACTTTCGCTGAAGGCTTATTCTGATGGAATGGAATAATAACATTTTTGTTTTGATTTAATTAAATGGTAGGTACTATTTAATATTGAAGTATCCCACCGACTTCAGCGATGGAGTCAGCCATCGGACCAGGTAATTCTGATTTATTTTCTCTGTACCCAGACCGAAGACTATGGTAGACTGGTAGAGAATGCTTTTAACATTATGTCCGCCATATGTACCGTTTGTTTGTGCATGAAATTTTAAATAAATAAATAAATCAGCAAGCGAATCGGATCAGTAATAATATCGGTAAATATTACTTATGCCCCAATAACTTGTTCAGTCACTTCCTAATAATTTGGTGATAGGGCATGTAAAGATACTATTCACGACAGTTTGCAGCAAGAACTTTGTATTGCTTTTATATGGTAAGTAGTCTCATTACGACCTTGATCTATAGGTTGATATGATGTTAAAGAATGTGGTTCATATGCCATTGTTAGATGGAGTTTTCTTTCTTGAAATTACATAGGTACTCAGAAGCACTCCGGAGTCAGGAAGCGAGTGGTTTTACACACACACACTAAGAATGTGGAAATCGATTGAAAAAAACCGAATTACGCGATATCTCCTCGCTTTCGCTGTTTTCCGATTGCGCATATGATAACAGATGGCACAATCAAAAATAGATTACCTAGGTACCGAGTGAAAGCCTCGTGATGGCGATATCATGTGCACCTTGTTACCTTGTTGAGCAGTCTAGCTTTGTACAATTTTACATGGTGATATTCTGAATCGCAAACGGTGTGCCAAATGCTTTTAGCATTTGACACACCGTTTGCTGTCGGCGGTCCGCTTTATTGACCGCTCGCGGGCAATATAGACCGGACCTTAGAAGTGTGCCAAATCCTAGAGTTTGTTTTTATCACACTGCTATTTATTGGAATAATGACGATCTTTTATTCATTAACGTTCATGGGATGCATTAACGCAAACATACACAGTCTGGCCATAAATACTGTTACAATTAAAAATAAGAAAGATATTACATTTGAATTTGGTATCTGTCATTTTTATAAGATTGCTCATTGTGTTTTCTAATTTTGGCGCCAATACATTTTATAATATTTTGCGATATTAAAATGGAGTGGGGTGATAAAGAGAACCGAATCGCTGTGATTGCACAAAGTTGGTATGTAGCCGAATGCAATTTTTAAAACTCTCCATACGCTTAGTATTATTAGTCAAATGTTTGTGTACTGGGCTATCAATAGGTACAATGAGACCTCCTCTGTTTGTGACAGAAAAAGATCTGGCCGTCCACGTAGTGTTCGTACGAAAAAGGTGGTCAAAGCAGTAAGGGAAAGAATTCGCAGAAATCCTGTCCGAAAGCAAAAGATTTTATCTCTGGAGATGAAGATAGCACCCAGAACCATGTCGCGTATTTTAAAAGATGACTTAGGACTTGCAGCCTATAAGAGTCGCACTGGTAATTTTTTAACTGATAATTTAAAAAAGAATAGGGTGGTAGAATCGAAAAAACTACTGAAGCGGAACGCAAAGGGAGGTAACAGAAAATTTTTGTTTACGGATGAGAAAATCTTTACAATTGAGCAACATTTTAACAAACAATATGACCGTATTTATGCTCAAACCTCTAAGGAAGCTTCCGAATTAGTCGGCAGAGTGCAACTTGGGCATTACCCGACTTCAGTGATGGTTTGGTGGGGTGTTAGCTATGAAGGAGTGACTGAGCCATATTTTTGTGAAAAAGGTATCAAAACATCGCCATAAGTGTATGAAGATACCATTCTTGAGAAGGTAGTTAAGCCCCTTAACAACACCATGTTCAATAACCAAGCATGGTCTTTCCAACAAGACTCGGTCATAAAACTCGGTCCACGCAGTCTTGGTTAGAAGCGAACGTTTCAGACTTCATCAGAGCTGAACACTGGCCGTCGTCTAGTCCCGATCTTAATCCACTGGATTTTGATTTATGGTCAGTTTTAGAGAGTACGGCTTGCTCTAAACGCCATGATAATTTGGAGTCCCTAAAACAATCTATACAATTGGCAGTGAAGAATTTTCCCATGGAAAGAGTGCGTGCTTCTATTGATAACTGGCCTCAACGTTTAAAGGACTGTATTGCAGCCAATGGAGACCACTTCGAATAAGCTTTTTATATTTTAAATTGTTTTATATTTATGTATAAAACTAACACACTGTAAAAGTAATAAATATTATTTGCATTAAAAAATCATTTTTTTTCTTTGTAACAATATTTGTGGCAAGACTATAGGTACATACCTACTTACCCTTCGTTTGACGTAGTCGGCTTAAAAAGAGCCAAAAATCCTGAACCATTGGTTTCTAATGCTTTTAACACTCAGTGTCATATTTTATATTCTTAAAGGTGAAAAAGTAACCAGAAATTTGCGCACGGGCGGGACTCGAACCAGCAACTTCTTGGCTAACCGGGCCAAACGCTCTTCCTAATGCGAGCTACCGTGCTGGTAATGGTATGCGAAATTTCTGGTCTCTTATGGATCCGTCAAGACACGTGAAAAATGGCGATACCGACAGAACGGTAGCTCAATTGGTAGAGCGTTTGGCCCGTTTAGCCAAGAAGTTGCTGGTTCGAGTCCCGCCCGTGCAGAAATGTTTGGTTTCTTATTTCATCCTTAATCCTAAACCGTGTCCACCTCTTCCTTAGGATTAGAATGTTTCCTTCTCTTTTGCACTGGATAACTGTCTTTTCTACTGAATGTATTACCTATTCTATTTTCTGATCTTTAAACTCCTTACAAACGAACTAAACCAAGTTAGGGGTGCTTGATACCAGAATAAGGCGCCGCATATTAATAAGATGCTGACCGATGCTTTTATATCAAGTGAGTACGTTGCGCGCGCACAGTTGGCCGGTAGTTCACTTAGATCGCGCATTGCACGAAAATGGCGCGCCTATTCGTGGTAAGTGCCCATTAGAAACATTATATTACGTGTTGCATTGTTAGTTGTAATGTAATTAGTTTAAAGTATGTTGGTGTGTGTTGATGCTGATAAAGCGTTTGAAAACGCCGATGTCAGTAGGACTGTTTTACACATTGCTTAACGTATGAGAAGAAAATAAGTGAAAATGTGAACTCGAAAATTTTAAATCATGGAAAAATCAATAGAGTCAGAGGGTAGAAATACCTACGTTTTCGTAATAATAATATCTATTGTGTTTGTTAACAGTTAGTTAAGCTTTGTAAGAAAGAGCTTTGAGTTCATTAAATATATACGCCATCACATTACACTTTTTTTTAGAGACACACATTATACCTACCTCTGCATAATTAGAAATTCCTAATTCTTAAGTGTAATTAATTTTGCTAAAAGGACATTATGACTTGACTTCATTAGTTAAATGGATATTACACACTTTGTGCACACTACATAAAGAAGAAAACTTAATTAAGAAGTTGAATACAGTTTGAATTTAGGTGGTATTATTGTTTACAGCAATTTTTTCCACCCAACCGTATGAATTCTTTTCCGGGCTGATTGCCAGTGTCGTGATAGTGAATTTTAAACCTTATTTGATTTCTTCTTACTATGTTTCAGATTGCTCTGCTGTCACTGCTCTCACTTCACCTGACCAGTGCAACACTCGACATCCACAAACTAGCTGACATGGCGTCAGCGAAACTGCACTCCTTGAAAGAGACAGTCCACACACTGAAAGACAACGCCGCATACAACATCAAACACTTCGCAGACGACATAGATTTAAACAACCTTCACAAACTAGATGTACTCCAAATCGGACCAACGTTAAAGAAAAAATACGCGCTGCTTAAAGAACTGTATCATAAGCCAGCTACTAAGGTTAACGTAGTCCATATTTACGGCGAAGATTTGAGTTCACATTTTGATCATGCTCCCTTTATAAAGTACAAGGAATACGTCGATGATCACGGTCATCACCATCACCATGATCATCATGATCATCATCACGAACATTATCATGAACTGCCGTACGCGCTGAGACGAGTTGGAGTCTGATTAAGAAAGCGTATAGTGTCAGTGAAAGGAGAAGTGGAGGAAATTGGGAAAATCTGTCACCAATTAAGTATTTAATGGCTAAATTGCCGATACACCATTAGAATCCAGATAAGGAAAAGCATTAAGACCTAATTTTGCCTTGTTGCTCATTTATACAGAGTTCTTAAGTACCTAATTCCGAAATTTTTCCTTCACTGTTTATTTTGATAATGGGGAATCACAATCTGATTTTTCATGGATGATTTCAAGATCATTCTGATGATACAGATTGATGATTTTCTTCATTGTAACGTGGCCATTTTGAGTGGGTGGAGTGTTTTACCAAATTGTTTAATAAGTTAGGTGTGTTGTAAATAGACTGTTTCTTCCTAGGGTGTTGTGTTTAATATTACTTGTTAATATTAAAAGCACGTTATTTAAAAATTACAATCTTTGTAAACAATAAATAACTTTTATATTTTTTATATCAAGTTTTTTTTCAATGTGATTGATATACTTACTGCGTCACACAAAGGTTTGGAGCAAATAAACAGTTTTTTTTTAAAATTTATTGCACAAGCAATCGACTTTAGGACTCTTCGCTAGACTATTCCACTTCGGGTAGTAGGTGGTAATTGTTTTAATGATAGTCAAAAAAATGACACTATATCGATAATAAATTATAATACAGGGGAAATTGAGACATTGTAGCGAATAGAATACTTTATTTAATACACAAAGAACACTATTAACATAACAATTATAAATACGCTAAAATTAGTTACTGCCCAATATTAAGATCACTCAATAACTGATCGAAAACATCATCATTCGTATTCTTAGGTAGAAAATCATCCATTAGTCCATTTTGGAAGTCTCCAAAATCTTCAGTTGAGGTATCAGCCAGTCCTAATTCTGTCAATAGTGTCAGATTATCAATATTGTCATTTTTGACAGGCTCACTCATGTCAGAACTGTCAAAGCCTGGGAGTAGAGTTTCAGATGAGTCAGTTTCATCTTTGTCTCTGGTTTGTCTTCTATTTATCACTTTTGTGTCTTTGGTTTCCGAGTCGGAAAGATCGTGGTACTCTTGGAGCTCCTTGGCGAATTCTATTTCTTCTTCGTCATCAACGTTGTCCTGTTGGAAACATATAAGTGATTTAGTAGTAGTCAATTATTCGTTAAGGAATGAGAATTCAAGGGTCTTATGAACCCATGTAAAGCATAACTTGTACAAGTAGGTAGGTGGTTTTCTAAGAGTCGACTCGACCAAACAAGAATAAATGTTAACTTAGAATAAATCTCTAGTTATCCGAGAGTATATCAAGTATTTTTCTGTATGTTTCTTACCTGAATTAACTGCGCAGTGGATTTGTACTGGAAGGCGTTTTGTGATAAATCAACTTCAACTGGAAATAGCGATGCATTTTCTTTTATTTGGTCTGCTGTTTCGCTGTAAAAATATAATTAAATTAATTGTATGTGTAACAATAATTGAGTGCTGGAGAGTTGAGTGAGTGAGATGGTCGGTTCCATGCAAATTTGTCATTCAAACTAACTTGTGATTAACTGCCAGTCCGTTTATAAACCTTCTAAGCTTGTACGCCACGTTTTGTGTCTTCTTGTTCTCAAGCAGCAGATCTCAGAGTGTGCTAGATTGATTGTGAGTATGTATGACGGCGAGTGAATGGGTAAATGAGGGACCGAGTGGCTTAGTGAGTAAATATGGGAGTGAGTAGGAAAATCAGTTATAAAAACAAAAGTTACTTGTGATGGTCAGCCCTTTGATAAACCTTCTAAGCTGGTACGTCATGTGTTGAGTCTTCTTGTTCTCAAGCAGTTCTAGTGTTATTAACACGTCTGATCTCTAGAGTGTGCTAGATTGATTACGAGTACATACATAAAAAATGTGATCACGAGCCTGAGCTTATTTAATTTTTTTAATGTAACTTAATCAAGAAACATAAATATGTTTCTTGATTAAGTTACATTAAAAAATTAAGGCCATGTGTTTTCTTTATATATTAATATTATGCCAATCTCAAATTCCTTCGATCAAAAGCGCCGCGTCGGACGTTCACCGATAAGATGGACAGACGACCTTGTAAAAATCGCAGGATCACACTGCCTATCTGCACGAGGCCTATCTTCAGCAGTGGAAATCCTTTGGCTGAGTATGCTGATGAGTTGTGAGATGTGTGACGAGTAAGTGAGTGGGTAAATGAGAGACCGAGTGAGCTAGAATGAGTGAGTGAGTGAGTGAATTAAGGCCTAAGTAGGAGGGTAATTGGGAGTCTTTAAAAACACTTACTTGTGATACACAGCCAGCCCGTTTATAAACCTTCTAAGCTGCTACGCCATGTGTTGAGTCTTCTTTTTCTCAAAAGGTTCCAGTTTTATTAATACGTCTGATCTCTAGTGTGCTAGTTTGATTGTGAGATGTGTGACGAGTAAGTGAGTGGTTAAATGAGAGACCGAGTGAGCTAGAATGAGTGAGTGAGTGAGTGAATGAAAGCCTGAGTAGGAGGGTAATTGGGAGACTTTAAAAAAACTTACTTGTGATACACAGCCAGTACGTTAATAAACCTACTAAGCTGGTACGCCATGTGTTGAGTCTTCTTTTTCTCAAAAGGTTCCAGTTTAATTTACACGTATAATCTCGAAAGTGTGCTAGATTGAGTGTGAGATGTGTGACGAGTAAGTGAATGGGTAAATGAGAGACCGAGTGAGCTAGAATGAGTGAGTGAATGAGGGCTTAAGAAGGAGGGTAATTGGGAGTCTTTAAAAAAACTTACCTAAGATACACAGCCAGTCCGTTTATAAACCTTCTAAGCTGGTACGCCATATGTGGAGTCTTCTTGTTCTCAAGTAGTTCCAGTTTTAGTAACACGTTTGATTTCAGAGTGTGCTAGATTGATTATGAGTATGTGTGACGAGTGTATGAATGTGTAATAGTCGGACCGAGTGTGCTATAATGAGTAAGTGAGTGAGTGAATGAGGGTAATTGGGAGTCTTTAAAAAGACTTACTTTTGATACACAGCCAGTCCGTTAATAAACCTACTAAGCTGGTACGCCATGTGTTGAGTCTTCTTTTTCTCAAGAGGTTCCAATTTTATTAACACGTTTAATCTCAAGAGTGTGCTAGATTGATTGTGAGATGTGTGGCGAGTGAGTGAGTGAGTGAGTGAGTAAATGAGAGAACGAGTGTGGTCGAATGAGTGAGTGATTGAAAGAAGACCTGAGGGTTAATGGGAAAGTCTTTAACAAAAAAACTTACTTGTGATACACAGCCAGTCCGTTGATAAATCTTCTGAGCTGGTACGCCACGTCTTGTGTCTTCTTGTTCTCAAGCAGTTCCAGTTTCACCAACACGTCTGACCTCAGTCTGGCGAACCTCGTTCGCGCTTCTTGTCGGCAACGCAGGATAAGTCTGTTGGATTTCAGATATAATTATCATGATATAGTTATAGATGTGTACTGGATTTAGCTCTTAAATTGTATGTGTGTATAATACTTGTGTAAAAAAGATAAGTTTGTACATACCTACAGGGTTTGTTAATTATCAGTTTTCAAATGTCTTTAAAGACTCCACAACGGTACGGTACAAAAAAAAACAGCTGTGGCATACATTCAGGCCGCGTGCCCATTGAACTTTTGTATGGAACTACTTTTTTTTTCTCAATTTCACTATTGCTCCTATAGTAAAAGTATATTTTATTCATCGGTAGTCTTGACAAGAAAATTGAAAACTGATAAAAATGACATCCTGTATGATATATTACAAAAGTAAGTATCTTAACTGCAAACATCCCCACAGCGCCAGTCATCTTTCAAATAAATACAATTAGAAGAATTTGAGAACGATATTATTTTACAGCAGAATTTTCAAAATAACCAGCTTTTAAGGATACACGTAAACGTTGTCAATTTCATCAGTCATTTGTATTGGACTGACGTTTATTTAATACCTCTCCACTCACACCTCAGGCGGTGACTGGCTTATCCGCGCGCGCGTGTAACGTTAAATGCGCAAAACCTGAAAATTGGTTGATTGGAATAACGAGCAGAATCAATTGCACCCTATTAATATGAGTCATTTTTTCCAAAAAACCTTAATTAAAATGTTGCCCTGTCTATTTATTAATAAGAAAAGCCATCACGTGCGCAAACCCGCCGAAATACGTTAAACAATCAATGGTTAGTTCTTTATGAGGGTAGATTGTAATTATAAAAATTACAGCGCGGCACTGTAATTTTTATTTTGCGGGCCGCTGCCCGGTGAATACCTACCGATTCCTCTCTCGACTGAGCGTCGTCCACAGAGCAAGAAATGATCAGAAGTGCCAGTAAAACTAAAACACCACATAAAACCTTAAATTATTTTTCAATTGTATTTTTTGTTTCGAATTAGTTCAATGTTTCAGAATTAGGTCAGTTGAATTAAAAATCACTTGGGGTGTCTGAGGTTTTGCGCATTTAAAATTACACGTTGCAAGTAAGTTAGTAACTTTTACCTGTATTCATAATTCCCCGTCTCCACCCTATACAGTGGTTCTTGCAAGGCGTTATATCCATACTCTTCGTCATCCATTTCCTTAACTTTAAGACAGTAGGATAAGTACTCAAACTTGGTGTCCGCATACTTGCGGATCGTCAGCTTCGTGTCTGGTATAGCCTTGTTCAGGTATGTGCCCATGTCTGCTAGGATCTGAAAATAGATTAAGTAATGATATTTAAAAAAAAACACCGTTCCGTACCAACTTTAACTAAATAAGGGGTCCACTTCCTTCCACGTTACTAAAATAAGGACAAAGTTGTATTTGCGTTTGTTGAAAAGAAATGTGCTGTATCTCAAAAAGTACTTGTTTGATCTCGCTCAAACCAATTTTCTTTGCAAGAATTTGTAAAGCAGGCTACATGCATTTTTTCCAAAATTAACACTTACTTCGTTCAAAAGTTGGGGGGGGGGGGGGGGGGGACACGCCCATTTTACCACTTAGGAAGAGTCTATCTCCCAAAATGTAGACTTTAAAAAAAATGTTTCATGACATTTTTAAGAGACCTATCCATAAACACCCCACATGCATAGGTTTGAGCAAGTTTTATTTATTTTTAATTTAAGGGAGCCCCTCTCAATGTCATTCTTTTTTATTTTTTTTATGAGAATCGTAAAATGATTAACTGGATACATCTACTTACCAAGTTTAATTTGTGTAATGCTAATAGTTTTAAATTGAAGTGGCTGTGACATACGGACGGACAGACAGACAGACATACATACTTGACGAAACTAAAGGGTTCCGTTTTTTGCCATTCGGCTGTGTGGATTCATTCATTGACCATGAAGTCATCGTGTCCCACGCAGAAAGAGCGCTGAGAATGATATGAGTCTGATGTTCTGATAAATGACTAAACAAAGCGAAAACTCAGCGGTTTCAAAGCTATGAGGGATAATTCCATCCCTATCCATCAGATGAACTTGCTAAAGACTCCTAAAGCCCGCACATGAGGTTCCTTTAGAGAACCGCCAATATAGAGCTTAGAGACCATGTTCCGATACGACTCTTATGTCTTGACTATGAATGGATCGATGCCACTGCAAAGGATACTAAAACTTACCTGCTATTAAAGCTTTAAGGATCTTAACCCTGTCACTCTTTAACGTACTTGTGGTTGGTGAACAGGATACAGTTCTATGTACTGGCTACGGGGCACTCATCAACTGATCAGAGTATCAATCAAAAATCAAAAATCAAAATTAAAAAAAAAATATATATATTTTATTAAACACAACGAATGAAAAACAGACGGATTGAAAGACAGAAAAGACAATATCAAAATTTACTATTTACAATACTTTTTTAGAGGTTTTACGCGAAGCTTCAAACCTCTACAGTACCCTAGCTTCTTGCTATAGTAGCTAACTTGCAGAGACATATATCTCACTTACTTTATATGACTGAACAAATAAAGGGTCACTTACCGGCTTCAAAGCCTTGAGCATCTTGATTCCATCTCTCTCCAGCTCCCGGTGGTACTGACCGAACTTGCTGAAGGCTTCCGAAGCCCGCGCTTGAGGTTCTCTGACGCCAATCGCCGCGAATATGTCGCCTAAAGACTTGTACGTTTGGAGGAGATCGAAGTAGGCTTTTAGCATTCTGCCGAGGAAAAAATAATAAATAAATAATAATAATAAATATCCTTTGGACATTCCCACACATCGCCATCTAGCCCCAAAGTAAGCTACTCAAAGCTTGTGTTGCCAGACAACGGATATAATACTTAAATACTTTTGGTTTGTAAAATACATACATACATGACATGATATACATAGGAAACACCCAGACCAATACAAACAGACATGTTCATGCACACAAATGTTTGTATTGTGCGGGGATCGAACCCGCAACCGGCTGCGTAGTAGGCGAATTCTCGACCACTACACCAGACGGGTCGTCATGTAGAAGTGCCCCCTGACTGGTGCTCTGATAATATAAATTGCACTTTTGCTGTGTGACAGACGAGGAATCGAACCCCGTGTATAATTACAATTATAAATTGGCTTCCTTCATCTTAACCGATTGTTGAATATTTGTAAAAATATTTTCATCGGATATTGTGAGAGCAATCTCGCAACATTGATGAAGTCACACAGCCTACGCGTTAAAGTAAGCGATTGCAAAATTCAACAGGCTTGCTAATGTTACGGTGGTCGAGTGGTATAGGCATACGCCCGGATAGCTTAAGACACGGGGTTTGATTCCTCGTCTGTCACACAGCCAAAGTTGCTTTTTACAAGTGCAATTTATATTAATTATTATTAAGTTTGTATAGTGACAAAAACACTATAAAAACAAAAATGTAATTATGGTGCTCTGATAGTTGATACTTGAGTTGGTCAAAGTCATGGCACCGACACAAAAAAAAAATTGTTTGCCTAAAATGGATTCCTTTCCTATAAAGGGTCAAGAGTTTATCTAAGGCTTTTTAGTGCATTTTGGTTTTGAAGTCGGTTTTTACTTTTTTACAAGATCCCATCATCAGATCGCGATTTGGCAACAATGGGACCAACTAGAAGGTACAACCTCTGGGTTAGCAGAAAAAAAACAATTCGGTCTACAAATGACTGTGATGTGAGTTAACACAGACTCAAAAAAAAACATTAAACTTAGAGATGGGTGGGCCGAGTACTCGGTAAATACTCGGTACTCGGCATACTCGGCGAGTTTTTTGATACTCGTACTCGGCCGTGTAACTCGGTTTTAATGCCGAGTATACTCGGTATAGGTAAAGCAATATATTGCGGTAGATATCATCTAAACAACAGGGGAGATCTTTCACAATCTCAATTATGATACTAAACGAGTAGTAATGAGACAAAACGAGGCGAAGTAGTTAACGAAAAAAAACAATATGTGAAATTTTATAAAATGAAATTATTATGCAGTAACACACAGCTCTCTGCACTTTCTGGTGACAACCTATTAATTTTTTCTTCCTAGATGTTACCAGCCTCCAAAAGTAATCACTCGCTTCGCTATGCGTGTTGCTTGCAGATGCACATGGTAACACTCGTGGTAAACGTGCCAGTTCTGGATACCTTGTTTGGTGCCCTGCCCACCACTCGAAAGGACTCTTGTCTTTCGTCAACAAGTATGGTTTAGTTTTAGTATCATCGCGCTCTAGTGGCTAGATGAAAGCTAATTCTGCGCGAACCTGTTTGTACTTGTTTACACACCCAAAACAGGAATTTGTTTTTAAACCGAGTTACTCGGCCGAGTACTCGGTTTGAAAAAAAATGAACCGAGTAAAACTCGGTACTCGGTACTCGGCAAAATTGCTACTCGGCGCATCTCTAATTAAAATCTGTCCACCTTATTTTTTATTCTTTTTCTTTTATAAGAATCCTCTTCAAAAAATAACAAACATCTTAAAAAAATGAAATCCAGCCATTTACTACGCGTGATGCCGACCAAGGCAAATATGGAATATTTTTTATTTATGGCGACAACCTTGTAAAACCTAGGTATTCTAAGGAGCTTAACCATATTTGGTACCGCAAAGAGTGTCTTGCATTCAGATAGGGTGAAACTACTGTCTATAGTTTGTGGTGAAACCATGTTGAAATATAAGTTATTTTCAATCCTTGTAACTTTCTAATAGCAAAGTGTTGTGATAATGTGATTTAGTAGGTTGGTAACAAGAAAATAGAATTTTAACTGTGTTTACCTTTTAGCGTGTTCAACTAATCTTTTGTATGTGGTTTCCGTGTCTCGAAGCTCGTCAAGCTGTTGAAGAAATAAGCATAATCAATGGTGTAGTTTCTTTTAATAATCCAGCTTAAGTATTTCAAACAAGCAGTCCCCTGCGACGCATGCATCCGCATAAACTATTCAATACAAAAATATTTTTTCAAATGAGTCCATTAGTTACTGAGATTAGCGCGTTCAAACCAACAAACAAAAAACTCTTCAGCTTTATAATATTAGTGTAGAGTATAGATTATAACCGGGAAGAGGTCAGATATTATCATATTATTTAGTTTTCTTCTATAATATACTAAATAGAAATCAAAATTTTCTATATTGTCTCGGGTCTGGGTGTTGTAGTACCACCGTTGTGTCTGATTTCCATAACACAAGTGCATCAGCTACTTACTTTGGGATGCAATGTATTCATATGTGATTGGTGTCCAATATTTATTTATATTTATACTATAGTGGGAGGCAAAATGGAAAACACAACTACAGAACCACACTTTCTTCCTTAATTTAGAGTTTTTTTGAAAAAAAAAAACTCCACTGACACTAATAATAAATAATAAATATCCTTTGGACATTCCCACACATCGCCATCTAGCCCCAAAGTAAGCTACTCAAAGCTTGTGTTATGGGTGCCAGACAACGGATATAATACTTAAATACTTTTTGTTTGTAAATACATACATGATATACATAGAAAACACCCAGACCAATACAAACAGACATGTTCATGCACACAAATACACTAACAAGAACCTACCTACCTTAAATTTGATGATGATGATGGGAATAGAAATAAATACCTTAGCTACTAAAGTGTCGTTGCAAAGTATAGCCCTCGACAAGCCCAAAGCGTCAGCGGCTCCTGAAGACATGTTCTCTACTAGACGATGCTTCATTTTCTTCATTATGATGTCTAAGGATTTCCCTTGTTTCGGATCCGCGTGTAGCTTGTTATAGTTTATTGTTACTTCGTCCTGAAAAAGTTTAAGCTTTGATAACCGAAAAGTTGAACTGAAAAATTACTTTTAAAATTCAAAGCTTAACTTTGTTTTACAAGTTTCTTTAGCAGTGTACATTACGATGTTTGTGACGAGTATGAGATTGTATAAATGAACGATTCCTTGGGGGTAGAATTTTTCCCACCATAAAGCCAAAGCACACTGGTTTCGGTCTGCGGTCCGGTCCGTATAATATTGGGCAATTTAGTATGAACCAGACTGTAAAGGGCATTTCTTCAGAAAGTGTTCTTCGTGTCACCTTTGTGGTGAAAATGAATACTAAAATTATTCAAATAAAAAAATACAGCCCTAAAGAAGTTATCAAATAATAATCAAAATTTGTTTGAATCATAAAAATCGATTCATTATTAATGTTGATATTTAATCTTGAAATTGCGTCAGCCACGAAAGTTACTCACCGTAACACGGAAGTTACGTAGCGTATTTTTAATAGCAAATTCAGTATTCGAACAAACTTCCCTAGAGCTTAACTCCAGCTAAAGGATCCTAGTATCTAAATGCTAATGTTAATGTTAGTCAACTCAACAGGGTTATAAGATTTTGTTATGGATTATTTCATGATTATTTTTATTGAGTTTGATTTTAAAATACAACACGTCTAGCGTTTACAGTAAGGTTAAAGAAACATAGGAGCGAAAATAGTCCCCTTAGCCCAAATTGACGACGGTGGCCAGTCACAACGACTAACCGACAGCGCGGGACATATGATAGTTTACAAGTGTGTGGGCAAACACAGGTGCACGCAATCTATATTCCTCTCACTGTCAATGCCCTTAGGGACAGCAATCTGACACGACCGGAGAGAGATCAGGAGCAGGACCAACGGCTTTACGTGCTTTCCCGAGGCACGGGGGCGAAACACCGCCAACTTCAAAACTACAGATTACCATAAGCTTTTTTAACAGAAAAATAATGTACCCCCGGTACATATTTTAGGCCGAAACCTCTGGCGCAGCCGTCGCTTTAAAGTGCGACCCTCTAACCGCTCAGCCATCGAGGCGACCTAAACTATAAAAGATATTTCATGCAATTGACTCTGTGTAAGTAATTCAGGTTTTACCTTAGCCGCCTGTATCATCTTAGCCACCTCCACTTTGGTCTTCCCTTTGACAGTCTGTCCATTAACTCCGACCAGCTCATCACCACTTTGTAGCGTTCCATCTCTGGCTGCTGGTGTGTTGTCGAATATCTGAAACAGTAATTTAAAACTATTATATACTTTTACTGGTAATTCATCTATAGGTACTCGTAAATCTTAGCTATCTACAAATGAAGCCTATTAATTTTCATGACTTATCAAACTGCTGTTTTTTAGGAAAGTACTAGTAGCGCCGCACAAGCGAAATTTATCGGAACTACTCAGATTAGTACCCATTTGTTAGGGACGCTAGACTAGATATATTTTTATTACGAGACCCTGAAACCGGCTCTCCGTTTCTTAATCACTTTTAGGTAGCCTTTTAATTATTAACACTGCTGCACATAAGCACTTAAGTACTTTGGACATTCAGCTTATATCCAATAAAATAAAGAAACATTATAGAAATGAATTTCAACTTGCCTGCACAATATACAAGCATGGACATAAGGGTGCCCCTCCTCCTATACTAATTCCTATAAGGTTCTTTTCATCTTTACTTAGTACAACGCTGCCGGACGTTACCGTCATACCCCTGAAATTAGCAAGTATGTTAGAAATATTATTCAAAGAAACGATTTCATACTTAATATAAATTGTTAAATTGCAAAAAACGCATTCATTTTAAGTGATTCGACTCTGGCGACTATCAATAGCCTATGCCATGTATGGCATGTATGGCATCTCTTTTTGGTTACACCATTTTCATAGCAATACATTTAAAAGAAAACATATCAGTAGCCGGTTTCTATCAGAATCATGCTAACAAATAGGTTGAGGTGGAATTGTGTAAAACAATCGTATACATTTGACAGTTCAAAGCAAACGGTATGGTCTGTCAAACGCTTAGATCTTTGCCGTTTGACAGATCATACCGTACGTTTTGAACTGTCAAATAAATACGATTGATTTACACAATTCCACCCCTGATTTCACTCCAAGCGTTACTTATCTTTTTATTATTTAAACAAGCGGTTCCCGGCGAGTTCGTTCGCACGTTTTGAGTTTGGTCCCTCCCCTCCCGTTACAGAGTGATTCTGCTTTCCTCGATAAATAAGCTATCTAACACAAAAATATTTTTTCTAATTAGTCTAGTAGTTCCTGAGATTAGCGCGTTCAACCAAACAAACAAACAAACTGAACTGTGTATTTAACGAGATCATTTTACCTTTTAAACTAATCAGCAGGGGCGTAGCGTGCTTTGGTGGGGCCTTGTATAAAAAACTTTTTTGGGGGCCCTTATCATGGGCAAAGATTTCTCGCAAAAGAAAAAAGAAATGCATGTTTTATTTATTTATATATATGTATTCGGATTTTTACGTTTGATTTACATTCGCGGACGGGGCGCGGCTCGTTACGACGTACATGAGAGGTTCCTTATCTTATTTAGTTAAGCACCCACTTTGAAAATCTATTTTTCCAATATGGTATGACTTTCAAAACCTCAATAGCATTACAATTTGTAAAAACGTTGCTACTGATGTTAATGTTGACGGCGCTTGTGTATGATTTTTGGAATGCCACTAGTGTCCCATCGCAGTTCTTAAGTTATTTTTATCTGCTTATTTTCTATTAATTATTGTTTACGCAATTCCCGTACCCGTACCCGTACCCATGGGGCCCCGTATAATTTATACGGCAGATAATGATAATGGCTTGAGACTAGCGGGTTACTAAGGATTTTAAAATAAAAACAGGTGTGTTTATTATTATTTAATTTCTATTTATTTAAACTAATGAACTGGCCTCCATACATGCTAGCTAGCTCCAACTACACTTCTAGCCATCTGAAATTAAAATTCACACAATGGTTAATTCTAGTTAAAAATATATATAAAAGCTATAAACAGAACAAATTTTTTTACGAATATTCTAGAACGTATTTGTGGAAATCAAACGTTAACTAAACTAGAGGTGGTTCATGAACGTTTTTGCAACTTAATGTCAGGGAGGTTTATTTATGAGTTTACAGTTTTTTTTATTGATCTACATTTGAATTAATGGTTTGATGCAGTTTAAAGCATATGCTTAGAATTAGTTTACGAGTAAATTAAATGTGTAATTTAAACGTGGCGACTGATAACTATGGGTTGACACGTGTTTTGTGATCTATTTTTATTACGTGTTTAATTTTTAATTTTTGAAGTTTAAAAAAAAGTGCCGAATTACAACACATGTGAACAGTTTTTCACGATCTCACAAAATATCATCGTATATTATATGCTATACTTATGTTATTCTGATGTAAGAGCTATATTATTGTTAAGTTTAATAAAAATAGTTTTCGAGTGAAAGAGTAACAAACATACAACCATCCTCACAAATTTTCGCATTTATATAGTTTTAAGTAGAAAGTAGGATATTGTGGTGCAATATGAAATGTGTAACTAGAAAAAAATATAAGTTCCACAAATATTATTGTTTGACTCACAACAAATCTTGGTGTTGTATCGTATATCTTTCTTGACGTAAATCGTTGAAGATACAGACTGGGTTTTCGGTGATTTCAGCGATTTCCTTGGATTCTCTGAACACAGAAAACATTTAATTAGTGAAACTGAAATGTAGGTTAAAAAATATGAAAGACTGTAGCTGATGATGATGCAAGTAGGTAAATAAGAATGAAGACGAAGGTAAAGAGTTCCATGTCCGATTCTAATATAATCTTATATATAAAATTCTCGTGTCACAATGTTCGTTCCCGTACTCCTCCGAAACGGCTTGACCGATTCTCATGAAATTTTGTGAGCATATTGAGAATCGGCTAACATCTGTTTTTCATACCCCTTAGTGATAAGGGTTGCCACCCTTAACATTTTTTTTTATTACGTGGCTGGGCGGGGCGAGGCCGAGCAAGACGAGGATGGGGGCGAAACAAAGTTCGCTGAGTCCTGTAGTATATAAGTATTCTTTCAAGAAAAGTAAAGTAAGTTGAAAAGTAGGTACAAATTTCACACTGATAAAGTTATTTTATACCCATATCCAAGTCTATTTCTATCACAAAAAGTTGTTTTCCTATTTATTTTCACTATTTTCTATTCTAATCGTTTTTGTAACAAATTCTGTTAAGGCGACTCGACGGCATCCTAGTTACAAACTCATTTGAATACGTCATGGCTTACTAATGTAAATCACCTGTTGTTTGGTGGTGAACATGTAGCTCACCTACACACATTTCTTGAATTTGTACAACCAAATATCGATCTTATGTAGAAGGTTTAGAGCCCAAAGTTGTGCGGAATATTTTGACAGATTCGGATAGGTTGATATGCTGTTTCTGTACAGCAGTTACCCAATGGCGAAATTGTGTCCTTGAGGTCAATGTATGATTGTAACATGTTTTACGGTGTGGTAGTTTCTAAGCACATTTTGATTCAGAGATTACTTCACAAAAATAATAGTAATATGTACGTAGATATATTAATCTCATACTTAAATTGTAGTCTGTAACACTCATAAAACTTGATACATAAAGTTTAAAGTAAGGACATGGATAAAAGTAAATTGGAGCAAATAAGTAGGTATCCAATACAGATGTGATAGCAATTTTATAAAAATATAGTAAATAGGTACTTACTCAGACTCTTCAAATATTTTAATGTGTTCTGCATCTTTTCGTTCTGCAACTTGTGGGGAAGCACTAGAGAAAGGTGTTAAAAGTAATCATCATAGTAACTTGAAATTATTTAATTTAAAGGTACATTTTACGAAATGATTTTATTTACCTGTCGTCAACTGGCAATAATAATTTCGATTTGTTTATTATTCCGTCGGTTTTACTGTGCAAAAAATACATTTTTTTAGAAAAAAGTAACTCATAAGTGTACATAACCTTATGAAATATGCTTACTGTAAAATATCTATTTATTCTTATATACAATGTATAGTTTTTTGTTCTGTATTTCTACAGCAACCTGCTTAAATTATGTTTAACGTGAGGTCAATATGTGTACATTCCAGGGTAAATGATTAGGTAGAAAATATCTATGAATGGACGACCTCCATGGTGTAATGGCTAAGCACGCTGGGTTTCAAATCGTTGCAGCTCCGAGGTCCCGGGTTCGATTCCCGGTCCAGTCAATGTAGAAATCAGAACTTTCTATATTGTCTCGGATCTGCGTGTTATGGGTACCACCATGTTTCTGATTTCCATAACACAAATGCAATAACTACTTCTTTGAGATCACAGCAATGTATGTGATCGGTGTCACATATTTTTATTTATAAATGAATTATCTTCCTGTATTTTACTGCTTCTAGTACGGACAACAGCATCTCAGGTAAATACTGTAGTTGTAATAAGGGCTAGTTTACAATAAAAGTAAGTAACCTGATGTGCTGTCGACTGTACCTACCTTTACATCCAGGAAATTTGATGCATATTTCATTTACTTACATTGACGTGTCAGATTAATGGAAGTATTTACTATTTACCAGCTTCCTATTTTGAGTATCAAAAATTTAGCTACTTCATTAGCTACGAGTTAGTTGTTATACGGATAAGCAAGAACTTAGTCAATATTAAACTAAAATTGTTAGTAAAGTATAGAACTAAAAATGAACACATTACATTTTATCCTCATATAGGTTATGGCCCAGTACAGATTGAAATTGCGGGTAAGTCCTGGGGTCATTTATGGAAAAAATATGATTATCCGGTTGCCACATTGTTCAAAACACACCAAAACAAACAATTATTTATACAACAAACGCTCAACTCAAACACTTCTGCAAAATAAAAGGAAGGATGTTATTCATTTATTTATTCATTAAATGTTACTGATAACGGGAACACAGATAAGAGACACATTTATTTTAAAGCTAAAACTTTATCTAAAGTAATTAATTCACTTACATTTTGTCCTCCTCGAAAAAGAAGTCATCGTCATATTCTTGCATCATTTTAGTAAATAAAAATACAATCACAAATTACGAAAACATAGAAAGTCAGAGGATTGTTGTCAAAGTTATTGATTTTTCCCGGGCTACTGTCACGTGGGTGAGATCGGTAAAACAGCACGGGATAATATCGTGACGTCCAATCAGAAACGAGAGCGCGAAAAAGAAATAAAAGTCATTAAGCTTTTAAGAGTTCTTCTTTTTTGTGATGTTAAAATGTTGTAGTCAAAAGTACATAGGTTTGTTATAAACAATGATATTGTATACAATATCATTGGTTATAAATTCAAAAGTTTGTAACTAATTTAATCTTTCGAAAAGATCAATGTGTTACTAATCTTTTTCTTATTTTTTATGGTATGAAGTTTCTTTTTGTTAATTTATCAGATAAACAAAATATCATGACATATATAGGAAATAATAACATCTAAACTGCGCAAATAAATATTTATAAGGTGAGGTAGTGAGACGGAATAAATAAAACTATTAAAATGAAGTGTTTGTTAAACTTAAGTAGGTAAAATTTGATTTTTATTAAAATGAGAGGGATCACATCTTATATCCGCACGAACTGAGCCACTCGCCATTTACTTTCGTTTAAAAGAAATTCTTAATTGCTCATGTCTTTCTACATTTTTTTGTAATGAAGGCATTTAACGTTTATATTCTAAATGATCGGTAATTAGGAAACAGTTTTGCCTACACTAAATGCTCACTCAGAAACTAATTATGCACGATGAACGAGGTCAAAACAATAATATATTTAGAAGAACAAAAACGATTATTGCCTCATACACACGTTCGATAGGACATCAGGACTTGCTATTCAGTCGGTAAGAGGTGGCGTAACTTGATATCGGTCATTAAGGTGAGGTAATATAGCCTGAACTCTTTTAAATGTAAAAGTTGCAATAAACAAGTTGCCGTTTTAGCCAGTGCCGTTTCGAGTGCCACACGGGTTGGTCTTGCTGCAGACAAACAATGAAATCAATAATTGTGAGTGTTATTATCGTACGCAACATGTGTTGTAATTAATAATTACCTTTGACACGAAAAAGTGTTATGTGAAAAAATGTTACAGTTTATCAAAATTACGCGCCAAAAGTTTGACAGTTTTTTTTTAATTCCAGTTCCTGTGTGTCTGTGGTCTGCTCTCTTATACAGCCAATTCTCAGTCGCAGGAAAATGTGGGACCTATAGCGAATTTTATAAGAACAAACTTGGTCGGTCATCCTGTTCTTCACGATCAACAAACATGGATATTCGATCCCGATGTAAGTTTACGAAGAAGAAAGCAGTTCGTGGAAATAAATGGCGATAAAGCAGTGTATTTAATTGAAAGATTGGGTTTGGGAATCGATGGGCGCGCTGATGAAAGATTACAGCGGCAGAGACAAAGAGATCAGGGGCATTTGGGTGGTCTTAACTATTTTCAACCTTAGTGATATTTGGTTGTTGAGACTTTTAACGAGGTTTCGCTTTTTCAACCAAAGAGTTTGAAGCACAAGGCTACATTTGGGAATTTCATGGTGATATAATGCAATTGTGTTTTGTAAGTCGTTAGATTTGAACAAATAAAGATACACCACACCAAATACACCAAAAAAGATGATTTATTTTCTTCCATGACATAATTTAGTTAGATACACCACAATAAAATGTAGTGAGTGACCACTCTTGTATAGTGAGCACATTATAAATAAATAAATGGCTATAAAACAAAAGTGGCTTTTGAGTTGTTCTCGCATTTAATAAGTGACTAAAATGTCCTAGCAATTATAGCATTACTAAAGGCTTTTTTTAAATATGTGTTTTGTTTATTTTTCCTCATATTAAATCCGTGCAATTAAGTGCAAGGTTTAGATATAGAAACTTTACCTTGACTCAAGGAATCAAACCCGGGGTTTATCTACTACCTATTTAACCACAAACCATACCCAACCACAAACTTGAAAATGACTAAAAATATTACAACATGTGAAATGTTGCAAATAACGAAACTGAAAATTGCAGTGAGTCATTTTGAACGATCATGAAACCAGTTCCGTTGAATTAATTGGACAAATTGCAAAATTGTTGCAAATTACAATATGAGTTTGTTGCAAACCTTGACCATAATATGAGAATTTTGAGATAGGAGTTGTATAAACTAAGATAGCTTACCGCTTCGAACTAAGTATTTATAATTAGTACATATACCCAATCGTTTTCAATAAAATGAAATCCTCGCGTAAATAATTCCAAAATCCGATAATTTAATTTTTATCATAAATATCGTTTATTTTCGTTAGTAGTATCGTTCATTGAAGTGACAACCTTACCTAATTAAAAAAATATTAGTTATTTTGGTACATATCTACTTAAAACTGCTTAAAGGCTAATTTCTATATTTTAGCTACTTTTATTACAGTATTTATTAGCGCATTTAAAAAAAAAAAACTTTAACCGACTTATCAAAGGGCTTTTTTGTACTATTTACGGTGACTATATCATTTTTGTTTCCGCTACTGCCATCTAGAGAATGGTGCACTAACTAAAAAGTAATGTCGTATGACGTGCAAGCAGAAGTAGTCTGAAACTTATGATGTAGAAACATCTTTGAGATAGATGCCGCTAATATTTCATTGCCTGTGTCGGAAGTCTCGACATAGTTCCCTGTAAAACCACCAGGTGGCGCTCGAAACATGCCGTAACAAAATTAGTGTTTTCGTGAATTTATTGATCGAGAACAATTTTAGAATTAAGCTTAAAAATTGCAAATATTTTTTAAGATTTATTAAACATTCAAGCTACATAAGTTAAAATGATATTTGATAAATTAGAAAATCATTAAATTGAAATTGTCCACGCGAAATGTCAAACATGTTGCATCAGACTTCGCCCGCTGATCCAGTTGATGAAACAGCAGAAAGGGAAATCGTCTTCTGATTTTTAATGAGTTACAGCTTTAATCGAACTTTATGTATTTTTTTAATGTTCCAAGCGTAGTACCAACAGTGTTGTAACATTTCAATTGTATGTACGTGATTAATTGAACTTGTGATATTAATTTTCATGAATGTGATTTTACTAATAAAACGTTACACAAAGCTATAAATAAACGTAAAACATAAATATTTTTTTTGTAATAAGTAAATAAAAACTATTTCTCTTGCAATAGAAATATTCTTGTATGAATTTACTTATATAAACTTTTTAATTAATAATAAGTATTTATTTTTAGATGACATATAATTCATTAAATAAAATAAAATAAAAATTGCAATACAATAATAATAATATGTCAAAAAAAAACGAATAGAAATTAAATTAAAATTACGATTCACTAGAATTATATTATTATAAATGATTTAATACTTTTTTGCATTTTGTACTTAACTAATTAACACACGGAATTTAATACAATGATACACTTATTTATAAGGTTAACAACGTTTTTACCTTCCCGACGTTTCGACTCGGTTACACGAGTCATGGTCCCGGGGTGACTATTATAATTATATATTATTATAATTATCATTACAACCACATTACATAAAATAATTTACTTGTATTAATTTTTATCAGCAGCTAGTGGGACAAGTCAGTCGCAGCAATGCCGGAGAAATTTATTTATTTATATATTCTTTAGTGCACAAACAAAATGAAGTACAAATGGCGGACTAAATGCTTTAAATCATTCTCTACCAGTCAACCATTGGGTGAATTAATACTTTCAATAAATTGATTATAAGAAACAATGATGATCTTTTAAGGATTCATGATTTCTATAGACATTTAATATTTGAAGAGTTTAAAATCGAATAAAATCAACAATAGAAAAAATAGTTTTTAGTTAATTATAAAAAGGTACAACACAATTTTTAAATTATGTCATTTTGGTCTATCTACTTAAAAATCAGAGAATAGTATTTATTTTATTTATAGATTAAGCATCTTGTGGTTTGTCTTAAAGTTATTTTCAGAGCAGAGGTTGCACTTTTGGTTGAACTTGTGGGTATTTAATATTCAAACCATATTTATTCAAGTTAGAGATCAATCATTAAGGCGCTACCCGGATTTCTAAAGCGCACACTGGCGCCATTTTACTAGAAAATCATAACTCGTTAAATAAAAGACCAATCAAAAATCTGGTAGAGACGATTGTAGCTCTGATTATGTGAGTTAGATACAATATTTAAGTTCAATAAAACAGTTATCTGCAGTTACAGTTAGAAAAATTGCCAGAAGTGGCCATATTTATCAGTTTTTCTAACTCTAACTACAGTAAACTACTTAAGAAACAATTTAAACGTACAAAATAAACTATAGAACCTGTAGTACAATCGTGTCTACCAGATTTTCGATTGGTCTTTTGTTTAACGAGTTATGATTTCTACTAAAGTGGCGCTAGTGTGCGCGTTAAAAATCCGGGTAGCCCCTTAATTATTATGGTTAAACACTGTAGGTAGGTGTTCCTCTAAAATGATTCTGTACAATTAAAGGGATATGTGTAAAATAAAATTACCAAAATTCAAATATTTCGTTTATTTCATAAGAATTACAATATCGAGACTTGACATTTGATTGAAAACTTATAACTAATGACAATAATAGAAAATATCCTAAGAATTACGAAAATAGGATACCTAGCCTATGCTAAACGGGAGTTGATATTTGGATTGTTTTTAAATTAGAGAGTACATCGCTTCAAATCGATAAATGTTGTCGAAGATTCAAAATTTTACTAAAATATTGAATTATTTTGAAACTCCGAGAATTTTATCGTCACATGTAATTAAAGGGTTACTACTATTATTACTAAGGTAGATGGGTGTTGGTTTTTGAAACTATAATAATCATTATTGCGTTGTTACTTTTAAAAAATATGTATGGGTAAACCAAATCTTGGATGAATATAAAATCTGATAGGAAAATGTTTTGCTTTTTACAGCTTTTAAGTTGTTACTTTAAACATTTTCAAAAACCGAACACCTTTAGATACTTAAAAAAAACTATAAGGGTTTCGTTTTTTGCCATTCGGCTACGGAACCCTAAAAAGGAGTAGGTATAAAAAGACTAAACCCCTATGACTTTAAGTAAAACATTGATAAATGCATAGGTATCGAAAGATTTTGTAAAACTATCTTCGAAGTTTATTTGTGACTGTTTCTCTTAATATTTCAAACTTTGAATTTGTAATCGAAAAGTAATATAAGTCAACATGCTGGTTTACAAAATTAATTAACGGATTTAGTATCACAACAAAACATAAGATTAAGTTTTTAAACATTCTAGAAAGTTAAAAGTCTAGGTATGCTTTAAGTAAGGTATATTATTAAGAAAGTAAAAAAAAACGTTTGTAACAATATCTGAATAACTAGCATGATGAAATATATACATTTTCAGGAAAACCTAGTAAAATAATCAAAAACATATTTTTTATAAGGCACCCCATATTTTTGGTTTACAATATTTATATATTTATTTTTGTTACAATATTTTTTTTCATAAAAATCTGCCAATTTCGAGAAACGTTTATCTAATTACATTAAGCTTACACTAATTAAGAACACCAAGGAAGTATTACACCGTAATATGGCATTAAAATCATAAATAACATTTTATAATTATATCATTAAAGAGATCAAAAATAAGTATTTTATTTTTATCAAGAATAATAATGTGTAGGTTTGGTATTCTATTGACCCTTAGCGAATGAAAGGAATAACATAAAACTGATTGAATAACTTTAAAAAAGTTTTTAACCTCTGCATTCAGGAAGTGGATTCATTTTTTTCCGACAGTAAATCGATGAAAAAATAGTTTTTATTATTGAAAAGTTTTTATTTGTTTTTATTGTACCTTTTATTTACCAAGGGTCTGCTTAACTATTGCTGATTCGGTACAATTTTGTATTTATTCGCTATTTAGATTATAATTTAAGTGTAAGATTATGTCGTTTTTTGTTCGTCGTCGAATTGATGCTTCGTTGAAGGTTTCACTCTGCGCACTCTTGAATCTGAAAAAAAAGAAAAAGAAGTTTAAAACATCTGTCGAGAAATTTAAAATAATTCCTTGGGCAGTTCACTACTTTGAAATGTAATAAAATGTAACGGACTGTTTCACAATGCCCTAATAAGTTCTGGTTAGCGTAATCTGTCCAACACTTCATACGAATTTTAAATAATTCGTTGACGAGTGCTCTTATATCGATGGTGTAACAGACCGTTACCTTGTTAAAGTAGAACGTCATTATTTAAAATAATATATATACGGTTTCTGGTTTTAACAATAATCCAGAACGTATGGTGTTGGTATAGTTTTGATCATGTGTGTGTATTTTCAATTAAAAAAAAAAAACTATATTTAAATGATTTTTAGAATAGAGATTCTGATACTTTTCCAATTAACGACTACAAAAGTATTTTGCCTATCGGAATAAATGTATATTGGAATTTGTGAAATTTATACTGGAAAATGTTTTCCTGTGTCCAAATAAGTTGGGAATTTCAAAATTTAATTGGATGACTCTCACACCGAAGCGCATTAGATTACCTCAATACATACCAAAATCTGCTTATAGCAATTTATTAGTCACTTACAGGATTATATTGTCTAGTATCATTTTTTTTTCAGATTTGAATAAATCTAGTGTTTAATAACTTAAGTAAATATGACGTGTTATTTTAGGTGATTCATGTTAGACTTTCGCATGAGATTTTCTATAAATCAGTTTTATATCCAATCGCGAAATTTTTTGTAACTTTCAATTAATTTAAGAACTTAAAGCACTCGGAATATTGACGCAAGTAACTAAAATATAGACTGCCTGGTTACAGTTCGGTGTGACATACGGTCAGCGGCTTTATAACGACGTAACGGGTTCCCTCAGATATTCACCATTTATCTCCTTTTTGGGTGAGAGACGGCATTATCTAGTGTCACAGTGCCAGAAAAGGACAGATAGTGTCAAGAGGGTACCGATATTAATGGAATTTAAAGACTATTGCGACCTAGTGGTCAAAAGAAAACTTAAGGGAAAATATGGAAAGACTAAGGGAAGGGTTTAGGTTTCTACAAGAATCTAAGAGCCTGTTTCTCAGTTGACAAATAATTCAAACATGGAACAAATTTCGTACAAAGTTGTGCACAGATAATACTAATGGAACTATTACAATTTACGTCCTAAATACGTGCTTAACGTAATTTTCAACACACTTGCTTAAAACGACGTTTTTATTCCACCGATTTTTGGCACATAATCCTAGATATTAAACACGCGTGCTTTTTATATTATATATTATTATTGCACTAGTGCCTTTAGTTTATTAACCCGACCAATTTAGGTTTGTACCCTAGTACCAAGTCGTAAGTAAGAAGAAGAAGCGATGTAATTTAGTCGGGTTATAACTTTTATTTTAGCAACAAACATTATTTATGCGAAAAATAACAGTATTCCACATAAGTATTTATTTCAATAAACGGAAAATCCAGGTTTTTCATTTAAATTTTCTGTAATTTGTGGTTTAAACACGAATTATTAGATTTTTAATCTTGGCTGTTGGCCGATCTAGTTCGCCCTTAGCCTTGCGCGCGCATCGGTATCGCGGCAAGAAAAAAAAACAATGCGCCATTTTTCGTAAATAGGTAATTGTCGGATGTGACGAAGTTTTGATTAATTGTAAAGTTTAATATTAACGAAAATGTCTACTTCAAGTAAAGAAAATGAAGAAAACCTATTATTAACTCTGGCGGACATACGTAACGAGGCGAAAAACGCGTGCGATAGTCTTTTGCCATCAAAGTCGAGTGAAATGTATTATACTCAATGTTTTAACAATGAAAAACTTAGTAAATGAAGAGTCTTGTTTTTTCCTCGCAAGTGTGTTGAAAAACGTCGTATGAAACACGTGTGCCTGTGACCATTATATACGCGGCTTTCTTATGGCGCACTCGCTTTCGCTCGTGCGTACACAATATCGCCTTGTGTATAATGGTCAACTTAGCACACTTGTATCATAATGTACTATTAGAGCTACGAGCGTCACAAGATAGGTATCTTAAGTTAAAGTAAGAAAGGTATCTTAGGTTAAGTCGTAGTGGTACTTTCTAATTTATTATTTTGAATATTTATTTCTGAGTTACTAATGATAGAAACGAGATCCATTGATTTTAGCCTTTTTATCATACGCTGTCCCCCGAAAATTCGTCCGTTTGAGTTTACTCCCTCTCCTCCCGTCACAGCGTGATGTTTTAAAGCATACAGCCTTCCTCAATAAATAAGCTAACCAACACAAAAAATATTTTCAAATCGGTACAGTACAGTCCTGTGATTAGCGCGCCCAAACAAACAAACTCTTTTATCATCATCATCTGCCAAAGAACGTCCACTGCTGAACATAGGCCTCCCCTACGGCTTTCCACAGCGACCGATCACAAGCAGTCTGCATCCAGTTTGATCCTGCGATCTTTACAAGGTCGTCTGTCTATCTTATCGGTGGACGTCCCACGCTGCGTTTTTGGTCGAAGGGTCTCCAATGCAAACAAACTCTTTAGCTTTATAATATAAGTACAGTATGCATGTGCCTCAAGAACCAACATACGTAATCATACCTCAAGTATTTTCTGTTTTAAAAAAATGAGTTAAAAAGCGATCTCGTCCTCATAAAATATTTATACACACGAAGCGTTGATAAAACCCTTTACCATCGAAGCAAAAGTTAATAGCCTATTTAACTACTTTTATTTTTGCATCAAGCCTTTACGACCAACCTATAAAAGTGAAACATTTCCAATATATTCTATATATAGTTTTATACCTTTTATAGGTATGTTAGGGGATTCGGCCTATTATACATTGGCGGTATACATAATTCATAGTGTATTTATAGTGCACTGGTCCTGGACTAGACTTAGTAAAAAGTAGCCGTCGAGTTTTTATGCCTGGATCTTGGTGAACGAAAGACATAGAAGTTCGTCTCCCGCTCATCCGAATCCAATTTTCTTAGGTTTTGTATTTTATACATAAAGTCACAAATTGGTGGCAATTCTCGTGCAATTCGTATACGAAAAAAGTAAAAAAAAAAAGGTTTTCTTTACTCAGGGGCACAATTTTTGTATATTACTAGATTGCTTACGTATATAACGGTTAAACTCGCGATCGAATTACCACGCGGAAAAAGTTAGATTTACGTGAAAATCACTACGAATGCGTATTGGATACGGATGACTGCGAAAGCTTTGCCAGGCACAATAAAGGTTATGCAAAAACTTTTATCCCTTTAAGGGGTTTTTAAAAATGCAATAGTTAAAAATATTTAACGTATAAATGTAGTGTAGCACAGAAATGAATTAATATAAGGTCAACGGGAAGGATTTTGCATGAGAAAGGAACAACGCAAGTGCATTAAAATAAATAATTATATTTTCGGAAGATAATCTAATAATTCGCTGACAAGATGAACCTTGTGAAGATTGCAGGATCAAACTGGGTACAGACCGCTTGTGACCAAAACCGTGGCCTATGTCCATCGGTGGATGTCCATTGGCTGATGATGATGATGATGATGAAGATAATCTTATGTTCAATTTGTTCCATGCATACCTTGTTCGATATTTTTTAATACAGTTCAGTTGGTTAATGGAATAATTTGGAAAGTTTCTATGTTTACACGTTTCTCCTGAATCTCCATTTATAGGAAGGCGTTCTATCAAGATTGTCAGATACGTAAAAAAGTCGATTTAAATTGCACATCAATAATTCAAATGTATCAGATCGAATACTATATTAGAACAATTGAAATTACTTTTTGATCGATTAATGATAGGGTGAGACAAATCACTGATTTAATGGGAACTTGATACAGATAAATTTATTGTTATAACGCCTGTTAGTTGTAAGCTATTTAAATTATTACAGTAACTTAGAGATATTGAAAAGAAATGCTTTAGCATGGTGGAACTATCTCTAAATAAACTTCTTAGTTAATATTATTACCGACTTCATAAAACAAAGAAATAATCAATTAAATGTGTATGTATGTGATATCGTAAGAATTTTCTAATATTTTAGTATGTTGTAGTAAGGCTTTCAAAACACGTGTGCTAAATTTCATAATCATAATTAAAAAATAAAAAGTGTATGTATGTTTGTATATTTTCAAACACGAATTTCTCGAAAACGTGAAGTTATAGCGAGATTATTTTGTTTTAGTCCAATTAAGTATATTCCAACTTAGAGTACAGTGTAAGTTTCATCAAAATCGGTTTAGTTTTTATGATATATTGGGTAATAAAAATAAAAAAAAACTGCCTTCAAAAAAATCATGGACACCATGGCACGTTTTTATGTGTTTCAAAATGAAATAATAATTGACTATATCTCATTTTTACTGCCGAAACTTGAAAGGGGTACATGTCTACACTTTTTTTTTAATCCTTGTACTATTTCATAAATATCCATTACCAATTCATATATTACCTAGCCGTAATCTTTCCACTCGGTCAAAATGGGGTCAATTGCGTTGTAAAAACACGCGAAATATTATCAGGTGTGGTTCTTCGTGCAAAAACAGGGATCGTCCCTCCATTAGTGACATTAAGCCCAATTAGTTTGAAACAGCTAGATTACTTTGATCCTAGCGGACACGAAAGCAATTTTGATAATTAATGAAGTTTGAACTACGACCTTTGAGGTTGTGAAGGTTAAAGAAAATTGCGATGATGTAGAAAATTGACTGATCAAACTAACTACCAAATAATTGTACTATGTATGAAATGTATCACTAATATTGTATTTATTTAATGGTTAGTAGTATGGAGTGTAAATATTGGACACCAATCACATACATTGCTCTGATCCCAAAGTAAATAGCCAATGCACTTGTGTTATGGAAATAAGACACAACGGTACCAAATTATAGTTAATTTGGAATTTTTGCACTCTTTATAGGTGCGGTTGTATTTCATATTGGTTTTTATGAAAGAACTGTTGTAAGCTTAAGTTTATAACGAATTTACTGATTAATTTCATTTTTGAACGAAGGGAATGCCTCATTGCATTAAAATTAGCCAATGACGACGCGTTTGGTGTATTGGCTAGAGCTCCTGACTATTACGCCGGCCGTCGCGGGTTCGAATCCCGCAGGGGCAAATGTTTGTGTGATGAGCACGAAAATTTGTACCTTAGTCATGGATGTTTAATACGTATTTAAGTATTTAAGGGAGAAACCCCCGTCATAACCGGTGTCTGGTATTCGTAACACAAGGAATAAAGTTCCTTACTTCGAAACCACGACAAATGTGTTGTCTGGCGCATATTTATAGGTACTTATATTTATTTAACGATGTAAATTATAAAGCAAAAAAGTTTGAATAAATAAATGTACTTCTGAGATTAATTTGTGTTGTTAAACATCACTAGACACATCACAATATTAAAGTTTTTTTATTTTTTTATTTTGTAAGCAAAATGTACCCGCGAAGTCGACACCACATTGCGACTTCGCGGATAAATGTTGTTGTTTTCACTTGACTATAGATCAAAATGACTATGAAGAGTAACTAATTACGTAAAATTTAAAATTCTAATCCAGGAGAAAATGTCATCGCTAATTTCCGACAAACAAAGTATTATAACCAAATGAACTTCCATTATAAATGGAAAATAATTAATTTATTGCATCCAAAGGTGCATTCTAATTGAACAATTTCAGTAAACCAGTTGCATGTCTGGCGGCCATTAGTGAGACTCATTTTATGGTAATGGAATCAAATGCACCGTTTACGTTAAGGTAAATTGTCCGATGTGTACCATGGTTAATGTTACCAGTCTTTAGTTTTGGTGAAAAGTTTATTTATTTATTAATACTTTATTGCACTATAAGCTGAACAATTGATACACTAAAATAAAGTTCCAATAAAATTATATATATCCGAACATTTGGTCGGAATTAGAAGCTTCAGTTATAATTTCTACGGGGCGCGTTTTCCGATCTTGCTTTGACAGTTGCTTAACTGTTGCTGATCTGCTTTAGAATTCATTTTATGTTAAGAATGAGATGTCTTAATTCCGAACTATTTACACGTCCTAATTTCGACCATATGACTGTAGTTCGTACTTGAATACTATCAAATGTACAAGTTAGCTTACTGTAGGCATATTATTTTCAAATGGTCAATAATGAAGCTGTCTGGTTCCTAGCATAAATGATTATCACAGCGTTCCAACGCAGCCAGCATCATAACCTCCTTGCCGCAAAGAAATGGTTTCGTTTTTCAATAGGTAGATTTTATTTAAGTGTATTTTTATCTAGCATGTCTTAGTTTTATTTTTTCTTGTTTGATATCAATACGGTTAGAAAAGTGAACCAAAATTACTTATGATAAATTACAAGTTAATTTCTCTTTTCCTTAAATATGTATTTTTTTTTATGTTAAAAGGCTATTGGATTTTAAGAAAATTATGACTATTACACCAGTTTTCAAAATTCTAGAAATGTCTGTGACCAATTTTTTTATCAAACATATTTTTATTTTATCTACGAGTCTTGGTTTTGAATGTTAACAATTAGCTGTTTACATACTTATCTGCATAATAATCATGTTCTTTAATAAATATCAAATTCACATGACTTATCCATCACTCGTTTTGATGTGATTGATAACTGGCCCATAAAGCTTGGCATTAGTACAAATACAAAAAAATAACTAACAATACAAAATTAACTGCATTCCTTCTCGGTGTCGGCAGTAATTCTGTTGCTAAAATACAACAACATTTTGTATGGAACCAAGTTTGAAATCGCAAAAAAATGACTTCTTCATACAGCATCAGCTGATCGGCACTCTAGTATGCGAAAGTATTTTTTTTTGGATCACTACGTTGGTCATACAAAAAGTTGTTAGGTATATCTGAGCACCAGAATTAGCCTTAAGAATGCTGACAAGTAAAATTAAGCTTTTAGTTTAAACCTAGGTCACATATTAGTAGTTATTTAGTACCTAAGCTGGCTGGCCTCTATTCATTTTCGAATTCTGGATCGTGTCTTCTGTCCTAACAGCTATGAGACCGCCATGCTTTAATTTTTATTATCAACTAATTTTAAGAATTCTACTGTACAGTTACCATGAGTTTACGCCGGTTTTACTGGTTAGCGACGACGTGAAAAAAAAGTGCATGGAAAATTTTAGTTCTGCAAGTGACCGCTGGAGGCGCTGTGCAATTTTCTACTACTTTTTTCTACATCATACCATTCTCTATCGATTCCTAAATAGTACCAAGCGCTTGTCGGAAGTCACTCATGACATTTGACAAGATAACCTTGATCCCAAACTTTCTAGATTTGTATACGCACACAAATATATCATGATTCATTTTTTAACGGTAAATAAGCACTTGTTTGATGCACACATTTTGTGTAGGTATTAAGAACGGACATTTTAATATTTATATTTGAAACTGACTTGTTTACAAGGTCAGATTTAGCTTAAAAAGGTATCTTAAAACATCTTGTATACTCTACCTTGTTATTAAAATACAAAGGCATAGTTAAATAGAGAAACGGTACACTTTAATTTTATTTGTAACTTAAAGATTTTTCGTTTTTTTTCTTGTTTTGTATTGTAAAACTTCCTCTCTCTATATTACTTATTACTTATTTTGCAGCGCCCAAAAGTTTTATAATGATCGCTCATTGCTTAAATTATTACACCTTTTGTACTAATTATGAAGCAATAAAAGTATTAAGTATTGAATATTTGCTTTTTGTCACACCCAGTAGATACAATCAAAGCTCTTCACTCGGCGAGAGAAAAAATAGAAATTCAATGTTACAGGTCTCATCGTCATCATCATTATTATTATGCGAAGGACGTACACTGCTGAACATAAGCCAACGTTTTTCCACAGCGACCGGTTGTGAGCGCCTGCATCCAGTGTGATCCTGATCTTTAAAAGGTCTTCTGCCCATCTTGTCTGTGGACGTCCTACGCTGCGCGTTTGGTTTAAGTGTTTCCAATCTAGCTCTTTTCAGTCCCAACGGCCATATCAGTCCTTCGGGCTATGTGCCCTGCCCATTGGCACTTGAGTTTACTGATTCTCAGGGCTATGTCCGTTACCTTAGTTCTGCTACGTATATCCTCATTTCTGATTCGATCTCGTAGAGAAACACAGAAACGACAGGTCTTTATCTTAATAATAATATTGGTTGTTATGACAAATTCTGAATTGAATATAACTTGGTGTTACGGAGTGCAGATTATAATGTGAAATCATATATATTATATATATATTATATATTATAGTCTGAGACGACCTGATTTGATCTATTACAGCTAACACCACCACCACATCACTTGCAAGTTCTAATGGCAAATAAGACTTTATAAAATCAATTTAATAACCCCTGGCAGTAAGTTTTAAGTACGATAAAGATGCAGTCGTGTTTAAAGATATTTAGTAAAGGTCGTAGCCATAAAATGTTGCATGAAGGATCCGACAATAGTGCCATAGATCAACGCGCAGACAAGACACTCTGTTTGAAGATGTTATTTATAGCGCATAGCAACGTTTGATGTAAATAAATGATGTGTTTGCTTATCTTATAAAATATTTAATGAGTAATTTATTTATACAGATAAATCTAATGACATTTGATTTTTTATCGCTTAAAGAAACTTTTATTAAGGAACTTTGAGGGCATTTTATTTTATTACGACACAATAAACGTTCTCGTATAATTATGTCTATTTGACCAAGAATTACATATCCTTGCTTAAATCTAAGCAGAATACGTGTCATTTCTGGTATTACTAAGTAGTGATTATTTGTTAAAAACTATGAAAATTGGCGAGTAGAAAATAAGCTCTTAACTACTTACTTACTTAATAAAATTGAAGGTCTAGTATTAGATTTTTTTACTACAATCATAAATGTGTATCGTAAAAAATATAAAGTTTGCTGAACTCTAACGTGTCACAACTCAATTATAATAATTCCGATCAAATTACACGACGACGTTTTAACACAGCATAATGCTTAATGATGTCTTAATAATAAGTTATATCAGCTAATTACTGTCGAAATAGTTTGTGTCATAATTATGTCATTATATCCCGTTGTTTACAACGTTCGTCAACTGTAAAAAAACTGGATTGAACTGTGTAAAAAATCAAATTAGATTTGAGCCACTTGTCTAATAACATTATCATAAGCAGATTTGATCATGTTCATTCTGTCACTTGATTGCAGATATTTTTTATAGTTACTTTAGACACACGGCTGTGTGTCAGTCAAGTTCGCGGAGCAGAGAAGCCAGGAAAGCGGCCATAGTTAAAAAAACTACGTCGACTTAATAGTCGATTCTTTGAATATGATTTAAGGTTTTTTGGTGATATTATTTGAAAAGAATTTAGTATTAATAATCCTTAAGGTAGGGCAGAAGGTAGAATTCTCTAAAATAATACATCATAGTTCTCACCGTACTTCATTGAATCAATAGCTAAAGTTTGTTCTTGAATGAAGTTGCCATTCTGTTTTCTATTATTCTTGGATGCTATCTGAATGTTGTCGGTAAATGTCAAAACTTTCGCGGCTTCATCCACCTGCTTGCAAATATCATTGCACTGTGCACTCAAAGTACCTTATTATAAGCTTGTATTATTTAATCTATTTAAAAAACTACATGCTCAAACAAACGGTTCATATAGGGGAATTAATGTAACGGTATCTTAGTAAAATATTAATGCATCGATCCCAAAAAGAATTGTGTGAATTGGTGAGTATTAATATAATAAAATTAAGCGAGGCTCGCCAAATGATATTTAAATCTGAAATTTTTGTGATCTTTCTCTTCTCTTTTTGTTTATTATATTTTCTATAAAAAAATAAGCACCTAAGGGCCTGTTTCACAAATTATCACTAACTAACAAATTAATCTAATATATAACGTCATTCCGTATGAAGAACGCTAACCAGTTTTTTTTTCTAAAAACTTCCAACATCGCCACCTGCCGGCTTAATCAAAACAAAAAAGTACAAATCACATGCCCTTTCCTACTCATACCACGAAAGCATAGCTCAGCAGCATACCTGATTACGTACTTATCATAATTATTTCCAGCCAGGATGAATGACGTCATATCCCGGGTTATCGACCTGGGGACTAGATCTTAAGACTCAACGATTGCACTTTATTGATAACTGGATAATGTTTTGGTTTTTATGAAATAGTCATGTTTATGAACTGTTTTACTAATTGTTAGATAGGTATTTTAGGAACTAGGAGTAACTGCAATGGATTTAAGTTATTATTATTGTGTAGACAAATTAATGCGTTAAGATTTAATTTTTCTCGGAATAACGTTTTTTTCTCATCTTTTGGTCATCTTTTGACAGTCTGCCAATTTTAGGAATTGCCTATTTCGTTTTATGAGTTAAAGTGAATACCTACCTACTATAAACGAACGAAGTATTAGTTCGTAGGTGCCTTAGTAAACTTAACATGGGCTATTATGATGTTCAGAAGCTATTTCAGTTCGCAACCGCGTAGTATCTTCATTATAACATTACTTTGTAAAATGTCAAACGCTGTATTTGGTAGCCTTTACGAGCCCTAAAATGACGTTCCACTAAACAATCCCTAAACGTTTCAACATAACATCGATGCGCTTTTGAATGGAGATAGCGCGCATCTTTATTTCGCAAGGATTCGTGATATGCCATCTGATATGAACTGTAGTGTAGGTGAGTTGGATGTGCTCACAGGTGGTAAGGGACAAATAATGCTTTCGACGAGGTGTAGGATTAATCGTTTATCTTTGAAAGGTGATGGGATAGTCAACGGAGTTGCTACAAATTCAAAACTAGAATCTGTTTTGAAGCATGGTATGAGTATGCTCAGTTCCAGTACGATTTTTGGGTATAGAATTTTTTAAATAATTATTTTGGCAACCTTTGATATCGGATATGTTATCTAAGGCACGAACAATTGATCTTAAGTGACTTTTAAGATGGTGCCAAGTTTATTCCTTGGAATTTCGAGCTGGATGGACTACGGCGTCATTATAATTTAACTGCACAATTAAACAAATGAACTAACCACCGTACGGATGATAATTATTATTGCTTTATCATGTGCGGTTTTTTATGTGTTACTAAACATTTGCTTTTACTGTTTGCGAGGTTTTTCAAAAAGTGCTTAGTAAATGCTTTTATAATTTAAGTTAAGAAGAGTAAGTCTTAAAAATAAAAAAAATGGATATGTTGTGGTGGGTGTTGCTATGAGGTTAAAGTAATTATGAAATATTTTAATCAACTTACCAAGAACTCAGAGATACAGCGTCGGCACCCTCTTCTGGGCTCCAAGCGATAACTTAGTCCCCATCTTCTTGTAGCTTTCATTTTTAACCCTACATTTTGGTTTCTCGTTCGTCTCCACAGGACATCCCTTCAGTTCCCACACTAAGTTGGTCAAAGACTTAGGCCTGCTCAACTTCCTTGATCGCTTCTCTGGCAACTTCGGACCATTGCCAGAATCACCAGACGTCCTGCCACCAGAATGACTCGAATCTAACGTCCCATCTAACTCCATCGCCTGATGAATGTTTGAAAGACTCTTGTATCTAATATTGAAGATAGGAGAATCACCTTTTGTCAAAGGCCGGACCGGACTAGCTATTGGACTAGGGCTCTCCTTAGTCGGAGAATTGCTTTTCTGTCTGAACACCATCCTACTCTTATTGTTGTTTATATTGTTTTTTATGAACAGCTTCGGTAAGTTGTTCGGCGCTGGCGCAATAGAACACTTTTCTTTGTATACCGTTACTGGTGTTTCTTTGACTGGCACTACTGATTTTCGTGTCCGTTTCTCGGCTTTCGGACAGATTTGAGGCTTTTTCGTCGGAATGGTTTCTATAGGAGGTGGTTCTGGTTTGATTTCGGTTATTAAAGGCATATGGATAGGAGTAGCGGCAGGAGATGATGGGGCTGACTCGTGTCTGCTTGGCTCGTTTGAATAAGAAGCTTTAATGTTCTTGGGGAGAGGAGCGAAACCTCTGACGTAGTCGTAAATTTGATCTATTTCGTCATACTCATCAGGAATGCTGTTCTCGTCTCTATGGCTACTGTAAATGTGACTATGACGTGTTATGTGCTTATGCTGATTTGCAGTGTCTGAAGATGCACTTCGTCTGAGGAAGTATCCAGTTTTGATCAACGGTGGAGCATGTAATGGGGCATTTAGCAACCGCTTGGGGTCGCCAAGCTTTCCATCTAGCACGTGTATCCTATCAACTACGTCAAAGAGCAAGCGATTGCATTTTTCGACTAATCTAGAAAACTCCATGAAGTTCTTAATCTGCTCTTCGTTTTTGCATCTCTGCATTTTAAGTGGGGCAGCCAAAGGAAGTGCTATTAAGGCGTTGCCTTCTTTCTGTAATGGAAGAGCAAAGACGTGGTCTTCTTCAAACATAGACAGCAATCTTAGTTCTGGCACAAAATGGCTTGAGCTCTTTAGACCTCTAGGTGGAGTTCCATGTACCAGCCGCACAGTGATAGGTAGTCTCTTCGTCAGCAAAGTCTTGGCTGTGTGCACTCCGCTGATGTTCTCCTCTTTGGCTATAGCTGAGAACTTCCCTCTCTGGTCTTGTCCTAGCAGCATTGTGTCTCCTTTTGAGTCCGTGCATTTTAAATATTTACTTTTACCTAAGAACACTTCTCCTCTTGGCATGATGACTTCACCAGCTGGTAGGTTTCTTGCTCCATCGGCTGTTATGTTACCATCTAGGTCTATTTTAGCACAGATAACTCTTATAGGTTCTCTGACAAGGCATCCATCGTCTAGTTTTCTTCTGGATAGTTCTGTTACTGATTCTATACATCTCACAGCTCGGCCTTCTTCGCTTAGTAACTCAAAGTAGCCTTTATACGTATCAGGGATGGCGATTCTCGGTCCGATGCTGACCATTCTTCTTCCTTCTTTAAGTTTGATGGCCTGTGCGATGATCTTCTTTCTTTTGCCTGCAGAGACGAGGAGAGCCGTACTTTGGAGGCTTGGGCTTGGCAGGGTGGGCACGCCAAGACCCCCGTATTGGCCCTTAATGATCTTGGCGACATTGGGCAGGCGGTACTTAGCTACGAATTCCCGAAGGTAGTTTCCTTCGTCCGACCATCGGGACGCTGCTACCACGATCTGGCCATCTGTGGCTGCCATCGTGGTCTTAGTCACATCTGAAAAAAAAAGAGAAGTAAATGGTTAGATTCAATATTCCATAGTTTATGTTAAGGACTGTGTTTTGTTTTGATGAATTTTACTTAGTACAATACAGATTTATGACGGGAATAATAAACAAAGGTGCTGTTGTAATAAAGAGATGATAAAACACTGTCAAAAATTAACCAACGATTGCAAAAAAAGAGAGTCAATACGTATTTTAATGTTAATAATATTTAACGAACTTTCATCTTGAAAAGTACGCGAGAAATATTCAGTTTACACAGCTCTCAGAAATCATACTCGTATTGAAATGAAAACAGAGAGTGCAAATTGGAATGAATTGCATTTTATACTTTGCATAAGAAATTTCTATACCTATTACAAATGACTATTGGTATCATGAACACAGATTCACACGTAACGAAGTATTTATAGTGTAAGAAAGAAAACTTAATTTAAGCATTAAAGCGCCTTAAAATTACAGTTGTCCCCTCTCGGCTTATTTATAAATTCACCGTTCGTATGCGTAATGTTTGCAAAAACAATCACCTTTTTTGCCGTAAAGGTATGATCACATTACCCAAGTACAAATGAAAACGCGACTATTTTAGCAACGGAATATAAAACGGAAAAATACAATAAATACATACTCAAAGCACGAAGGTTCAGTGATAATATATGATAGAATCACATAAGTATAAAAAAAATATTGGACACCAATAACGTACATTGCTCTGATCCCAAAGTAAGTAGCCAATATACTTGTTTTATGGAAATCAGACACAATAGTGGTACCTACCATAACACCCTGACCCGAGACAGTATAAAAAAAATATGGTTTCTACATAGACCCGACCGGAAATCGAATCCGGGACCTCGGAGCAGCGACGTCTTGAAACCCAGCGTAACACGGAGGTCGTCCAGCGTCAAATACTTTATATTTTTTTAAATAAATATTCCATTTTATTATTGTTAGTACATTGAGGTCAATATAAAGTTAAATAAAATGGTTTGTATACATCGACAGTTTGAACCAAATAGCAAATAATATATTTAATTTAAATAAATTAAGTAAAATCATTCTACCACCAAAGTATGTGTAGTATAGTGTATACTTTAAACTTTGTAAATGCAACACATAAAGTAAGTGTTTGAGCTTAGCAGAAGTACCGTTACGCGATAAAACCGCAGATTCGGGCGAAAACAAACATTAAAACGCAAAGATCTTGTCTTTGAATTTGGAGAATGAGTAGCGAATGTTGAAAAGATAAACAAAATCAAGTTAAAGTAAATATTCCAACGAAAAGCTCCTCTTTTGTAAATAATGGTCAAATCCTTACTTTTAATACAAAATGAAAAATAAAAAACTTTATTTCATTTAAAAAAAAAAAGGTTTATTAATTGCTCTTCACTGAAAAAGGAGTAGTCATAGCTTAAGTTTTTCCAAAGCAAGAGGCTTTAAAAGCTGTTCTTAAGTTTATATTAAGTTTTTGTTAAAATTAATCAACTTTTATCCAGCTATCTGAGCGTAACTGATCATTGTACAAACATGCAATTTCTCAAACATTTTGGTAAAAAACCATCGGATCGCTCGTCATCAGAAAGAGTACCGTTACGTCATAAAAATGTTGTAATTTTGTGCTAAAAACTAAAGATACGCGGTTTGTATAAAGCTGGAGACACAATGAGAGAACTTAATACATACAATTTTGTATTTTTACAACTGTCGTGTAACAAAATAACAATCAACACAAATCTTTAAATATTTATTGAAAACCAACAATTATCAAATAATGAGGTTCATGAGTTTAATAAAATCAATTGATTATAAAATTATTTCTAATGCTTTAGAATGTTTTTAACACTCACAGTGTCATATTTCATCTTTATAAATAATTTCTATTTAAAATTTGTGATTACTGGTCATCCAAATTGCATATGACATGGTCTGAATAGTAAGCCCATAAATTTATACTAACAATTTTATTTAGCTAGCCGTTGCTGTCCCACTGCTGGGCAATGCCCTCCTGTAAACTACTCCACGCGTCCCTATTGCCGGTATGGGTTTGCGAGTCCTTAGATTATTCGTCGCTTTCTTGGTATGCCTTTCGGGCGCTTACCTTTAATAAACAATAGAAATAATTGTTTTCAACCTATTTTAGTAAACTACAATAAATAAATAAAATATTGTAGTTTACTAAAACAGGTTGGTTTATGTTAAAAACTGTTTTGCCGATTTACTATCGGCAAAATAGTTTTAACATAAACAAAAAAACCGGCTTGGCTTAAGATAACGATGAAACATAATATTTTGCACTTTGATTTGTTCGCACTCAGTGTGCGTCGTGCCTGCCTGCGCCAGCGACGCGTGACGTAGTGTTATTCGGCGTTACATCAACGGCATTGTGCCTGTCCGTTGACCTTAAACTTGCGAGCGATGTTACGTCACGCCGTTTTTGTAAGTGTGCACGGGCCTTAAGGTTTTAAAGTTCGTTTTGCTATACATACTATAGTTTTACATTCTAGCAGTGAGTGTAAGTAATGTTGTCCTGCTGGTGTTTTCCTGGAGGATTATTCTTAGATGCCCCCTCTAGGCACCGGTAGCAACTGGGACATTGTTTTTTACAAATATCCCTTCCTCTTACCCGGAAAATACCCGGATAGCAAGTGTAAGTGTTTTATAAAGTGAGTTTATAAAGTCACCTAGATTTAAGTGATAATAAAATAAAAAAATAATAAAAAAAAATTGGTTTATTTCAGACTATTTGTCCATATATTGTTAGTAACAAAAACAGAAAGAAACTTAAAGCTATGTTAGTATAATAGTTTTCTTAAAACTTAACTTAAATATTTGCCTGGACTACGCGACACCCCGGCTACATGTGTGTGTGTGTATACCAAGTGCCGAAGTATCGAACAGTCAGACTTGGCACTTATTGTTTTAAGAATGGTGTTGGAGCTCCCCCGCACCACACGCAGAAGGGATGCGATTCGCTTACGCATCACGGTGTGAAAACCATCCGTGTGTGACAGCGCGAACATCCCCGACGCGCTGCAGTATCGCGGAAGCCCCAACAACATCCTAAAACCATTATTATATTGTACTCGGAGAGCATTGAGAGCTCCCCGCGTACAGCTGACCCACAGACTGCACGTGTAAAGTGTTTGGCAGTAATCCTTAAATAAAGTTATTTTGACTTCAGGACTGCAACGTGCAAATCTGCGAGCCAACATATTGCAGCGGACTGCCAACGCTCTCCTTTCCCTTTCAATGTCTTTGTCATCCTTCAAGTCATCAGTAACCACATGACCGAGATACTTGAAGGACGACACTTTTACAAGCTCTGTCCCATTAAGTTTGACAGGCGGTACATGTACAGGCGCCTTACGAGCCACGGCTTTAAAAACCATCAGCTCGCTTTTTGCCACATTGTACAAGAGGCCGTGAGATTTCGCGTACTCCTCACATATCGCGATCAGCCTTCTGAGGGCAGCAACTGATGGACTCAGCAGCACCATATCATCAGCGTAACTGATACTGTTTAAACAGTGACCATCGATGAAACAGCCGATATCGGCGCTGCTGAGCCCAACAATCAGCTCATTTATATTCAGGTTAAAAAGTGTAGGGGAAGTCAAGCCGCCCTGCCTTACCCCACACTCCAACCCATACACATCAGAAAGCTGATCTAACCATTTGACCTGGTTAGTCTGGTGGCCATACCAATATTTAAGAATGTTTATAATCTCACCTGGCACACCAGAATTTAGAAGTTTATTCCAAAGAATATCATATTTAACCAGGTCAAAAGCCTTCGATAGGTCCAGGAAAGCTGCATAAACCGGTGTCTTCCTGTCTTTATAATACCTGACAGTATGCTTGAGAGCCAATATGGCGCATTCAGTTGACAATTTGGACCTGAAACCGAATTGTGCGTCATGCAGGTTCAGGTGACGCTTAAGCTGTCTCTCAATCAAACCGTCAAGTACCTTTGCTGTGATGGTAGCTAATGAAATCGGCCGATAGTTTGTTTTATCAGATATATCACCCGTTTTATTCTTTACAATAGGAACAACGACCGATTTCATCAATTCTGCCGGTAGGTATGAGTGTCTAATGCAAAAAGTATACAGCAATCCCAGTAGTCGCGGCAAGTGTGGCCCAGCATACAAGAAATGCTCAATGCTGAGGCCGTCATGACCCGGAGACTTGCCTCTAGCCATACCTTTTACCAACACTTCAACCTCTTTGGCTGTTACTCGTTCCGGCACACCGGATATGACGGCCTCAACATCAGCGTTCTTTGATATCAGTGGCGATTGCACCTTAAAATGAGACCTAAACAGGTTGAATATAATATTTGAAGGGCCGATTTAGAACAAAAAATGAATATTTTTTTGTAGAAAACACTAAGGGTTTTTAAACGTTAGTTTTTAGGAAAATTAGAGATTAAGGTTATTATTTTTTGCAGATATTGATTTTATTAATCAAGGTTAAGGTTAGAGAAAAAGAAGGATTGGGCATAGAAATGAGAGAGGCAAAACCGATGACGTAGATAACTTTTAAAATAGACAAGGTGCTGTATTTTCTTTGTTAGAGAATAAATGAAAGAGGGAAATCACAATTTTCCAAAACATAATGACAGTGTCCTATTTCTATGATCTTACAAAGAGACAGTTAAAATATTATCACTTAAAACGATTTCATTACATTGCTGATTAAATCTATCTACGCGTTAGAGAGAGTAACGTTTGGATTTACATAAAATCGCATAGCACACACACACAGCTAAGACGCTATAATATTTCAAATTAAGATACGTGGATTTAAGATATTATAGCATCTTAGCCGTGTGTGATCCGCTGACATGGCTAAGATAAATAAAAACTCAAAACCTCATGGCTCGGGTGAACTAAAGGTACCTACAATAAAATTCTCACAACGCAATATTTTTATTTATTTCACAAACCATCGTGCGTCCAATTAGTTGGCTGGTTTATGTTTAATCGACTCTTTTATTTTCATTTGCCCATTTTTATTTCAATTGACTTTTAGTCGCAGTTTTTTTGCGGTACAATAAAATATGTGAGACTGTGCACTGACGGCCAAAGAAATGTTATAGCTTTAATTAATGGATAGTTAATTAATTTATGGGTTATAGAATTAAAGAAGAGTGAGCGGTGCGATCAAATACAGGGTGTTGCCTGTAATAGGAGCAAAATTTTATAATATAGGACCTTTAAATAAGTAACCAGTAATAATTTCTAAATGGTTTTAATATATTATTATAATAAGCCAATATGAGCAGGGCCGTCATGATTATGGCCTTCAGGCTGCGTTCCGAACACATTCCGTTGAACAGATTTGCTCATCTCATGGTAAAGTGGAATCCCCAAACTGTGAAACATGTAGTCAAAACTTGAAGATGTGCAACATGTCCTGATGGAATGTATCCGAAACGAAGCTCAGAGGAAACTATATCTGTCTAAAATAGTAATGTAGGCACATGCAATAGTATATTGGCTTTTCCGATGTCGGAAGAAGCCAAAAACCTGTATAAATTGGCCCGAGTGTGTTATAGAAGAATATAATTTGTAAATCAAACAACAATGAGGGTGACAATCACTCAGTGATTAAAACCCTTTCAAAATAAATTAAAAAAATATATAATGAAAAATCAGTTTATTGTTATTGTCTAACAAAATAAATCGAACCAGCAATATATTGCAAACATGTCCAGTCATAAACTTGACATTGTCTTTTAGGTACTACAATGAGTTAGAGATTTTAATATACACTGATTAACTATAACTTTGAATTACTACATATCTGAGTTAAAGCATTTTAGAGCACTTTAAGCTGGCAAAAAAAAACTACGTATACTCTGTAGAATCATTGATAAAAATGTTTGTTCATATTACAGGCCACACGCTATATAAAGCTGGGACCACCATTGTAGACTTTATTTTGTTCATTCGCAATGGAAAGAAAATTAAGTGAAGTTTCATCCTCAATATTATAAAATTCTGTATTATGTATTTTGAACTTTGTTTTTTGATAACAATCTGGGGTGGAATTGCGTAAAGCAATCGTATTCATTTGACAGTTCATAACATAAAATTATTATCCCTTTGGAATAGAACGACAAAAGCGAGGTGTCACTAGCAGCAAACTGTGTGATAAAAAGAGACGGGTAGTAGAACCATTTTTGTCAGATGTCAAACAGTTGACCGCCCTGCATAAGCTCGCTGAAAATTACGTGCATTTGATTTTTTATATTTAAAAGTGAAATTGTGTATATTTTGGAGAAATAATGCGTCTGAAACATGGTGACTTGTTCGGTGATTGATTGTTATGCATTACAGCGGCATAACCCCAACAAATAATCATTTAACAGGTTGATTAGTCCAAATCGAATCCTCTTAATATACGACTTATGTTTACCAATGCGCTTCAAATTTAAAGTACTCAGTTTGATTATTCTATTCTACAAACGTTAATTTACGTAAAAAATAAAGACAGAATAACACAGGGAATGTATATCGACGAATATTTTGTATAATGAAATAACATTTAGTTTTACACTAGAGCTGCATGTTCAATATTTTGTGTCGACTGTTTATCATGTAGTAAACTACTATATTTAACTTAGGAACATTGTTATAAATCACCTGATCGGAAGATTATCTCATGCTACAAATGTTACTTACTTCTGTTAGTTACTGACATCTTAAATCGGTTTCGTTTGACAGCTTTTACTTGTCCTTCTATTCCGATAGGAATATTAATTTTATGGTTCATAACGTACCATATGATCTGTCAGACGCTTTGTTTTTTGCCGTTTGACAGATCTTAATGTACGTTATGAACTGTCAAATGCTTTACACAATTCCACCTGAGGGCTGGTACGGAAGTCTCGACATAGTTTCATGTGAAACCACCAGATGGCGTTCAAAACGCTGAGACAAAATTGGTGTATTTCTGTATTTATTGATTGAGAAGAATTGTTGAATTTATTTTAATTATTATTTTGAGATTCATGAAATATATAGTTACGTTAGTTAACAGGATATTTTCATATCAGAAAATCAAAATTGTCTACACGAATTTTGCTACAAAATTCGTCCGCAGCATTGCTTTAAAATTACATCGTTGGCACAAATGAGACAGAACATGGGGGTTTTCTTCAAGGCTTTAAGTATTGACTTAAATATGAGAGCTATCTTTAAACCGATGTTTTTTATTTATTTTATTTAAAATTGATTAAATTCATATGATAGGTAATTTAAATACTACTTTTGTAATTTATAGTTAACAACCATATAACCAAGTTGCAATTATACTATAAAACAGTTCGAGCCAATAAAAGCGGAGCGCTCTTAATTAGTGATCCGCACAATATGACATACCCAAATTGGGTTCCGTCGACTTGTATAAATCAAGCCTTCATGGGAATCGCGTGTAGCGGACACGGACTTAGTTGGTCTTTGGGGCTAGGAAACTAGCGATTGAATTTTGTAACTGTATAAGATACCTAAGTAAATAAAGTATAAATCCTAAGATCATAAATTCTACTAATAAACAAGGCTTCGTTCTGTGTTTCTAAGAAAAATTGTTATGATAAGATAATAGATATATTTTTAATTTTATCTTTAAAGTATTAATGTTGTACCTACTCCAGTATCCGTTGGGAACTCAACTCTCGAAGTTGTTGACGAGTACTACCTGGGACAAGTGATCCAATTGGGTAGGTCCAACTTTGAGAAAGAGGTCAATCGATGAATCCAACTAGGCTGGGCAGCGTTTGGGAAACTGCGCAAGAGCATCTTCTCGTCTCAATTACCTCAGTGTCTGAAGACGAAAGTCTTCAACCAGTGTGTGTTATCAGTGATGACATACGGATCCGAAACGTGGTCTCTAACTATGGGCTTCATAAAAAAGCTTAAAATTACACAACGAGCGATGGAGCGGGCTATGCTCGGTGTTTCTCTACGAGATCGAATCAGAAACGAGGAGATACGTAGAAGAACCAAGGTCACGGACATAGTCTTGAGAATCAGTAAGCTTAAGTGGCAGTGGGCAGGGCACATGCCGCGAAGAACTGATGGCCGTTGGGACAGGAAAGTTCTAGATTGGAGACCCTCCGACCAAAGATGCAGTGTAGGACGTCCACCGACAAGATGGACAGATGATCTTATAAAGATCGCGGGATCAAACTGGATGCGGACCGCTAGTGATCGGTCGCTGTGGAAAGCCGTGGGGGAGGCCTATGTTCAGCAGTGGACGTCCTTTGGCTGATAATGATGATGATGAGTATTAATGCATTATAAATTGTACTTGTAAAAGCAACTGATTCAGGCGGGTGCCTATGCCACTCGTCCACCGACACAGTGGCAAGCCTGTTTAATTTTTCAAGTGCTTTCTTTAACGCGTAGGCTACGTGACCACATCAATGTTATAAGATTAATTCAGTCAATAACCATACTTTATAACCTTGCTGATGAAAGCGACATTTCTTTTTTCCATTTAAATAAATATTATACTTTTAAATAAAGGAATAGGTCACTTACGTACGTTTTACATCGTAAATTTTGGGTGATACGTGTTTTTTTGCATATAAAGCTATTATAATTCATACTCAACATACATCATACATAATTAGATGGTACCTTGCCTCTGGTTTAGTGCTAGAAACTGGAGGGCAACTACGAAAAACGTAATCTGTCTATACGATTATAGTTTTACGATTTTGTTTTAGATCCGAAGCATTTCGTAGTGAGAATTGCGTACTAAAAACGCTTTAAATCTGCAAAACGATCATATTGAAGAATTTCAATTTTCGTTGCAGGCCTTGGTAAAATATGAACACTACATGACGATGACACAGCATCCGCTATTGTCAAGGCCCCAACCGAAGCTCCTTATTTGTCTAGCGATCGGGTACAGTTACTCACAATATTATCTCCACAATAGGTTTAATCGTGCGACGAAGTCGTGACGTACACTCCAATGGAAAAATGTCCGCGCATTTCGTGATCGTACCATCCGCGTCCGATTTCTTTGCAATTGTGTGTATTGATAAGCGATCAAGATTGGCTATCGGCTCGTCTTGGGAACTTTGGAATGAGATAGTCATTTTCTTTAGTGTTTTAAATGAGCTAACAAACTTATTTTTATCGGAATTCGTAGTATATTTCGACCTTTTTTTTACCAGACTGGAGCGAATAGAAAAATTGTTCTTAGAATTTTTACTTTGTTCAAAAACAATGTTGTAGTAGATGATTACTGACTAAGATGAAATATTATAAGTTTTTTAGCCGCATATTTTACTATAAACACGCCAAAAAAAAAACAAGTAGCCAATTGACTAGGTGGTGTAGTGAAATAATATTTATAAAACTTGTATTTGTTTGCCGATGTCAAATTTGATTACTTTCTCTGCCTGTAAAAAGTAAACTCGTTATTGGCTGCTATAATAGTTTAGTATATAAAATTAGCTTAAATTGAACTAAGAATCAGCCCTTAAAGCTGAAGCAGCAGCGGAGTTGGCTGAAAACGCCAAGCGTCGCAAGTACGTCTCACTTGCAAGTGATTATGTGTTTGTGCCGTTTGGCGTTGAAACATTTGGGTTTCTGCTAAATTGTTGTTTAGAAAAATTGCGCCAATATTTTTTTCAACAGTCATCAATAAAGCTAGCTGGTTCCTAGCTCAAAGGATTAGCACAGCTATCCAACGCGGCAACGCAGACAGCAACATAGCTTACTTGCCGCAAGAAAATGGTTTCCTTTTTTTCATATTGGATACCAATCACATACATTGCTCTGATCCCTAAGTAAGTAGGTAGCTAATGCAATGTTTTTGAATAGGAAGATTTTAGGTTATTTTTTTATGTTGCATTTCTTAGTTTTTTTTATTGTTATTAATAAATGAATTTCACAAAAAAACTAAGAGTTGAGAATTTATGTATAACAAAAAATATATATCAAAAGGCTGCATATTTTTAAGTCTGATTTAGTTTTCCCGAAATACAAATTTATCTATATATCTACGCGAAAACAATACTCTAAGAAAGTCCAACATGAAAATGTGAGAAATATGCTTTAGTTATTAACGTCAATAACTTAACCTGGTTAACCATTGAACAAAACCATATCTCCTGCATTCTTATGCAAAACATTTCGCGACCCGTTATTTTTTAACAAAAAATACAATAACAAAACGCAAACCTTGAAATATGGGACACTTTTGCGTTTCACGCCATTCTTTGTTAATTGAGCTATAACTTTCAAAAGTAACTATATAATACAAAGTGTGTTTGTCTGTTATTTTGTCAAAAAAAAACTTGTTTTTCAATGTAACTTATACAATTCCAAACATTTTTATTTTTTTTAGTATGGAAATCAGGTGGTTATAATCTCGCATTCAAGATTTTAATACTGAGATTTACTGTTTATTTTTAAGGACATATACAGACCTACATTTTCACAAACCGAAGGATCTAGAAAAGCCTTGAAAATATCAAGCATGCCTTAATAGGCATAAACATAATTGTTTAGATAATCGTGCATTTTGGTGGTGGTTTGAGTAGAGTCATATATACCTTATCTGAGATACTTTTTTTAATCACATAAGACAAGTAAACCCATCTGCTAGTTTTATAGCACCATCAAACAACGAGGTGTTCATAGCAAATCCATATTCTCATAGAACCTTGTATCTTTACCGTAAGACATATTTTAGCACCTCGATTCTTTTATAGGAAAACATTGGTTGAATGAACAATCGGTCCTCGCTCTGTTTCGCTCAAGTTTAAGGTAATTTCAGGGTTGCCAACATGATGAAACAATATTAGACTGTAATACTTTGTTTCAACAATTGTATTGAATCTCCAATGGTCTTGGATCAGTCTTTTTAGTGAACTAGGGTTCTGTATAATTAAATAATAGGAATATCTAATATTTTGGTTCTTGGAATCGTTTTCAAGGTTCTAAATTATTTGCGTAAGTACTAGGTGATTTTTCTCAAAATTTCTAAGGCGTGAAGACGTGCCCTACAATACTCACCCCATAAACGAATATGAGTAATGTGATATATAAGTTTGTAAAGGCATGATACAGCTGTATACTTTGAAACTTTATGTAGTTTATATAAAGATAAAACAAAATATATAGAATAGATCCTCCCTTTTATAAGATACATATAAAAAAAGTATTGGACACCAATCACATACATTGCTGTAGGTAGAGCCAAGTCGGCCGAAGCAAGGAGAATATGTACAGAAGGGGTTACGAGTATGTTGCGGACGAAGCATGCTAGTGTGGTGTCTCTCCACAGATGATGGCACACCTTTTGTCCTGCCCTACGTGTCCCTACACCTGCACACGTGGGGACCTGTACAACGCCACTGATAACGCTGTATCAGTCGCCTAGTACTGCTCCTCAAAAATATAACGCCCAAGTCGACACGAAAAAAAGAAGATTACATACATTGCTCTGATCTCAAAGTAAGTAGCTAATGCACTTGTGTTATGGAAATCAGACAAAACGTTGGCACCACAACACCCAGACCCGCGACAATATAGAAAATTATGATTTCTATATTGACTCGACCGGGAATCGAACCCGAGACCTCGGAGCGGTTACTTTGAATAACCACAAGTTAAATTTGTGTATAAAATATACATGGATAAATTCGACAGCCCTAGTCACGCTTATAAATGTGGGTAATGAAGCGTACTGATTCATAAACTGAGATAACACATTCTCTAGAAATGTATGGAAATTGCTCGGAGTATTTCGACCAGAAAACGGTTTCCGATTAGTTCTTTGAATTGTCTCCTTCATCATGTGTTTAGAAGTATAAAGTTATTCTTCATATTTATAAAATAAATAATACAAGCACGTAAATAACGAAATCTCTTATATTCTGCTTCACACAGGTATCAAATTAATAAGGAAAATACATATCCAAAATAATATTGTATGAATGAGTAAAATTGACAATTATTATTATGGGCAAGGGTATTAGTACCTTCACTGCATTACAAAAAAAATAGCATGATAAGTTATGTTAAGAGTGCCTAGGTGCCCAAAGAAGTTTTTTCTTAAGCCTAGAGTGTAAAAACCCTTAAGTTGAACCTTAAGTTGAAGCTAAACATCGTAATCAACATATGGCTTTTTTCTCAAACTAGCTAGTAGCTTTTCTTATTTTTTATTTTCATTTTAGATAGCCAGACATTTGGCCACGATTGCACCTGAAGTTAAGTGACAATGTAGCCTCACTCTTTTCTTGAAAACGTCCAAATTGTTGTTGGCAGAGAACACTTCTGCTGGCTAAGATATAAGCTCTCAATAGTTAAAACTTTTAAACCTAAAGACATATAACATCAATACCACTTTTCTATCACCAAGGCACATAAAGTCATAAGATCACTTACGGCTGTATTCCTAGACTTTTCACTATTGTACCTTAATATATGACTCTATAAGTGTGTAAAGGCCTGAAAATAAAAGAGGCATCGCATCAATAACCTTGTTAAACACCGGCACGACACGCAATCCGATCTATCTGGTGCCTGGACTGCCGTAAGTGGTAATTTCTTCCTGCATTAAGCCTTTGTAGTGCGGTACAAGGCACAAGGATATTAACAAGTTCTAAAGACTTATCCAGGTTCTGTTTATAGCCCTAAAAGTGGAAAATACTTTTCTTTTCTTACCCTTATTTGAACTCCCTATAGGTTGACTAGCGGTGCCGCGAAATCTCGCTTATAAAGTGGTATTATACAACCTTACAGCCTTTTTCGATATGCGTTTATTTATCTTATTTTATATTTTTAGAACCAGTAGTTCCTGTGATAAGGATATCGCAGGAATTACTGATTCGAGCGAACAGGAGTTCAAACAATTAAACACACTCTTTAACTTTATAATTTAGTAGAAATAAGTAGATTGAAGTGACAATGTTTAAAAAAAAAACAAAAGAAAGCAGTATGCACCTATATTTGGAAGTATTAACCACAATCTCTCCTAACTTAAGCCCGTCACAGCACTACTCAGAATTGATTGAGACGAAGGACTAATTCAGCGTTAATTGACCCCTTAACGGGCCCTTAACTCTCATGTAACGGTGCCTTAATGCATTAATTGTTTTGCTACCAAGCTCGGTAGAGTGCTTTCTGAGGTTGGAGTAGTTTTGGAAGCCTAAATGCAAGATGTAGGAATAACACCATGATAGTCGTTAAGTATAGTATTTATTTTATTTATGCAAACTTTATTGCACTGTTAATGGTACACTTGGCGGACTTAATGCCTTATGGCATTCTCTACCAGTCAACCGCTTGGGAAATGCAGATGCTGTACCTATATTACCTCATTTATTTGTAAAAAAGTGGTAGCGCCCTCAGTCGGTAAAAAGGTAAAAATTTACTCACTTATTACATTTAAGAATTTGAAAATTATTTTATCATTTAAATATCACAATGTATATTATATGAATATATTTATGAATTTAACATGTCAGCAATAAATTATGGAGCTCACTCAATTTTTCTTTGATCTTGAGAGAAACAGTCCAATACATTGTATTTTTGCCAAGATTATATGAAGCCAAATCTTTTCCTTTGTCGGAATATGGGTTGATATGAGAGATAGGTTCAAGAACTTATATTTAGTCTAATTCTTATGTCACCAAAATCATTTTCATGTAAAATGTTGCCAAAAGCCAAAATCGTATGGCTTTCAGTGTCCAAACACGAGATCTCATGTAGAGCCAAACTTCTTACCCTACTCGCCTCAACTTTACTTCACAAACCTACTTCAAAATATTTATAAAACTTTCAACTTACTTAGAATTATGTGGTTTGCCCGATTCACTCCTGTTTTATTATTATTTTAATTTAATGGTTCCGCTTAGACTTTTGATGATCATCAGTCAGTGACAGTTTTTAGATAGATCAATAAAACCTAAAATTTAAAAGCTTTGCAATTAAAACTTTAAATGTTTGATAAGTTCATTATGAACATTATATGCAGAAAGATTCGTTTGTCAGGTATAATTAGGGCCAAACTTATAGGCGTTCGAAAAATCGACGAAACACTTCGGGTAAAGGTACTCTGTAAAGGAAGAACTGATGGCCGTTGGGTCAGGAAAGTTCTAGATTGGAGACTCTTCGAACAAAGACGCACTGTAGGACGCCCACCGACAAGATGGACTGACGACCTTATAAAGATCGCAGGATAAAACTGGATGCAGACCGCTAGTAATCGGTCGCTTTGGAAAGCCGTGGGGGAGGTCTATGTTCAGCAGTGGACGTCCTTTGGCTGATAATGATGATAATGATGTTCGTCGCCAAAAATCAAGGGTAAAATTTAATAATGTTGCTACTTCACACCTTTTGTACGAAAATGATCAACGGAGATCAATAAGAAGTGTATAATTATAGCTTACTATAATAAGATGTAAGCTTTCAGTATAAACGATGAGCCTTCGATCCAAGGCTCACTCTTAGTAAGGTATAATTATAAAATAGATCTTTACACTGATCGGGTGTGCGTGATTGGCATAGCAAATGATTTCGTTTGGGTAAAGTAATTATCTGTCGTCGATCACAGTCAGATTGTTGTAATGAGTATGTTTAAGTTTTGATAAGTTACGAAATTGCTTGTGAATTAGTTTCAAGAACTTTCAATACTATGTGTGTATGTGTGTGCAGTCTAGTTGTTATTAATTAGTTAATACTGTAATTTGAAATAGTATAGACCAAAGGTGCATTGCACTGCACATTTTTAAGTAATTTAAAATAAAATCATGGTAAAAAAGGTCAATGGTCTCGTTGTAATTCTATTTAGGAAAGAATTGCCCGAATGCGCAAAGAAATTCCTTTCAGCTATTAAAAGTCATTTGATAGCGTTTTTTTGTGTATTAGTTACACCACACAGTTTTTTTTAAATAACACTTAAAACTAGCCCCTATATGATGGGAGACTCAAACCGCCGTTAAGTTCACAAGTAAGGTTATTTTTGTAAAAGTAATAAAAATAAAAGTCAATGCAGTACCGTGAGTTTTTAGAATTGACCCTCCGTTTATTTATGGGGTATTTTCCTATATTAAATTAATCGCAGATAATGCCCTTAAAGTTTTATTACTACATGCCGGAACACCCTGTGTAAAGCTAGGTACTTAGTACCTAGGTGCCATATGTTTACTCACTTAAAATTTTATAGCAAATAATAGATGAAAATAAGAAAATAATGCAAGCACTAAAACGGCAGTTAGCCACGATTCAAATCTAGATCCAGTCTAGTTCCGAGCATAATATATGAGATATATTTAATGGTCCATAACACTTAGCTCTTAGGGTGATAGCACACTAACTGCTAAATGAGTAATGCATTAGGGTTCAAATAGTCTTGCAAGCACGTAACGAAGTTCGTTGGGTCGTAGTGAAAGATTCAGGTTACATTTGCTTTTGAATGAACATCATTTAGAAATAAAGGACATTAAACTAATAATTAAGTACTAAATCAACAAAATTTGATACTCAAATCCTTATTTTTAGTGGCATTATGATTAAATCAGGAGTTAAACGGGAGTGTAATGTCTTGGGGATGAATTGCGATCTAACTTAACGCATAAACACCGAAGCGGTTGCATGCGACCGCATGACAATAGAATATCCATTGTGTCTCGTTTACATATGCTTGAGGGATTAATTCGTTAAATTTCCAGGTAGTTTAATTTTTTAATTTTTATTTATTTAATAAGAACACAAACAGAGTGCAACAAAAACAAAAAAAAACATAAGGTATATATAATTCAAAACTAATAAAGGTAAATCGTAATCAAAAATAAGTGTTCCTAGCATGTTTGAAATATCAGAAAAAAAAAATTGTTTCGAGTAAGGTAAACCAAAAAAATCTATACTAATATTATAAAGCTGAAGAGTTTGTTTGTTTGTTTGTTTGTTTGTTTGAACGCGCTAATCTCAGAAACTACTGGCCCGATTTGAAAAATTATTTTTATGTTGGATAGTCCATTTATCGAGGAAGGCTTTAGGCTATATAACATAAAGATACGACTCACAAGACCACAGCAGCAATGAAAAATGTTGCGAAAACGGGAGAAAGATATTCCTTTTGAGAGCTTCCGCTGCGTACGCTGCGGAAACCGCTAAAGTTACACAAAAATCATGTATGACAAGATTGTTCAGCATTAAGAGTTCTATAATAAAGTCTGCGACAGCATTTGTCTATCTTTTATGGTTGACTTACTACAACCTTTTTTATGTTAATAAATTTGTAAAAAAATAATGCATTATTTTTAGAGGTGTATTATACTCACAGGTATTCATTCTTATCAAAATAAATACATTAATCATCACGAGCATTTCATTTAGAACAAAGTTGCCCTTTATATTATATGATTTCAATAAATATCTTAGGAGCTATCACAGTTTTTACATAACTCCGCACCAAATAATGTTCGCAGCTTAAGTACTACGTGCGCTTGAACGTGCGCTTGCGCTAATATATTGTAAAGCTGAAGAGTTTGTTTGTTTGAACGCACTTATCTCAGGAACTGCTGGACCGATTTAAAAAAATATTTCTGTGTTGGATAGCTTATTTATCGAGAAAGACTTTAGGATATAAAACATCACGCTGCGACGGGAGGAGAGGGAGCAAACTCAAAACGCGCGGACGAAGTCGCGGGGGACCGCTAGTAATACAATAAAAATCATACATAAATACATTAAATTTCCACTAAGTGTGAACGAATATTATCAATATAATAATAATAAAATCCTAATTTAGTTATGAATATTAATACTGACGTGATAATATTATAATTTAATATTATATATTTTATGCGAAATCGCAATTCAATTGCTAAATTGATCAAAGCTGCATCGCAATACGCACTCTGAGATTTCCTTATATTTTCTTATTGTATATCTAATGGGTTAGTATCTTTATCTCATGATAATAGTTAGGTACTTCAGTGTGATCTCACCTTCAAGGGACATTATACTCTAAGTACTGACTTCGTACTTAAAAGCAAAAATATTTATGGCACACTTCGTTTAACGGCGTCATCCTGTGTCATTAAAATGGCCACGTAGTATTTTAAAGAGATAGTTTCATGTCTTCAAGAAAGATTAGAACTATTTTTTTATAACGCAAATTAGTTGCTAGCTTTAGGATAAGATTAAATGTGATGTTGACGACTATTTAACCTTTATCTATACTAATATTATAAAGCTGAAGAGTTTGTTTGTTTGTTTGTTTGAACGCGCTAATCTCAAAAACTACTGGCCCGATTTGAAAAAATATTTTTACGTTGGATAGTCCATTTATCGAGGAAGGCTTTAGGCTACATAACATAAAGATACGACTCATAAGACCACAGCAGTAATGAAAAATGTTGCGAAAACGGGAGAAAGATATTCCTTTTGAGAGCTTCCGCTGCATACGCTGCGGAAACCGCTTAAGTTACACAAAAATCATGTATGACAGGATTGTTCAGCATTAAGAGTTCTATAATAAAGTCCGCGACAGCATATGTCTATCTTTTATGGTTGACTTACTACAACCTTTTTTATGTTGATAAAATTGTAAAAAAATAATGCATTATTTATAGAGGTGTATTATACACACAGGTATTTATTCTTATCAAAATAAATACATTCATCATCACGAGCATTTCATTTAGAACCAAGTTACCCTTTATATCATTTGATTTCAATAAATATCTTAGGAGCTATCACAGTTTTAACATAACTCCGCACCAAAATAATGTTCGCAGCATAAGTACAACGTGCGCTTGCGCTAATATATTATAAAGCTGAAGAGTTTGTTTGTTTGAACGCGCTTATCTCAGGAACTGCTGGACCGATTTGGAAAAATATTTCTGTGTTGGATAGCTTATTTATCGTGAAAGGCTTAAGGATATAAAACATGACGCTGCGACGGGAGGGGAGGGAGCAAACTCAAAACGCGCGGACGAAGTCGCGGGGGACCGCTAGTATAGTAATATATTAAGGCACTGTATAACTATCGACAATTTAGCACTAACCAAAGAAGATTATTATGACGACCTTCGTGGTGTAGTGGCTAAGCACGCTGAGTTTCAAAGAAGTCACCGCTCCGTGGTTCCGGGTTCGATTCCCGGTCGGGTCAATGTTGAAATCAAAATTTTCGATATTGTCTGGGTGTTGTGGTGCCACCGTTTCACAAGCTACTTACTTTGGAATCAGAGCAATGTATGTGATTGGTGTCCAATATTAAAAATAAAATAAAATGGAACGTCATATCATTATTATGATGATTACTTTACAAACAAACGGACGTATTGACAAGGCCTTTGACCTAGCTAGTTGGGTTTGACTTAATTTAGAGGCGATAGCATTGGGATACAGAGGCAATTTTTAATTTTACGGTCGGTGTACCAAAAACAATCAAACATAAATAACATATTAACTTTTATGATGCAGACCATAACATTTACCGTTTTTAGGGTTCCGTAGCCGAATGGGAAAAAACGGAACCCTTATAGTTTCGTCAAGTCTGTCTATCTGTCTGTCCGTCTGTATGTCACAGCCATTTTATTCTGTAACTATAAGCATTACATTGTTGAAATTTGGAAGGAAGATGTATCCTGTTACCCGCTTACCGATTCTCATACCAAAAATAAAAAATAATGACATTTAAGGGGGGGCTCCCATACATGAAACTTTATCCTGAAATTGGCATCGCACAAGCCGCAAATTTCTAATAACTTTATTTTTTCTTCTGTTTCCATCACTTCGTTATCTGTCCTAATCTATGGACAAAATGAACTTTAGGTCATTGTGAAAGGATCGTATTATAAATGTTATTTATGTTACAGTGTTTTAAGTGAATAAAGTAATTAAAAAAAGTAAAAACCGACTTCAAAACCAAAATGCACTAAAAAGTCTTAAATAAACTCTTCACCATTGAAAGGAAAGGAATCCGTTTTAGGCAAACAATTTCTTTTTGGAGTCGGTGCTGTGTTAGTTGATGCTTGATGGTCAAAGTGATGGCACCGACTCCGAAAAGTTGTTTGCCTAAAACAGATTCCTTTCCTTTCAATGGTGAAGAGTTTATTTAAGACTTTTTATTGTATTTTGGTTTTAAAGTCGGTTTTTACTTTTTTTAAAGTTTATTTTATTTGTTCATTTTTAGTGATTACATAAGAGGGGGGGGGGGGGAGTTGCACCTTAGGATTCTATTTTTTAAAAAGGTACAAATTACCTATCATAAGTTCCGAAATTTAAAATTACTGAACTCTTAAGCGTTAAGGAGTTCCACCATCAGCTCAGCCCCACAACATGTTGACTATCAGACGTAACAACACGTCAACGTTAAGATTATAGTAAAGAAACACTATACGTGCCTTTAAAATTTGAGAGTTTCCCTCGATTACACCAAGATCCCATCATCAGTTCCCAGAATGGAAAAAATGGGACCAACTAGAAGGTACACCCTCTAAGTAGGCGAAAAAAAATTTCGATTTGGTCGACAAACCACTGAGATATGAGGTAACAAACATACAAAAAAAAACATACAGTCGAATTGATAACCTCCTCCTTTTTTGAAGTCGGTTAAAAAGATTCAGAAAGAAAATTGAATATGAGTACTAATATTTTACCTTACAAACACACTGCTGCAGGTTGCTCGTTCCTTTTGAGCGATCTGCAACAAAAATAAACAAATTATAAGTTTAGTTACAGATTAAAAAAATAGACCAGTTTTGACTAAATTGAAATAAAAAACTGGATAATACTTTACATTAGTAAATATACTTATCAACAACCTTTAGTAAATATACTTATCAAAATATTTTTAATATACAAGATTTACATGATTTAATTATAAAATAACTTTTAATGGGCCTCAAATACGCTCAAACTGTCATGGCGTCCTAAATGACGTCACTGCTTATAATCGAAAGTCTCCTTGACAACAAAATACTATGAAGAGTTGTCTATGACATCAAAATAAAACCCGCCGTCGTGCGAGGCTTGACATCACATCTTTTGATAGGCGTTGGCGGTCACGTGACCAAATGTGTGTTTTGGACCAAGGTAATTATTTAAAATTATTAATTATCCTTAATTAAACCACCAACAATGTGAATTGTTAATAGTGAAAAATAGGCTACTGTTTTTTGATTATTTAAAAACTTTGTTGCACAATTAAAAGTAAATAATGGAAAGCATTATCTCCCAGTCATACTTCTAGGCCAAGAAGAAATATTTAAGTGGAATTTTACGTAGACTTCGATAAGAAAATGATAATTTCGTACAATACAATCTTTTAGTAACAATAAATGGTCGAAATACTTAAAGGTCATGTTCACCATCAAAAAAATAAATACTAAAAAATATATATTTAAATATGGAAAGTAATTTCGTAAGAAGTAATGGTCAGGTTACACTAAAAGGAACTTAAACAGACATTGTTAACTAGCCCAAAATGTTTTTTAACGTTTTATCATATTATAGTTACAACCGACTTAAAAAATAGGAGATAAGCAATTCAATATGTGTGTATGTGATATCGTTAGAATTTGATATAATTTGAGCATGTTGATCTATTAAGGTTACCAAACACGTGTTCAAAATTTAATAAGCGTATGTATGTTTGTATATTTGTATGTTTGTCTACGGATTTCTAGAAAACGACAAGTCATTGAGAGATAGTTGTTTCTGAAGTTTATGTTAATATTACTCATCGAAATGAAACAAATAAAGCGAAAAGTTAATCCGTTAAAGTGTTTCATTTCGATTTCATAGGGAGGTGTTTCTCAGATATATTTCAACTTAGGGTAAAGTGTAACTTTTATCAAAATCGGTCCAGTAGTTTTCGAGATATGGATTGATTTTGAGTTTGAGTGCGTGCAAAAATACTATCAACTCATCTTCAATACTAGTATTAACTCACTAGTATGTAAGCACTACTATAAAAATCAGGTCAGTGCATACCATAGCGGATGCTGATAATTATTACAAGGCACCATAAATTATATTAATTGATTTGCAATCATTTAGACGCACTTGATTTCTCCTAAAAGGGATTTAATTAAAAACTGTTGAGTTACAACGTTATTCACATCTTAAACTCATTTTCATCATCATAAACGATAGTTATTGTTGTACCAAATAGGCTGATCATCAATCGCACTAACCTCCTTTTTCTTAGTCGGTTAAAATCTGGCTCAAGTGCGAGTTAGACCAAGGTTTTAAATAAAACAAGGGATATAAAGTCCATGTCACAGGTTAACCAGAAAATCATTTTTTTTTCAAAAAAACTAGAATGATTTCAAAAAACGAACTATGTAATAACTGTGAAAGAATTCGGACACCTCTCAGAAATGTGAGAAAAATTGCGATGACGAATTGAATCGGTTAGAAAAAACAAAAGCAACCCATGTGATTGGTTTAACGCAAGCTAATCAGTCAATCACAGCAGTTGACATTATTATGTATTTAGAACGTCTACCTGGAACAAGTGATCTAATTGGGTAGGTCCAACTTTGAGAAAGAGGTCAATCGACGAATCCAACTCGGCTGGGCAGCGTTCAGGAAATTGCGCAAGAGTGTCTTCTCGTCTCAAATACATCAGTATAAGACGAAAGTCTTCAACCAGTGTGTGTTACCAGTGATTACATACGGATCCGAAACATGGTCTCTAAATATGGGCCTTATAAAGAAGCTTAAAATCACACAACGAGCAATGGCTATGCTGGGTGTTTATTTACGGGATGGAATCACAAATGAGGAGATATGTAGAAGAACTAAGGTGACGGACATAGCCTTGAGAATCAGTAAGCTCAAGTGGCAATGGGCAGGGCACATAGCGCAAAAAACTGGTGGCCGTTGGGGCAGGAACGTTCTAGATTGGAGATCCTTCGACCAAAGACGTAGCCTAGGACGTCCACCAACAAGATGGACAGAAGACCTTGTAAAGATCGCAGGATCAAACTGGATGCAGACCGCTAGTGATCGGTCGCTGTGGAAAGCCGTGGGGGAGGCCTATGTTCAGCAGTGGACGTCCTTTGGCTGATAATGATGATGATGATGATAATGATGTATTTAGTTAGTGTGTAAATTTTATAGGCAAGTAGAATCATAAACTAAATTCAACGATTTATATGGGTTTCAAATGGATAATTAGTACATCAATCTAGTCATGTAAAGTTTAAACGAGACTATAATAAAAATCACCTATGCACCTTGTTAATATTTTACGACGCCTGACCCAGGAATTGATCCTGGGACCACAACCGTTACTCATTTAGTATGAGTTTGCGTTTTATCAATATATTACGCACCAGTATATTATAACAAGACGTCTTAACGTTTACGATCTCAAGTCATTTGCGCGTATGTTGTTAAACAACGATTTATGTAGCAGTTAAACTGTCACTTCGGGGACTTATCGATATGGCTAAGGTTTGAAAGGCCGTATGAATAGGTAGGTTAAAAAATATAATTCAAAAGTTACCATTTAAATTCACGTTAAGAAAAAAAATTCCTTCCGAATCTTTAGAGCAGCATACATATGTAACCTAATTGGATTGTTATTTATTTTTATAAGATCACATTCATTATTTAAAATAAAATACATTCTAATTCAGTTTAAATTTGAGAAAATAAGCATACTACCTGATAATTATAATAATATCTGACTAAATTAAAATAAGCTTTGATTATAACTGGAAAAAAAAAACAGTTTTGTATGCACTGTGAAACATACATAAAGACCTTGCAAAAATAAGGTCTTCTTTTAAAATAAACTGTGGTTTCTTTAATCGCGTGAATCCTTGACTCACACTATTCATTAAATAACTATGTATTGAATGTGTAAACCATAAAAGTGAGAGATTTGACGCGTTTTGCAACGATAAACAAACAAACGGACGTATTGACAAGGCCTTTGACCTAGCTAGTTGGGTTTGACTTAATTTAGAGGCGATAGCGGGGGAACAATGGGATACAGAGGTAATTTTTAATTTTACTTTCGGTGTACCAAAAGCAAACAAACATAAATAACTATTAACTTTTATGATGCAGACCATAACATTTACCGTTTTTAGGATTCTGTAGCCGAATGGCAAAAAACGGAACCCTTATAGTTTCGTCAAGTCTGTCAGTCTGTCTGTCCGTCCGTATGTCACAGCCACTTTATTCTGTAACTATAAGCACTGTGAACCGATTTAAGATTCTTATACAAAAAAAAAAATGATAATTAAGGGGGGGGCTCCCATACATGAAACTAAAACTGCCATTTTTTTTAGTCAAACCCATGCGTTTTGTCAAACCTATGCGTGTGGGGTGTCAATGGATAGGCCTTTTAAAATGACATTGAGGTTCCTAAAACTATTTTCTTTTAAAGTCTTACGTTTCATAGCTAGACGCTTCCAAAGTGGTAAAATTGGCGTCCCCCCCCCCCCATCTAACTTCTAAACCAAGCAAGTGTAAATTTTGAAAAAAATATGTAATGTAGATCTTAACAAATACTTTCAAGAAAAATTGATTCGGACAGAATCGAAAAAGTAGTTTTAGAGATGTAGCACATTTTCAACAACCGCAAACATAACTTTGTACTTCATACAAACACTATGAAAATCAAAGTTATATTTGCAGTCGACAAAATATTGTGGTATTTTACTAAGAAGAAATAAGTGGATTCCCTAATTCAGTTAAAGTTGGCACGGAACCCTAAGTGCGCGAGTCCGACTCGCACTTTGCCGGTTTTTTGATCATTTGTTCAGAAAGAAAATATCAGAGAAAAAAGTATTCTTAATAAACTAACTACAAACACAAGAAAGAAAAACAACACGTGATTGATGTACAAAATTTTACTTGACGTCATCAAATTCATCTCGCCACCACTATCCTGCCATATCTCATACTCTGGACCACACAGTCTCCTGACCGGTCCGTTAACAAGATACTGACCGATATGTGGGTGAAGGGTCAGCCCTTGACTGTGAGCCGATTGTCGACCGCTCATGTCTGGGAACCGAGATTATACTGAATTATACCATACTTATACCTGGTATAAACATTCGGTAGGGCTGCCGGCTACAGAATGCGTTTGGGAAAGTACGCAAAGAATAAGGACTTTATTTCATTTTATTTATTTATTAAAAACTTTATTGCGTTAATAAAAATGTACAAAAGGTGTACTTAATGTTAATAGCATTCTCTACCAGTCATCACCACCTTTAGATCATGCACAGTGATTGTTATGGGTGCAGGAGAATATTATAAATAGATATTAAAATTGCAACAAAGACTATTGTGTAAAATAATAATATTATTTACATACCATAATATACATAAACTAAATATACAGTATAAAAGAGTTTACATCATCATTATCAGCTGGGGCGTCCACTGCTGAACTCTCTGCCCCCATCTGTGTTCCCGACAGTCTACGACTCTGTTATTTAAAAAAAGAACCGGCCAAGTGCAGGTCGGACTCGCACACTAAGGGTTCCGTGCCAACTTTGACTGAATTAGAGATCCACTTACATCCACTTAGCCAAAATGTCACAATATTTTGTGGACAGCAAATATAACTTAGATTTTCATAGTATTTGTATAGGTTCATTTATGGGAGCCCCCCTTAAATATATTTTTTATTTTATTACTACCTACTAATGCCTCAGTTTCAACTGTTTAATACTAATAGTTTTAGAATAAAGTGGCTGTGATATACGGATGGACAGACAGACAGACTTGACGAAACTATAAGGGCTCCGTTTTTTGCTATTCGGCTACGGAACCCTAAAAATTAGGCCTTCCCCCACGGATTTCCACAGCGATCGATCACTAGCGGTCTGCATCCAGTTTGACCCTGCTGCGTCTTTGGTCGAAGAGTCTCCAATCTAGAACTTTTCTGCCCCAACAGCCAGTTCTTCGCGCTATGTGCCCTGCCCATTGAACTGCTTACAGAGAACTTTAGTTACAATTAAGAAATGAAAAAATAAGAAGCGATGGATAAAATAGTTTCTCCAAACTATGACTATATTGTACAAGTATTTTGCCTTGTAGACACAAGTTTTTTTTTCTTCAGACTTACAGCCTTAAAACAAATGATTCAACTAAGTTCCGACCTATTAAAGCATAATATGGCTTATTTAAAATCAAAGTCAATTAAGACAAATGATATAAGACTGATACACATTTCACTTTAAATAAATAAATATAAATGGGGAAATGGAAAAAAAATATCGATATATATATCACCCAAGAAATATCGATATTTCGATATATCGATATTTTTTGCCCAATTTGCAATTATTTATAAAAATTGCTAAAATTATCGAAATTTTAAAGCAAATATTACAGGTAAATAAGAAAAATGGTGCTTCGTTTTCACAAGTTTTATACGTTTTACCGCACAAGTTGCAAGAAACAGGTTCTTCGTTCCCACTTTTTTTAAAGAACTTCCATACAGCAGATATGACGTTTAACTTAAATACAATTCACACAGAAAAAATAACATTAACAAAACAACTTTCGTTTCGTACCTTACCTCGTACCAACACTCTAAAATGCAGTCAGTCCAGTGCAGCAGTGATACCAACCAAACCAACAAGCAATGTCATTGTCATAGACAAGCAAGTTATAGAGTGTAAGTTTTGTTTGTGTTTGAAGCAAAGAAACTAAACCCTTACAGCCTACTGCATATTTTCTAAATTTGAGAAATCGGATTGGTCAAAACATGATGTGACGCATGAGCAGACAGCAGAGCTTTAAAAATATGTCGATTTTTATATCTGAAAATAAATATCGAAAATTGATATATCGCGGGAAAAAATATCGCTAATTTATATCGATATTTTTTTGAAAAAATATCGATATTTTGATATATCGATATTTTTTGCCCAATCCTAGCAGGAACGCTTAGAAAATCCCACGAGCCCCACCAGCCGCAGCTAGAAGAACTTTCTCTCCTAAGGAACAGGAAGAGCCCTAGAACACAGAAGAAAGAACATTCAAGAAAGAACATTCTAGAAAGAACACTTTGGAGTTCGATCCAGCAGCGGCTAGAAGAAACATCTCTCCTGAGCAACATAGGAAGAGCCTTAGAACACACAATAAGGAACATTCAAGAAAGAACATTCAAGAAACAACGTTCAAGAAAGAACACTCAAGAAAGAACACTGAAGAAAACACTTGGAACAATTAACGGCCACCTCACCGTACACAATACAGTCCACATTAGAACATTGGGTTGGCTGTTACTCTGAAACCTGACAAAGGCGTTTCTCATTTACGCGTCCAACATCAAGACACAAACGGGCGACCGACCGTCTGACTTCGCACCAAATCCAGCTCGTGCCTTGTTATCCGGCACACAAACCTTGTTTTTTTATTAAGTGGTAAGGCAGTGTATCTCTGAATTTCAGTATGTGAACACCTCAGAATTGTTACAAATATTGATATAAACCTAGGACATTAGAGGTGTCCGCAGCGCAGTGGTAGCATCGCTTTAGTTATGATACTGAAGTGAAGCAACCTACGCGCGGTCGTGTTTGGATTAGTGACCATTCCGACCATATAAGTGACGTATATCACGAGCATCTCCTTGCTTCGGAAGGCACGTTGAAAGCCATTGGTCCCGGCTAATATCAGTCGATATTAGTCGTAAAGCCTAGTGAGAGGCCTAATAGGCGGCTTGATAACATCTGATAGCAGGGTTAGTCGATTCCTTGCAAACACCCCTCCACTAATCCGCACTGAGCTCGCGTGGTGGAGTATGGCTCGAACTACCTAGTTCAGGAAAGACCTTTTTTGCCCAGCAGTGGGACGTTACAGGCTTACTTCACTTTCTTACTAGGACAATGAGTAGTCATCTAATATTCATGATTTAAATGGTTACTTATTTCGGTTATTCGTATGTAAATATCTACCTAGCTGATTATCGACATCCCTGACTCCAGTAACCCTATATAAGCAATATAAAGGGTGATTAGCGAGCGAATTCGCGACGATCGGCTCACTGCCGTTATATCTCGTTACCGACGCTGGAAACTCATCACATGTATAAGATTCGATGTTAGACTTATATGGTATGTCTATATTAGTTACGGTTCATTTGCGTAAGCTATAGTTAACAAACTGAACAGTAGTTGAAAGGGCAATACGTTTTTATGTCTCAGTCGTCAAAGAAACTGATAGTGACAGAAAAATTAGGTCATATCTACCACTACTGCTAAACAAAATAAATTGTATATCAAGGGAAAATCTAACAAAACACAAATCCTTATGAAGAATTCAGAAAATTAGCTTTTATGGCTCAAAAATGCTGAAATGATACAAGGGTTGGAGTGTAGCAAAGGGTGTGCAAGGCGGAGTTCAGGACTTTCACAATAAAGTATGAAACCGATTAAAAAGACCTTAAATCTTTGTATTTTATCGTATAAAGTGGCTTAAATTGAAGCCTTTTTCTACTATTTTTTTCTCTGACGCATAGTTTAGCGGGAAAATGTATCCGAATTCTTAGACTGATCTTTATATGATGGCACAATAAAACATTTGTTATTACGATCACCCAAATTACATAGAAACTTTGAAAGAGATTCGTCTAAGTTTATTTATTTTAATACATATCACCTATCAACTATAGCTACGCTTTACTAATACAATGATACTTCTTAAAGTATTTAAAATAATAAGCACTGAAAATATTACAACCACAAGTGCTCAATATAAAGTCGCCAACTAAGGGCCGATTTTACTAACGCCACATAAGACTTATCCCACTAATAAGTATCAAACGAACGAATTTTAAAAGATTTACATTAATGATTGCTGACAAATAGGTGAAATTTTCAAATTAGGCGTTTCGTATTATATTCCCAGAATATTCCTTAACTGCCGTTGGTAAAATCATTCCTAACATACACGATTTAGGTAAGGTCGCGTATAAAATCGCATTGAATAGCTAGACTTTGTATGACTTAATATTTGCTGACATAATCTCAGTTAATGATTTTTAAATTACCGTGTGGCAATGTTGTTGTGCAATACTGTTTGTTACAGTCATTATAGTTTAATCATTAAACATAATTATGATCCTTTGTGAGGTGTAAATAGGTTAGGAATTTAAGCTTTAGAAGAAACATCTTAGGTGATTACCTAAATTATCTTGACAATTTGAATTGTAAAGGAATTAAAGAATTATACATTTTTTACGATCTTTAATTACTCACTTATTGAGTTTCTTTTGTTTGTTGTTATATGTTAATAAATATAACATTATAAATGGCAAAATACTTTTTATTAAACTTATTTACTTACTCTTTTTTATTCAGAGTCCATAGATAAAAAAAACTGGATCTTATAAAGCGTTGGACCACTCTATATGTTTGATGAGAATTACTCTTAATTTACACCACAAATTATCGACTCATATTTTTTATACAATCGGTAGGCATACATCCTTCAATTGGTATTCTTTTAAATCTTATATAACCGTTAAAAATATTATGTGCTTTCTAAGCAAATAAATTGAATATCAGTTCGGTTGTTACAGATTCATACTGTTACAATCTGTGTTGATACCGCGATTTATTTGCAGCAGTGTTATAGTAAATCTGTAGGTAGTAGTCGGTTCGATTCCGGACCGTGTCACACCCACGTGATGTAAGGGTACGCGCAGAATCAATGTGCGATATGGTTGTTTTTGGAAATGATCATTCAAAGTATAATTTAAATTGATGTAAAGAGTTAAATTCTGTAGGGTTGAATAATAAATAATAACGTTAGCGAAAATGTTATTTGCTCTGTTACAGAAATAAAGGGTTAGTAAAAGCTGTCTTATTAAATCGATGATAATATATATAAGATATAGCATATTTCAAAATTTAGATATTTAAAATTAACACAATTTAAAAGCGTTTGTCGACCTTAGCAGCGCGACGGTCGCGCGACTGTCGCGCTGCTGATAATTTCGCACGTAAAAAGCAGCAGCGGCGTGCGTCAGCCGCGCGGCAGCAGCGCCGGTGTTTTTTTATGTGTGGGCATCCACTGCTGTCACTCTAATGTTAAGGCGCTCTCAGATTCTGAGATTTTCTAACAAACAATAATTTGGCACATTTCTACATACTTCATTGGTTATTAATTTGTGTTCTTTGTAATAAATAAATAAATATCCTTTGGACATTCCCACACATCGCCATCTAGCCCCAAAGTAAGCTACTCAAAGCTTGGGTTATGGGTGCCAGACAACGGATATAATACCTAAATACTTTTTTGTTTGTAAATACATACATGATATACATAGAAAACACCCAGACCAATACAAACAGACATGTTCATGCACACAAATGTTTGTATTGTGCGGGGATCGAACCCGCACCCGCTGCGTAGTAGGCGAATTCTCGACCATTACTCACCAGACGGGTCGTCAAATAATACGAACTTCATTTACTTTACTACTAAGTACTAACAATTGATCCGTTATTGTATCCTAGCCTTAAAATAAATAATTTATTCATCTATGCGTTGATCACACCGGCCATAACTCACGCAATCGATTTCCCCCGATATCAATATAGCAGAGTAACACAGCCTTACACTTCCTAGTACAATCATTCATTGTGTTTTATTACAAGTGTAACACCGTCTTTGTCACTGTAAGATTGTAGGAATCGATAGTTTATCATCTTACTAGAGATTCAGATTTTAGAGAAAACTATGTTTTGTTTTAATTTCTGTAACTTTTTAAAGATTGTTTTTCTTTTATGAACCATACTCAATGGTTCTTAGTTGTGTACCTCACAATTCTCCCCGTCATAAAAAAAGAAAATACTACTTTTGTTTATAAATATACAGGGTGTCCAAAAAATGAAGGATAATCCTGTAACAGGGGACAGGTCACATTAAGGCCTATTATACGGCAAAAAAAAATTCAGGTAAAAGTCTCACCATTTTCAAGCTATGAATATTTTTAATTTTATTTCGGAATTTTTGTACTCGTTTAATATAATTTATGCCATTTTTACAAATGATGACTTTTTTGAGTCCTGTTTTTTTTGTAACCCTCACAAATGCTTGAGTCATCTAAAGCAATGTCCCTTTTAGTTTGGAAATGGTACGAAAACTAAAAAAAAATACATGTTTTGCAAATAATTTTAAAAAAAATATTCAATAGCTGACTTTCATAGCCTGTGGTGTAAAAAAAATGTACCAAGCGGATCGTGCCAATTACTTTAAAAAGTTGCTAGTTTACTGACAATTTGAGAAAGGTATTATTGTTTAGCAATTACTTTTAAATTAATTTTTTATTGTAATTCTAATGAACAAACGTCGTTATTTCGGACTCTTAAAAAAAGTTACATCGAAACGAAGTAACTATGCAAGTCTTTTGTCGTTGTGTGAGTCATGTACGGGCCAGGTAGGAACCTTATTTGCGATTTCATTGTTCATAATTATGAACAATGAAATCGCAAAAAGGGTTTCTACCTGGCCCGAGGTTGACCTTAAAATAGCTACCTGATTGGTAGAGCGCGGCGCTATCGCACTGGAAATGGAAGGGATCCGAATCTCAAATAAACAAAAAAATGTTTTAGTGTCCTGCTTGACTCTGCTCAGTTGTGACGCGCACGTGATTTTTTTGGGTTTTGATTAGTTTCTTTTACGTTTTGTGCTTTGAAATTGGACTTGTTGTGCTTTGTGATTTGGACTTTGATACTGGTGATCTCGACGACTTGGCTTTTCAACGGACATCTAACCTTCGAGGTTATTTTGGGCCACTATGCCTAGACACGTGTACACGGCTAGCGAGTATGCTGATATGCATTTAATTTATGGAGAATGCCGTTGCATCGCTACCGCAGCTGCTCAACTCTATCGTGAGAGGTAAGATAGTTTTTACTTAGCCTTCTCTATCAAGTCATATTAATCAGAGCAGTCTTACAAATCTTATTTGGACGTTAATTAAAAACTTTTTCTTTTTCAAACTACGTCTTGTTACGGGTTTTTATGCAAAAAACATCTTTAAACGGTAAATTGCCTTTTCCGACGATACAACGCACGTTGCACAAACATTAGTGTTATTTCTTTTTGTTGTAGGTATCCTAATCGACATTCTCCAGGCTACCGAGTGTTTATAAACGTCCATCGCACGTACTCGGAAGGACGGACTCCAGGAAGAGGAGGCAGCCAAGGAAGACCAAGAATGGATATCGATGATGAAGTGTTAGGTGAAGTGGAAGCAGACCCCTCTACTTCCGTAAGGAAAATACAACGCGCTACAGGAATTCCAAAAAGCACCGTACATAAAGTGTTAAAAAGATACGAATTGCACCCATATCACGTGCAGCGGGTGCAAACTTTATTACCTGCCGACCACCCGCGAAGAGTTCAGTTCTGTAGGACAATGCTTACTAAAATTAATGAAGACCCTACATTTTTGAGTAAGATTTTGTGGAGCGACGAGTCTTCGTGCCGAAAAGACGGATATTTAAATATGCACAATGTACATAGCTGGCAGATGGAAAATCCCCATGCCATAAGAGAAGACCACTCTCAGACACAATTTAAAATTAACTTGTGGACCGGAATAATAAATGGACAAGTGATTGGCCCGTACGAGCTGCCACCAAGCTTAACAGGAGAAATTTATTTAGACTTTTTACAAAACCAATTGGAAAGTCTCATGTTAGACGTGCCGCTTGCAACAAGGCATCGCATGTGGTTGCAAAATGATGGCTGCCCAGCCCATTACGCTCGAGTGGTTCGAGATTATCTCAACGAAAGGTACCCAAGAAGGTGGATCGGGCGCCTCGGCCCTATTGCATGGCCAGCAAGATCGCCGGACTTGAATCCTTTGGATTTTTTTTATTGGGGCTGCTTAAAAGATTTGGTGTACTCTAAAGAAATGACATCTATTACACAGCTGAGAACAAAAATTCGAGAAGCGGCGGAACACATTTCACGCGAGGGTTATGCTCGCCGTATAAATCGGTCTTGCATTAAAAGATTTAGGGCATGCATAAGGGCAAATGGCGGCCACTTTGAACATTTACTGTGATTTTAAGTGATTTTCTAAATTGTATTGGTTAAATTAAAAATTATTTTATAGTTATTCTGTATTTTTATTTGCATTTACACTATTACAAAACCAATTTTCAAAGAATTGTTTAAAATGCAGAAATACTTTTTAAGAACTTTAAATTTTAATAAAAAAATAATTAATAAAGGAACGTGAAAGAATTATAACATTTTAAAATTGTCACTAAACAAGCAACTTTTTAAACCAATTGGCACAATCTGCTTGGTACATTTTTTTTACACCACAGGCTATGAAAGTCAGCTATTGAATAATTTTTTTTAAAGTATTTGCAAAACATGTTTTTTTTTTTAGTTTTCGTACCATTTCCAAACTAAAAGGGACATTGCTTTAGATGACTCAAGCATTTGTGAGGGTTACAAAAAAAACAGGACTCAAAAAAGTCATCATTTGTAAAAATGGCATGAATTATAATAAACGAGTACAAAATTTCCAAAATAAAATTAAAAATATTCATAGCTTGAAAATGGTGAGACTTTTACCTGAATTTTTTTTTGCCGTATAATAGGCCTTAATGTGACCTGTCCCCTGTTACAGGATTATCCTTCATTTTTTGGACACCCTGTATATTGAACACCAATCATATACATTGCTCTGATCCCAAAGTAAGTAGCTAAAGCACTTGTGTTATGGAAATCAGACACAACGGTGGTACTACAACACCCGAGACAATATAGAAAAAATTGATCTATTTATTGATCCGTCCGGGAATCGAACCTGGGATCTCGGAGCGGCGACGCCTTGAAATCAGCGTGCTTAGCTTATAAACACATATTACCTGCTGCTTTCGCTGGTTCTAACAAGCCTAATTTTAATGAGGGGATCATCACTATAGGTTTTTGGCATTTTAAACTGAGCGCCAAAAATATGTCATTTTCCGTCATTTTGTACTTTAAGAGTCCAGCGTTTAAGCTTCAAAGAAGATATACAACCAATATAACTCATCTGTGATTTACAACACGCGATCATAGTGGCCTCAGGTGTGCATTGCAAACTTTTTTCTTCCTACCCACATGCAAGTATTATATTCTAGCGACGAGTGACGTTTATTCGTAGACAACGCCGCGTTTTACGATGTCGTTAAAAGTCGTATCGGATTTTGCGGACTTTACACGCAACGATTTATGTCTTAGCTGGTAAATAAATATAATCTGAACTTGATCCAAACTATTAGGTAGGTATATTAAAAAGTAAAAAAATATACTAGATACCATTCTAGATTTCAACTTTTTCATTGGTAATTTGATATATTTCTTAATTTCCTTTTTTTACTGCGACATAGGCAAAGTATTTTGGACTGAGAAATAAAAATTCAGAGTTAACATTTTGAAATTTACATCCGTTAATCTATTCATGTATGGGAAGTAAATTTAATAATCAATTGAAGACAGTCTATTAGGAATCTTGTAAGACCTGATTTGATATATTTTATTCAGTCTCACTCAAACATATCTATGATATACAGGATGTAATATTATAACGTTACGCAAGAGGCATGGACGTAATAATGTATTAACTTTATAGAATATAATGATATGTTATAAAAGTAAGTGAAATTGATAATAAAAGTGACAAAACACTATAAAAAATATAATACAGTTGAAAAGGTCCAGGGGTGCGATTGTGTATAGCAATCGTATTCGTTTGACAGTTCAAAACGTACGGTATGGTCTGTCAAGTTGCAAAGAACAAAGGGTTTGACAGATCATATCGTACGTTTTGAACTGTCAAATGAATACGATTGCTTTACACAATTCCACCTCAGATCATAACGATGGAGTTAAGGTCGCACAGTGCAATGCCCTTGCCTACTTTTGCAGAATAAACACATAATGTCACTTGACCCCACAGACACAAAAACAAAACGTTTCGTTACTCGCATTGCTCAGAGCAGTATTTTCAATGATGGTACAGTCAGCTTGGAAGTTCGCTAAGAAGATGTTACTATACTAGCATTCCTAGGTAAAGAAAGACTGCTTATTATTTTTATAAAATTAATACCTTGTGACTATACATATAGTTGAAAAAAAAAAAGATTTTGAGTAATATATATTTTAAATCTCTGATCTATCTCTGACTATTATTATAAAGCACAAGAGTTCGTTTGAACGCGCTAATATCTGGAACTACTGGATCGAATTGAAAAAATATTTTTGTGTTGGATAGCTATCGAGGAAGGCTTGAGGCTATAGTACATAACGCTGTAACGGGAGGGGAGGGAGCAAACTCAAAACGCGCGGATAAAGTCGCGGGGGACCGCTAGATGTTAAATATTTGATAGAAAAAAACGCATATGATGCTAAATATCACTTACTTTCGACTGGTTCTGCTGATTTCAGAGTTGATGACGCTCAAAAGGTCTAACCGTATAAGTCTTGTGCCATTTATGATCTTTCTACAAAAAATGTTTGCACACACGACACAAAACGGGCATAACTCACTTCAAACAAAAGTTGAAGCACGAGATTATGGCTCAGCGCGAGAGAACGGCACCGTACATATGCATTTTTTTGTCACTTTGTTGGTAAAAAAATACTGTGGACGTACTAAGAAGAAAAATGGATGAACCTGCAATAAACCCTTATAGCATCATATATACATGAATCATTTTATGTAACTGGTTACTTAAAATTTCTTGTATAAGATCAAAAAACAAAAATACATATTTTTACCATAAGCGAACACTTGCATAAATATAGGCCATTTCAAGATTATATCCTTTTAAGAATAAGTCTTTCAGCGAATGAGTCCCCCGTATAGTGAAAGATACAGAATTTGGTGGCGAAGTTAAGGCCTCAGACAAGTTTTTTTCTAGTGCTTGTAGTAACGTACAGGACATTACTTTGCAACAAAGTAGCAAAAAGTAACAAAAACACGATCCCGAGTGTACCCAAACGTCACGAGCACACGACTGCGCGGGTCGCGTCAGCGCCCCCGGCTGAGAACGGTGTCTGGATATTGTTTTGTTCTTGCGTTTCGTTTCACGCGGCTGATGTGAGGATCATGTATTTGAGTTGCGTTTCGTTTCACGCGATTTATGATTTGTTGGAATGTTGATTTGAGCTAGACTAGACAAGGAACTTTATGATTATTTAAAGTAAGTTCGGTTCCATAGCCGCAAGGCAAAACGTAACTCTTATAATTTCGTCAAGTCTGTCTATCTGTCTGTCCGTCCGTCCGTATGTCACTGCCACTTCATGCTGAAACTTTATGCTTTACACAGATGAAACTTTGTAGGGAGGTGTATCCCGTTAACAGTTGTACGAGGCTCATAAAAAAAATGACGTTTGAGGGGGGTTCCATAAATGGAACTAAAACAAAAAAGCTTTTTTTGCTCAAACCTATGCATGTGGGGTGTCTATGTAGATCTCTTAAGATGATATCGAGGTTTCATTTAATCTGAAAGTCTAACATATGGTAAAATGTTCATCCCCCTCCTCTAACTTTTAAACGAAGCAAGTGGTAATTAAAAAAAACACGATGTAGCGCTTTACAAATACTTTTAACTAAAATTCATTTAAATGAGATCGAAATAGTAATTTTGAGATATAGCACATTTTCTACAACCGCAAATATTACTTTGTCCTTCATACAAATACTATGAAAATCAAAGTTATTTTTGCTGTCAACAAAAAATATTGTGGTATTTTGGCTAAGTAGAAGTAAGTGGAACCCTTAATTAGTTAAAGTTGGCACGGAACCCTCAGCGCGCGAGTCCGACTCGCACCTTTCCAGTTTTTTTTTAATTCTAATTCTGCTGATCCTATAAACGCTAATTACACATAATTACATAAATGTGTAACCACTTAAAATGGAAGCTAATCGAGTTTTGATTCCGCTATTAAATTACAAGTATTACTTTAAAACGATTTGTTCCCATGCGGTTCATTGACCATGTGAAAGAAGTTAATGTTGCGTAATTAATTATAATGAAATTGAGGTTAGATTAACAACATGTTTTTCTAAGAGCCGATTGTTCAATGGTCAGATAAAATTTATCAGATTGATAAATTATAAAGCGACAGATTTTTAAAAATGTCATTTACGTGTGATTGCTGACAATTAGTTGACGTTTTCAAATTAGCCATATTGTATTTTGTTCGACGAATATTTCTTATCTGACTATTGAAAAATCAGCCCTAAGCCGACAAAGTCAGTTTCCCTTGTGCTTTATTAAAAATCCTGTTGGTTTTATTTAATGCGTATCTATGTCAGGCAAAATGACAAGAAAAAATATATGGCTAAAGTGCTTTTTTGTACGGAGGATTGAGGGAGAGCCAATTGACAACAAGGTTTCAACCATCCCTTGTTTGAGTAACTTCTTGAATTCATATTGCAAGTTTTCCATCTTGAAACTGACCAAATATGAATAGATTCTGTCTACTATAACAGCAAACATCACTAAGTAAGGCGTAACAAGTCTGGTTTTGGTTGCAGTAAGTTGATGCACTGAAACCATCAAAATCTAATTAATAATATAATAATAATAAATTATTTTAAAAATGTTTATTTCTCTCCACAAACAAAGGGTCTTTAACATAAGAAATGTAACAGAAAAGTAAAAGTAGTACTAATTACTGCCAAAGTTTGTGGGAGCTGATGCATGTAGGTTTAATATCTGTATTACAAGCCCTCAGGCCCCACTTCTTGGTTTATAATATTCGTAATAGTACTTACATAATCTACAATTAAAGAAATAATTTGTACAACAATCGAGTGGATAATACAGAAGTATTTATCAACCTGGAATCAAAACTTGACCAGTACACATACGATAATAAAATAACAGTTGTTTCCGATTTCAACAAAATCATTTTACACCCGTCTCACGTAGCAATCGCGAACATTCGGACTAAATATTGGAATCGATATCATAAATCGATGTTTAGTTTAACGATTTCTCAGGAATCGAAGGATGTTTACGGTACTTACCGAAAGTTTTAGGGCTGTCAAAAATATAAGTAAAATTAGGTGTTTGTGGACAATTATACAAAAGGCAACAAAACGTTTCAATTTAGAGCTTACAACGCTTTGTTTAAATTATCTAGAGACTAATACCAACTAGTTGCTAAAGATTTCTAATTCTGAAATACTTGTATTCAGATATCTGAAATACAATTTAAAATAGATACTTCGTTTACCTATTAATTGAAAATGGCAAATTATACAAAATAGTCCACTTAAAAGTAATCTCTACTATAAAAAAATTTCTGTATTGGTCGCTTGTACCCGGCATCACGCGAGAATGGCTGGACCGAATTCGATATATTTTTGTTTGGTTGGTAATTGTCAGAAAAAGGTTCGTAGTAAAAAAAAATAAGTGGGTGGACCAATTTTCATGCTTTTACTTTGTCAAATTCTTTTCCGTCCAGAGTAAAATAATAATTGTTAAAACGTGGTCGGGGCGGGACAGGGCCGGGGGCGAAACAAACTTTGCTGGGTCCGCTAGTCACCACTAAACATAATTTAATTAATAGTTTATTCCCCGTTAAAATTAACACTAGTAAATTATAATAAAAAAAGCAATTAGAAATAAACATGTCAACCCTAAAATAACGATACGTTCCGTTACACGGCGAACGAAAAATAATTAGGTGCACACTTTCGCGTCGATTGCCATTTTGGATCAATGATTTATGATCACCGATCGATTTGCGTTCCGTTTTGTTGATTACAAGTTTGTCATGTTACTTGAGAGCTTCGCAGATTGAATATAATTAATTCTCATTAAACTAATAACATTAAGTTATACTCATTAATAAGAGCTTGGAGATTTGGTTAGGCTTGCTGATAAGACCAATTAATTTCTACATCTTTATCAGAGCTGCTTTGTAATTACATGTATGTTTTGTAAGTCATAAACTAGGTACGAGATGTAAAAGATTAAAAAGTAACTTTTAAATTATTTTATTGACATGTAATTTTATGTAATGGTTACTAATTATTCCTTTCATAACTCATTTTATAAAAATCTGTCCACTTGGCTTTTGTTTTAAATATTTCATCGCCATATGCCTTTTCTTTAATTCTTCATGCTTTTCCTTATCTGAAGGTTATATTGTACTACTACACCAATAAAGTATTTTTATTTTTAATAAATAGACTGCTTTTAGCATTTAGACTACCTTTATACAACATTATTTGTGTAATAGAGTCATTAAAGAAATAAATAAATGTGTGATTTGTTTTCATCAAAAAATTGGTGGCGCTTAGACGGTTTTTTTATGATTGTGTCAAACAGTTGACAAGTTATTTCTTACTGGATTTTTATTGATCAACTGTCAATATAGTATAAATTTGATAAACACTAATAATGTGGGCATTACCATATCTTCTATTCGTGCCATCTAATAGACCATTTCTCTTCGTTTTCCTGTCTTCTATCCAACGCATTCCTCTTCCTCCACCTCTATTGTACCATTAATAATTCATTATTCAGATATTTCTAATTTTACTAAGAAAGTAGTTAGCAATAGTTGTAGTTTTATATTCAAACTAAACCCATTGATTCTGTTCCATTCCTTTATATTTTTCCTTGTTTCCGTAGGTACCATTTAGACCCGTCCGTGGCAAATGCACTAGTATAACAAAAAAAAGTTTCCATCAATGTGCTTTATCGTTCACCGATTTATTCGTAGACAAGATTTTTATATGCAGAAACGTACTGCAAATAGTATTAATCTGAGAGGTTTTGTCATTACATTTTATTGATATTCCCGGACCTTCTAACGCATTATAGTAAACATCAAAATGGCGGATCGTGTCATACAATTCATACATAACTGATTATCCTCACTTGTAGAATGGAATACCTCAGGTCAGTACTTGACCTATGCTAAGATCATGTTTGACCTTAGAGCGTCTTGCGAAAGAGGTATCATGACACAAATTCTGCTAATACTGATGAAATAACTATGCGACAATTGTTTGATTTCTTTGTTATAGGATGGATTCTTTGGAACTCACTAAGGTCCGTGATCATTGAAAATACCAAGTATGGAAAATTTGTTCTTCGATTATCAACATGGTAAAGTGACCAAAAATAGTAGTTTAGAAATTCAATACTTATACTTTTTTGGTAGGTTTTAACAGCCATTAACACATAAAATAAATAAAACACTGTGATTTCAAATTTATTATCAGCCATCCTATATTTAGGATACAATTTAGTAAATTGAATTTGAGAAGGATTTGCTATTGATAATAACAAAAAAAACTAGTTATGTATGTTATTTGATTCCTCTGTTCTTGAGGTGCTTTTACTGAGGTTTAAAATGGTTTGAGTTGGATTGTTTATGATTATGTGGTTAATCAACTTCAACGTTACGATAAATAAATAAATAATATTGGACACCAATCACATACATTGCTCTGATCCCAACGTAAGTAGCTAGTGCACTTGTGTTATGGAAATCAGACACAACGGAGGTACCACAACACCCAGACCCGAAACAATATAAACAATATGGATTTCTATATTGACCCGACCGGGAATCGAACTCGGGACCTCGGAGCGGCGACGCCTTGAAACCAGCGTGCTTAGTAGCCACTACACCACGGAGGTCGTTAAAGTACATGAAATAAAACAAATGCAATTTCAAGGCACAGGTACTCGCGTTGTCTTTCAGAACTTAACCCCAAAATTAACAAAAGTTGTTCTTTTGTTTCAATATAATAGTATGCAGATACTAATTAGGTTCGTATAACACAGCTTTCTACATACAGTTAGTGCTAGCTAGTATTCAGGCCAGGCCCAAGGTTGTTTGTGACACAGCCAGGAATCTGTGTAGGAGTAATCATATCGTTAGTGACATGTCTCGCTTTGTGAGGTGTAGAGATGGGAAAAGGTTATGAGATATCGATAAAATAGATGTCATGGTTTAGAATGTTTTTAACACTCACAGTATCATATTTTATATTCATAAAGATGAAATAAGAACCAAAACTGCTGTTTCAAAAGAGTTGAGTAGATAGCGCAGACGTCACACGTAATGACGTATCCATAAGAGACCAGAAATTTTGCACGGTCGGACTGACAGCACGGTAGCTCAGTTGGAAGAGCGTTTAGCCCGGTTAGCTAGAAAGTTGTAGGTTCGCGTCCCGAACGGACAGTAATTTAGATAGTGTTTTTTTATCTACCACTAAACTAAACCCATACCATGAGTTTTTATAGTTGTACTTCTCATAACATGTTTAAAGATAAAAAATGACAAAAGGGGTTGGTCTTTCCATCGACGGCTCTCCCTAATAAAAATCGACTCCAGAATATTTTCAATAAGGTGGATTTTACTAGATCAAAAAATCAAATGAGAAGTTACCGATAAATTGGTCGTTAAAATAATAATCGTACTCCCCATTAACCTATCGATTTAAATTACAACCGATTGATTATAAAAACAAATATACGGCATAGTAAATATGAACGGAATGCGAAATCGAATTGCTAGCAATTAATGGCGTCTAATATTTTACAAAGATCGTAAGTTGTTAATATAGGATTTACGAGTTAATATGCTTTAACCGGTAAGGTGAACGGATTCGCTGCGGGGGTCATATGCAACTAGTCGATAACTGAGCTAGTTTGGCCTGTGCAGCTATTTTCGATTGCACGTTTTTAAAATGAAATATCGACATTATGACTGAATTAATGAACAATTACATTTGTTAACAATAAAAAAGAAGTATAGTTGCTAGTATTTAGTACAGGTTTTTTTAAGTCCTAATAAGGCAGTCGTATTGTTGTACCTTGCAACTAAGTCGTCAGAAAATGATTATAAACAAAGTACTTTATTCAAAAGTGTTACACTAGAAAATATTTATGCTGCGGTAGCCCACATCTGCACGTTGTGATTATTTTAAGTTTTATTATTTATCTCTGTAGGTACATCTGAATATGAAAAACAATGTATTCAATTAAGTAGCGATGTCCTTTTGAATATACACTTATTGTGACTGTATGGTTTTCACTAATTTATATAAACTAAAAAAATGTGTGTCTGTATATGTAATTCAATATTTAAAAAAGTAAAAAAAATAAAGTAAAGTTAGCCTGTAACATCAAACTGCTGGGAAAAGGCCTCTATTATGAGGTAGTTTGAGCTCCACCACGCGGGCTCAGTGCGGATTGGTTGAAGGTAAGCGACTAACCCTGCTGTCAGATGTTATCAAGCCGCCCATAAGGCCTCCGACAAGGCTTATATAACGACTAAAATCAACCGATATTAGCCGGGACCAACGGCTTAACGTGTCATCCGAAGCACGGAGATGCTCGTGATATACGTCACTTAAATGGTCGAAATTGTCACCCATCCAAACACAACCACACCGTAGGTTGCTTCACGACCAAAGCGCTGCTACCACTACGCTACGAGCACTTCTTTTTTAAATCTTTATCGATATAAAATTGCCACGTTACATCACTATGACTTGAAGTAAATCGCGGTTACGCGTATTTATAAGATGACTAGGTACGTATGAGCATATTACTATGGTAATTTATTTGCATTTTTCAAATGTTATTGTATTATGTTGTACTATATTAGAATACTAAGAACGCAATAATTGTAATTTGTAATACCTACTTAATTGTTAATCATTCCGATATATCGATTTAATTTTCAACTTTAGCTATGGAAGCTTAAGAAATTATCCAAAGATTGTGTTTTGAGTTTTATTATCCATATTAAAACTTGTTAGATAGATGTTTTTTAAGCGACAAGTAAATCTTACTTGACAAGATTAGTGGCACGAACATAATTTGTAATACTTTAATTAAAACCGATCTCAAAACTCAAATGCACTGCATGCAATGCAAAGTGTTAAATGTAAGACGTAACAACACATCAACATGTGTTTTAAGAAGATTCTAGTACAAAAATACTACCTATAGGTGCCTTTATATTTGAAGGTTTCCCTCGATTGCACCAAGATCCCATCATCAGATCCCGTTCTGTGTCAGAACAGTGGGACCAACTAGAAGATAGTAGGCAGGCGTAAAAAATAATAGTCAATCAGTGGCTGCCATTTGAGGTTACACACCAGAAAAAAAAGTCAAATTGATAACCTCCTCCTTTTTTTGAAGTCGGTTAAAAGCACAATACATTGAACTTAGAAAAATAAATATGTATTTATTTTCCTGAGCTATTATAATTGTGGAAAGTGATAGAACTACAACCCCCTTATTTAAAAATCTAAGTACAGTCGCCGTCGGATATATTGCAGCAGACAAAGTGACCAAATACTTCTGAACAGTATAAAATGTCAATAAGTTCCATACACTACAAGTTACCATTAATATCAGAACATTCATTACTTCATTAATATCTGAGCAGAAGCTAGTCAATAACTTCTATACACACAACTAACCAAAATTATCTGAACACTCAAAACGTCAAATGTATCTACGCAGTCGGTCTATAATATCTGAGCAATCGAGGCAAATTGCAGAAGGAAGTGCTTCCAACTTAACCATAAATACTTATTCATAATAGCAAGTCTTTTCATAGTTTATATTATAGTAAGATGACGCTGGCAGTTAGTAACGCTTTGTAGTTTTCAGTATTGTCATCACTGTCATGAAAGTGTCAGGCAGTAAATAAATTCAGGCAAGTGAGTGTTCAGATATTATTGGTTAGTTGTGTGTATAGAAGTTATTGACTAATATCTGCTCAGATATTTATGAAGTAATGATTGTTCTGATATTAATGGTAACTTGTAGTGTATGGAACTTATTGAAATTTTTAACTGTTCAGAAGTATTTGGTCACTTTGTCTGCTCCGATATATCTAATGGCGACTGTACCAGGTTTAGTACCGTATTAAGCTTTTAACCAACCGATTTCAAAATAATGTCATAATGACAGGGTTATACTTTCCTGATTGGTCGGGATATCTCAGTCATAGTTTATGCCTGCCTACCTTTTTGTAATCAAGGGCAAGAGTCAAACAGTATGCATGACTTTTTATAAATTTGACCTAAGTTCCTTTTTACTTTGATAGTAGAATTTTGTAAACAATCTTCTTAAAACTCTTAAAATAATATCAGTAAAAAATGATAATTAGCTTTCTGATTTAAAAAGATCTGAGTGTTCAATGGGCAATTACCTGTGTAGGTTATAAGTTTTGAGTTAATCTTATTTTAAAATGAATCATTTCATCAAAGAGGAATATCAAGATTGTTTACAATATTTGTCAAGCAAAAAAAACGGACTATAAATCGATTCATAATACTAACTTGGAGTGAAGATTTGACCTCGAACTCAGTTTTCGTCCACGCCTGAATTAGCATAGTTCACACGCCTCGCTCCGTGGCAGTCGGCTAAATATTGAGAAACGACACTTTCCTCAGTGAAAGTTTTTGTATGGTTAATTAGAGAATACTCGAAACAATAGCGACGCGTCTAATGACAGTAATTTGACCTCTAAGCTGTCGACAAACAAGTTTGTTGATATCTGATTTAGGGCTGATTTTTCAATAGTCAGATAAGACATATTCGTCGAACAAAATACAATATGGCTAACTTGAAAACGTCACCTAATTTTCAGCAATCATAGGTACTTGTCACTTTTAAAATCTGTCGCTTTATAATTTATCGGTCTTATAAGTTTTATCTGATCATTGAGAAATCGGCCTTTAGTATATTTATTTTATTTTTTAATGAGGCGTGTTGTTTCATCTCTTTTTGCCAGTGTTTGTTAATGTAAAAAAGTTATTCACTAGTAAGTAGATTATCTATTTTGTTGAAGATTTTTGATTGATCACCACGTAGGTATACTTTGCGATTCCTTGAGAAATGAGAATATTTTTTTGGACTATTAAATTAGTTGTTGTAATAATTATTTCACTTAATTTATACACTTGCGCCAAGATGGCATGCGATATTAATTTAATTATCTCCGATTTTCCAATAAAAAAATGTATTGTTTCACACGGGAATGATTTAAAAAAGTCGCCAAAATTTTGTGAGTGTTAAAATCTATATTTCGAGTGATCTCCATTGAATTTTATTATTTGTCGAACGAACGCGCCTTGTTTAAAAACAGGGCCAGAGCGTCCTTAAAAAGGATCTATCTTTTACTATCATAATTTCTTTTGTTCATCGCATAAATCTTAATAACACTTTGGAATTAATTTACCTTCAGCCGCTTTTATTGCTATCCAATAAATACTTTATTACTCATTCTTGGTACGTTCATCAACATTCTAAGATAAAATAAAATAATATGGGCTAGATTAATCACTGATTAAAAAAGCCGTAGGCGCCTTAGTATTAATGATGTTTTATTTTTAGTTGATTATTTTAAAACATGGCAGGGTATAAGATATTACGCCAATCTATATTATCATTACCTCAAAGTTATACATGTGGACAGACAATTGTCTTAAAACGAAAAAAATGGCATCTACAAAAGTAGTAGTAGTCCCCCTAGCCGATTTCGACTACGGTAGCCAGTCACAACGACTAACCGACTGCGCGGGACATATTATAGTGCACAAGTGTGCGCAAACACAGGTGCACTTTCTATCTTTTCACTCTCATAGCCCGATGGGACAGCAATCTGACACGATCGTAGAGAGTTCAGGCGCAGGACCAACGGCTTTACGTGCTTTTCCGAGGCACAGGGGTTAAACATCGTCAACTTCCAAACTTCGGGCTACCCTAAGAATTTCTGAACAGAAAAACTCAGGTATATAATTTTGGCCCGACCCGGGGATCGAGCCCAGGACCTCTGGCGCAGCCGTCGCTTTAAAGTGCGACCCTTCTACCTCTGCGCCACCGAGGCAGTTCTGATCTGCAAAAGTACCATGGCACCAAATGGTAACGAATACCAAATTCATTTATGAATGGTACTCGTTAGGAAAAAATGATGTTCATGAGTATAAGCTAATACCGTTAGTGTTATGTTTAGTATTGAAGGTGAAAAGATCCCAAGTAATTAAGTCACGGTAATGCTATCTACAGTATTGTAACTCGGCCGACTCTTTAAAATAAATACCTACAGCCGCGCGGTACCTAAACGTGCGATAGGGCTGCCTGCCCGCCTCCAGCATTTTACAATTGCCTACTTTAGTGTTTACAATTAGTTTTGTGATCATAAATATACTTTTTTATATAAACAAATAATATATTTAGTATAGTATAGGCATAAATAAAATAAATAAATATTTGACAACATCACATACATTGATCCGATCCCAAGCTAAGTAGCTAAAGCACTTATGTTATGGAAATCGGAAACAACGGTGGTACCACAACACCCAGACCCGAGAAAATATAAAAAAGATCGTTTTCTACATTGACCCGACCGGGAATCGAACCCGGAACCTCTCGAGATGGCGACGCTTGAAACCAGCGTGCTAGCCACTCGACCACGGAGGTCGTCATAGCGCAGAAACTGCCTTTGTACATCTGCAAACTAACAACTGTGTCGGTTCTAACGCACGACGGTATCGATGCCAATATCAGGGCTCCTATTTTCATATACATTAGCTTATATCCGATTTCCCAATAAAAAATGTTTAATTCCACACGGGTTGAATAAATAAAAAAAGGTCTCTGATATTTGTAAGTACTGACGGCTATATTATGCGTTATTTTCATTGATTTTTGAACGGAAATTATACGTCATATTCAAAAATAGGGCCCCTGATCATTACGTGAGTCGCGATGCTGTCGCGCGTTTTGTAAAAACGTGACGGCATCGATGCTAAAACTCGCAGTGTGTAAGGGCCATAGACATACGAGTATAATACATGTGTGTATGAATCGTGAAATTAGTTATTAGCTCTTAGAATGGTATTTTAAACAGGTTGCAAGTTTAATTTTAATACTAATTACCTCTGCCTTACTGCCTAATTAGACTTTAACTGTGAAATATATCAGCTTTGAGTATAGGCAATATAACCCAGGAATAATAGGTTATAAATTTATTTTGCTCTAAAATTAATATAAGGCATTAGTGGACGTTCAGAAAAAGGATACACTTAACGTCTTCAACTATAGTAAAATATAAATATATCGTTTGATAAGTTGATAGTAGGTAACTTAGGGTCAATTGCCTGGTTTTTGATTGATCATCTTACTTAGGGTTTAATTATAATGCTGCCTCTGTCAGATCCTTTAAAATTTACAGGGACTAAAATACGTGTTGTATTTTTAAATCGGAGCAAGAGTCAGGCCTAAGCTACGGCTTACCTTTACTACTTAAAAACCTTTTAATACATAATCTGCTTCTCCAAACATTTATTCGTTCGCGAAATTATTATTTAGAATTGTTGCAAAATATGATTCATCAACTCTTATAACATTTTTCTCTTTTAATGAGAAGTTTGAATTATTGTTTACCATAAATAAGAATTGCAACAAAAACTAAAATGCCGCACCTGTTACTGTCAAATTGTTTTAAAATCAGTGGCGGTTAAATCATTTTGGATTGACGCAAACGCCTTCAGGCGATGGATTTCAATTTTGTAGTCTTACCAATTAGCATAGATCTTTATCAATAGATAAGATGTATTCATAGATTATTTTAAAATCCGAAGCTGACGTGTGTTGCAAAAATGTTATTATCTATACAATATTATGAGGCTGCAGAGTTTGTTTGTTTGAACGCGCTAATCTCAGGAATTTTTGAACGGATTTTCAAAATTCTTTATGTGTTAGTTAGCTTATTTATCGGGGAAGGTTTAAGGCTATAAATCATTACGCTGCAATGGGAGGGGAGGAAGGGTAGGGAGAAAACTCAAAACTGTCACTTGAGAAAACTTGAGAAACTCGAATGCAGTATTTTTATGGCTCTTTGTGATAATAAAGTTCAGGAGTTGAAATTAAAAACGGATTCTCACAGAATATCCGATTAAATGCTCGTTTTTACTTTTAATATTGCGGTAATATAATGTCGGCAACCTAAGTGAGGATACCATAACCTGTCTACTGAGAAACATAACGCCACTGAGTTGCGATTTTTTTAACGTTTTTAGGTGTAGGGTAACGGATTGTATGGTAATTTAAGAATGTTTATGTTTAAATTATTTCGATCATACGTAGAAAGGCTCAAGTGATATATCTTTTTTTTTAAATTGGTCTACAAATAGCTGAGATAGTAATAACGTCCTCTTGGTCGAATTTGCGAAATACACAAGTAACATACATACAATTGTTAATCTCTTTTTTTGCAGTTGGTTAAAAAAAACTAGTGACTTTGTGGCTCTATTCAATGTAAATTTTTTAAGGCCACGAAATTCATGAAAATTGTGTTGTTTATTAATTTTGTATTATTTTAGAATGAATTTGCGAGTATCACGAACATATTAATATTTAATATAATTACCTGCTTTTGAAACTTTGTAAGTTTCGAGTATAGTATTTACTATGCAATAAATCAGTTTAAAGAGTCTGTAAAGACGTCTTTAGCAAACGACATAATCGCAACTCTGTGCCGTCTTGGCACGTAGCGGTAAACCAGACGATGCCTAAATAGGCCCGCACAGGTAAAACCAGTCATCTGAGTATCATCTGGTAACGAACAGGCTTACAATATACAGTTAAAAATGTCACTGAATTGTACGGGTTCGAATTCTGTAAGGACATGTGCGTGTATTGCGTTGAAGGAGCTATTTTGTATGGTTTTGATTGTTACCTACTATATTTTAGAATGTTTTTAACACTCACAGTGTCATATTTTATATTCATAAAGATGAAATAAGAAACCTACTATATTTTTTAAAAACTTCATATAAGGTCAAATATTTTTAAGTGATAATATTTTAACTGTCTTTGTATACATCATAGAAACAGTATTTTATCATTAGTTTCTGGAGATTGAAGTTCTTTTTTTTAAATTTCATGTAACAAATCAAATGTATTTAAAAAAAAACAGCACTCTATCAATTTTAAAAGATATCTACCTCATCGGTTTGGCCTCTTTCATTTCAATGCCTAATATTTTCCTCTAATCTTAACCTGATCAATTATTAAAAAAAAACTAAAAAAAGTTTCCTTAATCTGAAATTTTCTCAAAAAATCCTTTAAAAAACAATTATTGTGCTGGATCGGGCCTTTAAATATTATTACTTAAACGAGGTGACCTTGTATTAAAAATCATAATAAGTGAGTTTCATACGAAATTTCTTGAAATACAGATAACGGGCTCAGTCAATAGTTTTGCCTGTTAATTAAATATAAATCACAATATTAATTAAGCAAGATTTTGATGAATAACCACAAAATCTCTCTTACCTTTCAATTACTTGGAAGCATGTAGAGAATCTGTGAACAAACAAATTCTGAATCAGTAAAACAAAAAGTAAGTTTTTAACAACTAATTGATGCAATAATCTAAAATAAAATATTAGTTGTTTCATTCATATTTCATTATTGTAAAAAGAAGCATAGCTGCTAGCCATGTCTGTGTGAAATTCGATATACCATACAAAAAAGGTTGACAATAACTTCATTTAACATACAACCACGACAACCATTACACGCAGACGTATAAAGTGTTAAAATTATGGCATATTACGAGTGTATCGACCTAAGGCTGTATTATTTCAATCACTCATATGTTTCATTTCGTTTTATAAAGTAACGATTCGCTTCGTTGCTCACCCTATATTAATGCTAACTTACACTCTATATGGAACCTTACTGTTTTTGGAATAAGGCTGAAATTGTATTTCAATTATTTAGTTTTTGTACTAGTGTGGTGTTGTCGAATTTCAGCTCTAACTCAAAGTTTTAAAGTGGAAACTCGTTTGATGGTAATAAATGAAGTTGCGTATAGAATTTTTGCAAGGACACACAATTGTTGGGGAAAGAAATGGTTCAGCGAAATTATTAATGTTCAAGTTTAATGAGTGGTTACATGCCGTAGTGCAATATGACTCTTGGTTGTTAACTTTTGTATGGAAGACAGATAACGTTCTTCTGAGACATATAAATTAGACACTGGAATAGAAGCAGGAATCGCAAAAACGTTTTGTACAGCGACAACACATCAAGTTAACCACTTTTGTTGCAAACTAGCCCTTATTACAACTGTATAAGATACCGCAGTGTTTACCTTTTTTTTTTTTTTTAATAATAAACCTTGACGCTCTGTTGTCCGTACTGTCAGATATAGGTAATTATCTGGGAAAACTTTAATGAAGATATAATGCCACCTATTTACTTATATAAATGAACTAGCGGTCCCCCGCGACCTCGTCCGCGCGTTTTGAGTTTGCTCCCTCCCCTCCCGTCGCAGCGTCATGTTTTATATCCTAAAGCCTTTCTCGATAAATAGGCTATCAAACACAGAAATATTTTTTCAAATCGGTTCAGCAGTTCTGAGATAAGCGCGTTCAAACAAACAAACTCTTCAGCTTTATAATATATTAGCGCAAGCGCACGTTGTACTTAAGCTGCGAACATTATTTTGGTGCGGAGTTATGTTAAAACTGTGATAGCTCCTAAGATATTTATTGAAATCAAATGATATAAAGGGCAACTTGGTTTTAAATGAAATGCTCGTGATTAATGTATTTATTTTGATAAGAATAAATACCTGTGTGATTAATACACCTCTAAAAATAATGCATCATTTTTTTTTACAAATTTATTAACATAAAAAAGGTTGTAGTAAGTCAACCATAAAAGATAGACATATGCTGTCGCGGACTTTATTATAGAACTCTTAATGCTGAACAATCCTGTCATACATGATTTTTGTGTAACTTAAGCGGTTTCCGCAGCGTATGCAGCGGAAGCTCTCAAAAGGAATATCTTTCTCCCGTTTTCGCAACATTTTTCATTTCTGCTGTGGTCTTATGAGTTTTATCTTTATGTTATATAGCCTTAAGCCTTCCTCGATAAATGGACTATCCAACGTAAAAATAATTTTTCAAATCGGGCCAGTAGTTTCTGAGATTAGCGCGTTCAAACAAACAAACAAACAAACAAACAAACAAACAAACTCTTCAGCTTTATAATATTAGTATAGATGTGTGTGTGTTTCACATTTAAACATAAAATAAAGTCGTGTTACTTACACCACTTACAACTCAAGAAAGGGTGGACCGATTTTCATGATTTTTACTTGGTTTGTTTTGTTTTGGCCTGGAATAAGAAATAACCATAAAAGTCGGGGGTGAACGGGGCCGGGGGCAAAACGAAGTTTGCTAGGACCGCTAGTTTTTAATATTGTAGGGCACAATAGTAGTAATCCGCTTTGAAAAAAAAACTAAATCAAAGAAAAAAGTGTTTTATATCACTTTAAGGTACTTTAATATTCAAGTGCCTATGGGATCTATCAAAATATAAACCGACCTCAAATCCCATATTTATAAGTTATAAGACTGGAATAAATAAACCAACCCATACTTAGATAACACTTAAAGAAACCGGAGGCAGAAGTTCTTTGTAATTTTAAAATAAAACCGGCCGTATCTACTTAAGACGGAGCTAATAAACCAGTAATCCAGGATTTCCTATCTACACATCTGAGTGAGACCTGATTGACGTATCCTTAGCTACTGAATTACGATTAAGCCACAGTAAAAAGTAGATACAGTATATCTACTCCGCAAGATCAGCTGTCTAAACGAATTTATCAGAGAAGTTTTAAAAATAAACAAAATGCACTGAAAAGTCTCAAATAACATTTTGGTTTTGAAGTCGGTTTTTACTTTTTTTATGGTTTATTTTATTTCTTTCTTTTTTGTGATTACACGAGGGGGGGGAATACACCTTATGACTCTGTTACAAATGAATTATTATAAGTTCTGACATTTTAATCACTGAACTCCTAAGCGTTAAGGAGTTCCACGTCAGCTCAGCTCCACACACATAATGTTGGCTACCAAACGCAAGAACACGTCAAAATTAAGATTTTAGTACAAAAACATATAACACGGCTTTTAAATTTGAGTGTTTCCCGGGATTGCACGAAGATCCCATCGTCAGATCATGACTTGGCATAAATGGGACCAGCTAGAAGTTATAACCCCTGAGGAAGCGATTTTTTTTCAAATCGGTCTACAAATGCTTGTGATATGAGGTAACACAGCCACAAGAAAAACATACAGTCGAATTGATAACCTCTCCTTCTTTGAAGTCGGATTAAATAATTTGGTAATAATTTGTATCTTAATGCACAGAGACTATAATAATTAATGTAATTTGCAAAAGAAAGAATAGCTCAAAGCCACCATCAACAAGGATCAACTTCCAAATTGTAAGGATAAATAACTATAAGGCTTGCATTATCAATTCTGAAATAACTTTGAAAAAACTCTCACTCAACTTTAACAACAATTCTTTACATCCTTACGATCTTCTAAAATAGATTTTGATATTACTGTGCTCTGATTGTAAGTTTCGAGACCACAATTTTCATACTTTAGCTATTTGAATATTAAGCCTGCTTATTGAACCTTCCACTATACTATGGTAATACGATTAAACCATCTCGTTCATTTTCTCCGATGCACCATAACATAATGCATTTTAATAACATAGATTAGCTAAATTACCGAGGCACATCAAAGTATTATAGATTGAATCGATATCTAATAATAAGGTGGTATTATGTTGTATCAATTTCAAATCTTTATTATTTAAATGAACCTTTTGTCGTATTAGAATCATAGAAAGATGCATTTTAAGTGGTTTAGCTTGAAATGTGCGTGTGTGTATTATACGTGCATGAATTACGATATAATACATAAAAAAAATATAGTCTTATACAGAGTGTGCCAAATGAAAATTGCTTATAATTGGGGTAAATAGCTATCATTTTCTGTCTCTATTTTTTTTTTGGCGCGGTGGTATTTTCATATTGAAAATCAATGGTTTTTATGTATAATATTCGAAATTAGGCATTCAAAGCATATACATATTTATTTACTTTTTTGTTTTTCTGTATATTATTTATGTTTGTAACAGTGCATTATTTTGCGGTTATACTAACATAAAAACACATATACACACAAGCCATTTCGTTGTTTTATATTTACAAAAATTGTGAACATTTTTTCAAATTTGACCTGCAATTTTACAATAAGCATTGTCTAGAGAGGTTTTCGTGAAGTTCGACCAGTCTAGTCGAATTCTGTTTATTTTTCACATCCATAGAAAGTTACAGGTCAAGTTAATATAAAAAGGAAGTAATTTTATTATTATTCAATATCAGATATTTTTCTTATAAACCATAAAACATGATTTAAGAAACCAACGGGCCACAAAAAAAATCAAGAAAATGATAGCTACTTACCTCCATTATAAGCCACTTTCATTTGGCATGCGATGTAATAGTAAAGCCCTAAACATCAAGATAGAGAATGTAAACAAGATTGCCATATAAGGACACACTATTAATTTTGTATCACGCTGGGCAGGTTTATTATTTTTTGCTGCACAATTTATTTGAGTTCATTCAAATCAGAGGTGGAATTCTATTAAGCAATCGTATTTATTTGACAGTTTAAAACATACTGTATGATCTGTCAGACGGCAAAGAACAATACGTTTGACAGGCCATACCGTAAGTTTCGAACTGTCAAATTAATACAATTGCTTTACACAATTCCACCTCAGTTCCGTGGTTTTAGCGTCAAGAATCCTCACTTTCGGATTTATAATATAAGTAAGAAAACGTTGCAATAGTAATTATTTACTTAATTAACTCTTTACTAAATTTAAATATCATTTTGGAATTTTGCTTTGCATATGTGCGTATGCTTGGAAGAATTTTGTTTGTGGAATGTTAACTGACATTATTCAAACAAGAACTTCACTCTTCTTTTTTCCACTGTGGCTCAACTATGGAAAAGTTTTTGATCTTTTTGTTCAGCTATATTAATATTGCATGATCGTTTGTAAATTGTAATAAGAGAAAGTGTGTTTTATAAGAGCTTCGTATTGAATAGTAATTTGTGTTATAAGTTCAGTGCCATTATAGTTTTTGTACGAAGTTTTTATGAATTCTAAAGACTTGTATAAGGGTAATTTTTTGTAAGCTTAACGGTGGTTTTGAACTATAAAAAGTGATTTATAAAATGTCAAAGTAGGTATTTAAACTACTCAACTACCATTTTACGAAACCACTATACCAAAACTGAATTAATGTACCAACCTACTACAATAACACGGTTATTAAATGTTTTAATCGTCTTTATTTTAACAAACTAAAAAATATTGTTAAAGGCTAGCATGGCGCTTAGTACTTTTTTTTTCTCTAAAAAACATATCGCGTTAATATGTGCAAGCACGCATTTCCCTTGTAAGGGCAGAAAGGATGTCCTGTCTGTCTACTGCACACATTATTACTAGTGGTATTCGAAAGCAAATTGATTTAAGCGACACTCTTTAACTAGACAAAAATTAAATACCTACATATATATGGTTACATCGATTTTAATAATCTAATTTATTGAATAGGATAGTGATATTAAAATAGCTTGTACTGTTTAGAATTTATTCTGTTTCTTTATAATACGGACATTTGGCTCAATCCAGATAGTAAGGGACGATAAAGTGGTGACGGAGATATTTCACTCTATTTTTGCGATAGCTTTATCACTTTCACCCCGAAATGCATTTAATTTATTTTATTTCATCTTTGTAAATAAATACAACAGATTACATCGAGACTAAAAATAATGACACTCGTTATAATAGAGTTATAGCTAGAAAATAATCCTAAAACGTGTTTCACGGCATGCTAAGATTATGATATTGGTTGGCATTAAATTAGTGTTATAAATAAAACAGTATTAAAAAAAATAACCTATATCATCCCACTGCTGGGCAAAAGTCTCCCCCAACACCTTCCATTGGCCTCTGTCACTAGCCAATGACACCCAATCTCCCGCAAAGCTGGTCAAGTCGTCACACCACCTCTTTTTAGGTCTACTTCTTCGTCGGTAGCCGTCTTGTGGTATCCATCGCGTGACAACTTGGGCCCATCTATCTGGGTGCATTCTGCACACGTGCCCTGCCCACTCCCACTTCAGCTTTGCTGTCTTCTCACCAACAGCGAACGAATCCAGTCATGGATTCTGGATCTTGTCGATCCTTTTAATACCCAGCACGCTCCTTTCCATGGCTCGTTGGCAAACCTTGAGTTTACATTTATATGTTAGAAAGTTATAAGATTTTTTTAATAGTTTCAGAACGGTGTGGTAGCAGGTTTTAAAAACTAGTATCTTTAAGGTTTGATACAAAAATAAATAGCATTTTTAGACCACCCAGTGAAATGCGAGTTCATGATTGAATTCACAACATCAAGGTAAGCTACAATCATTTTGACTAAAGACTTTATTGAATTGTTTTATTTAATTCTGGTCGTGACATGTCTGGATTTTTATTTGTTTTAATTAATTAATATGTGATATCATACTGAGATTATTCTTATCACAATACGCACTTAATTTTTGACGGCCTCCGTGGTATAGTGGTTAAGCACGCTGGGTTTCAAGGTGTCGCCGCTCCGAGGTCAAGGGTTCGATTCCCGGTCGGTTCAATACAGAAATCAGAATTTCCTATATTATCTCGCGTCTGGGTCTTGTGGTAGCACCGTTTTGTCTGATTTTCTTATCACAAATGCATTATCTACTTTCTTTGGGATGAGATCAATGATTGTGATTGGTGTCCAATATTTATTTAAAAAAATAATAAACAGGAAAATACACTAAGCCCGTTAAATCGATTTTTATGGTCTTTGGTAGGTAAAGATATGAATTTAAATATTTTCATATAAGATGTCCAAAATATAAATTCGATAAATATATCGAATTTATATTTTGGACATCTTATATGAACTATTGTGTCTGACTGGTGAAGTCGAGATGTACTACTTAAAATGAAATAATGTATGATGTATGAATAATGTATGATGAAAAGAAGTAATGAAAAAAAAAGTTTTTCGTAAGCATCATGTATTTCTGTCAATGACTGTACCCTGCATAGTGCCTCCCATGAGAACAACACTGTCTATGTAAACTTACACCTGCGGTCAGCTACTGGTCACTTTTATTATCCGAAAGTGGGTAGAGGAAAACTGCGAGCTCTATTTACAACCGGTTTGAGCTAGTTGCAGAGTATTTACTTTAGGTGTTGAGCAAATATTGTATAGCGCTAGCGCTTTTGTGGGAAAGTACGGAAAACAGCACGTCAAGGTAAACACTGCGGTATCATATTCAGTTGTAATAAGGGCCAGTTTGCAACAAAAGTAGGAAGCCTGATGTGTTGGCCACTGTACATAGACTCAAAAGTCGATTGGCATTGTGGACGTCAAATTAATCGTATTTTTAACGTATTACTTTCTTTTTTGTTAAAACATTTATTACATTTTCATATCTAGTTCAAAATCTACTTATACATTGTTTAAACATGATAGAGATAAGCGACAAGTAAGTATGAAAAAACAAGTGCCTGATGCAAAAAGAAAAAAGAAAAGAAAACTATGAAGCAATTAGGAACATCTCGAAATAAAGTCTGCATCTCTCGGTATAAGAGAATATGTTAAGAGTGTAATGTTACAAAAGTAAGTAAGCATCTGTCGTTTATGTAAATAATTTTATCACCATGTCAATTCTTCGATGGTGTGTGCACGTCAAAATAATAAAAAACCAATAATATTCTTCAAGCTTAGTCACATAGACGAACGGTCTGTTTACGTAACTTGAAAGCAATCGTAATGCGATTGCATTTCGTGTAACACATAGCCGGAGCTGCAAGGAAATAAAAGCTTAGATTAAAAGCGCATCGTAGGACTGATTTCTAGACGCGACGAAATGACCTTGTAAAGCTCGCCGGATTACACGGATGCATACCACTTGCAACAACTCGCTGTGGAAAGTCATAGGGGAGGCTAATGACACAGTAAAGCAGTGAACGTTAAGCATCTGATGATGATGATGCTGTCAAATGCACATGAGAGCTTATTTCGGAGCTTTCATTATTCTATACAGGGTGACTTTGTTATCAGTACCGAAATTTTGTGTAAAGACTCCACTGATGAATATGAACAACTTTAACTATGAAATCGAGAAAAAAAATCAAAATGTATGGAACAGCTGATTTTTTTTCTCAATTTCACTATTGCCCCCATAGTAAAAGTAGTTCATATTCATCAGTGGAGTCTTTACACAAAATTTCGGTACTGATAACAAAGTCACCCTGTATACTATAATCAGTGATCAAATTTTGTGTAAAAACCTCACTGATTATTATAAACAACTTTTACTATAGGGGCAATAGTGACATCGAGAAAATACAGCTGTTCCTTTCAAAATTTTAATTGGCGTATGCTGTTTTTTTTCGAATTCACCAAAAATAAAATTTGGTCATTGAATATAGTTTGAGTCTGTTAAACGATTACTATAGTATATCAATAAAGTTGGGTACCTGATAGTCGCATCGGATTACCTTTTACGTGTTTTGTTTTGTTTATAGCCACCATGTGATCCTCAAAAAGCACGTATTTCGATTTCTCGTCACGATTTCACGAGGATACAAGAGATCGTATGACGTGTTCTATAAGAATTTATTTGTCACCCACTTTTGTATGTTTACAATAACTTACACTTTAAGAACATAAATGCGAAGGAATAAGGTCCAAAATTGTATTTACGACTACAAGACATTCTTATACAATGTAACGTATGTCTCTTTTTGGATATCCATCGATTTTCAATTTTGTATCTCAGCGATAGATGTGGTTTTTGTACAGCGAACAAAATTGATAGTATGTGATAAAATTTTTGTTACTCTTGCTTTCGGTTCGAACCATAAAATTAATATTCCTATCGGAATAGAAGGACAATAACAGCTGTCAAACGAAACCGATTTAAGATGTCAGTAACTAACATAAGTAAGTAACATTAAGAGCTTTAAATGAGATAACCTTTCGATCAGGTGATTAAAAACAATGTTCCTAAGATAAACATATTAGTTTACTGCATGATAAACAGCCGACACAAAATATTGAACATGCAGCTCTAGTGTAAAACTAAATATTATTTCATTATGTAAAATATTCATATATACATTCCCTGTGTTATTCTGTCTTTACTTTTTACGTAAATTAACGTTTGTAGAATAGAATAATCAAACTGCGTACTTTAAATTTGAAGCGCATTGGTAAATATAAGTCGTATATTAAGAGGCTTCGCTTTGGACTAATTTACCTGCTGAATGATTATTTGTTGGGTTATTCCGCTGTAATGAACAACAATCAATCACCGGTCAAGTCACCATGTTTCAACAGAAATATTTCTTCAAATTATACACAATTTCACATAAATTTTCAAAAACTCAAATGAGAGAAATTTTCAGCAAGCCTTCATAAGCCTCTGAACTGTTTGACATCTGCCAAAAATGGTTCTGCTACCCATCTCTTTTTATCACACAGTTTGCTGCTAGTGACATCTCGCTTTTGTCGTTCTATTCCAAAGGGATAATAATTTTATGGTTCGAACGGAAACAGTAAAAATATCCCCTTATGAATTCTCGTAAGAAATGTTGGAATTCCAAATACCGAATTCATTTGACATTACCGTTTGAAAAAATATTATTTATTTTAATATACCTCAGAAACTTTTTACCTACGTCAATTTTTAAGGGAATTTTAAAAGATATCCCCATTAACCTATTTAAAAAACCTCCACAAGCAAAACCATATCTTGTCGTTTGAGCTTTTTTACCATTCTAATGTCGCTTAATTAATTTTTATTACATAACACGATAGTAATTTACAAATGCTCTAAAGAATAATCACATTTGATATTAATTAATGAATGCTCTGAATACCATCCCATCAGTTTAAATTAGACACGACTACTTAATCATCATCAAGAAACCATCAGGTGCATGAGATTCCTTTGCCAGACTAAAAAAGGAACGAAAGATGCACTTGACTAATATCCATCGTAAAAGCCGTAAAAAGGCTGTAAGTGTACAAAACCTCTTTCTAGAGCATTCCATAGGCTGAATCATGTGTCGTTGACATAAGGCCTTATTATGTGCACAATAAAAGCAACCCTAGTAGGCTAAACCGATCTAATGAAGGCCTAGTATAAAAACTACAAATCTCGGGCAGACAAAATCGGATTTTGGAGATATTTTACAATTATACAGCGCAGGTTCCTTGATTAAAATCAGAGTATGAGTTACATTTAGCCTGAAGTATAAAGGTCAACGACGTTCTATCTCTTTCTACGTCAAAGAAACAGACACCAACAGAATCATAATGTAACCTAGAGTAAGCTTAACCAATAAATTGAACCTAAATGATCGGATTATGGGATTCATCAAATTTTATATGTGATGCTGATCCCCAAGTAGCTATTCCAACATGTATAACACATTTTGGGATACCTACTTGAGGATCTCGAATTCTGGTTTTGTTTGTATTAGCATTTCTTGTAATCGAACTTTCTTGCCTACTGAGTATATTTTCATTATACTCTGAGTTTCTGTTAATTTTATTTTAAATTGGAGCTTGCTAATGACGAATAGACGTCACAGTTTTGTCCTCCCTTACGCTTTTGATGTAGTTATTTAAAGTTGTTCTCGCATTAAAAAGGTTTCCGGATTCTTACTGTCTGAGTAGACCAATAAGAGGGATTTGTGAAACAATTTTGGTAATTTATCAAAATGATTGTATGCAATTTTAATTTCCAACACGTAGTAGTCATTTTTGTTAAGATTAAACTTAAAACTAATTACACAAATCGTTCACATAAACTAAGTTATCTAATGCTACAAATGACATGGAAATTTGTGGACTAGTCTATCGCGTACCCATAAATAAGATTGTACCTGACTGACTGACTAGACTTGTTTTATGTTATGTAGTGAAGAAGAGCCATTTCTTACCGTTCTAGAGGGTCATAGCAACACGTCTGGCCCATCAAACTCGCATAGCTCATTACTCATGCTGCAGGTCGGTGTAAGTCGTAATTAATAGACAGTGAGCTTTGCAATTACCACAGGCAAAGCCTGCAAGGAAAATATTAACCTTTGAGGTATTTTAGGAGTGCGTATGAACTGAAGTTGCGTCGTGTACGGAAACTTTCCATGTTTTTTTTTTATTAGGGCCCATCACCGAAATCTTTAAGTTTCGTCTAGAATGTCTGTCAATCTGTCCGTAGGTATGTCACAACCACTTATTCGTTTGAACGAAATCGATCCGGTAGTTTTTAAGATATTCCACATTTTAAACAGCCGCAAATATAACTCTGTCCTTCATAGAAATAAACACTATGAAAAACAAATTCATTTTTAGTATTAATAAAATTATTGTGGTATTTTGACTAAGTAGTAGTAATATTCATTTAAAAACCACTGATTCAGTATAGGGTTCGACAGGAATCCCTCAGTGCGCGAATCCGACGCGCACTTGACCGGTTTTTAAGTAGGTAATCCAGTAATAATACATAACTGTCAATTAAAAAATATGATACATACTATATCTAGCTAGAAATTAGTTTTTGTTCTACAGAACAATAATCTATTCACTGAACTAATTCTAAACTAATTTCCATTCAGTGTGAGTTATTCCAAAAAACTGCGAAAAGAAAACAGGCTATGTAATAAAAATAAGCAAACGTAGATAATACTTGCGCGTAGGTAAGTTACGAATAACGACGCATGCGCAAGGAATGGTGATCGCCTGAGGTGACTAGGGCTACCAAAAGTTTCTGAAGTTTTGGTAAATAGATACAGTAAATATGTAACTAAGTATATTTAGGCTTACGTCTAAACAAGCTACACTCAACATGCGCCTTGAGCCTTTTAGAGAGGCGTAATTTTAGTTCCGCTGGTCTAAACGATGACTGGCAATTTTATTGAGGAAAAAGAAAATTGCAAATGATGTCAACAGGTAAAATTTAACTTGAACACTATGAATATAATACGAATCAAATAATACGGGAAGAAAGAATCTTGGCATGTCATTTATTCAGAAGAAAGCATTATTTCGATTGCTGAGTTCTTATTTTGTGTTAGTAATCCAGGTCCTCGACCTAAAGGTCTGACTGTAAGACTTTAGGGACAACGTCAACAAGTCTTAAGGATATATTTTCAAGAGCCAACCCTGCGAATGATAGATCCGCCCGTTACACATCGATTGATTGGCAGTTGGTTTGAACGAAACGTCGTAAAGGTCGGTGTATGGGTCACTGGTCATTTTTATAGCCAACTTGCGGAAGCGCGCGACTTCGTCTACACAACCGCTATCTCCGCAGGCGTATCAGTCTCAAACAGACGTTTATTATAGAGGTAGGTAACAGATTGGGAGACAGTTACTTTCAATAGTTGCCTGTCTTTTAATTAATTGCTCGTGATTGATTCATAATATGTCAAAATGTATTAAACAGACGTGCTATGCGATGTTATGCTTCTGTGATTATATGAGGTGTGTATTTTTTATATGTGGCACTTGCCGCCATAAATGAATGATTTGTTTCGAAAGTTACACGTAGGAATGTAGCAATAAATAATATCTGAGTCACTTAATGACAATCGGCACTACTATAGACAGATCGTGTTAGTGCATTCAGCAGAATTTTGATAAGCGCCACTAGTTCATTGACTTCTTTCAGACTTATTTTAATTTACTTATCAAAGTGGTCGAGCTGTTCCGAATCATTTAGATCTGTTAGCGTTAGTCTTAAATTTTAATTGAATAGTCCACACTTATTGTCGCTTATGCTAAAAGTGTCACTAGGTACACTATTCTGTAGACAACTACACTTAGCTAATACTTAGCTTTACACAAGTAAAGCTAAGTATTATACTTACATTGCTTATGTGACTGTTTTCGTATGACCATAAAAAGTATAAGCTTTTGGACCACCCACACCACAAACCACTGAATATTCATTTAAACCTATTCCCTTCCCGTCCTTCCCTTCGATGACCAACCAATAAACCACTCAAACGCCATCTTAAAGCCAATCGAAATGGTTGCCACGGTGACAAAATGGCGCGCGAAGAAGCGTCCTTGCATATTAATGAGCTAACTATTGTTCATAGTCCCAGCCTTGCATTTCAATGAGGAGATAGCACATTTCTTCGGAATGAAAGATTTTTTCCCATGATGTCATAGGAAGCTTTTATGTGTTGTGAATTATTAATATTCGTTTATGATTTTTATTGCGGTGCCTTTGTACAATCGGATGTCGAGTTATGATGAAGTTTATTCTCGAAAGGAAATACAGTGATTTAAGTTATGATCATACATCTATGGGCTGACTACCGTTTACGGTTCTTCAATAAATCAAAAGAAAATTGTTTGTCGGTAAAATACAATTCCAGGATTCTATAATTTGTGATTATGTGGTGGTAAACTTGATTTTATAATTTGTTTTATTATGGCTTTTATCACTTCATACACTTAGCCCCCATTGGACACTTGTCAGGTGTTCAAATTTTCGCTCTGCGGCCTGATGACCCGCCATCGGTCATCGTCAGGTTTTATCTCGATTATTGTCACCCTTTGTAAAGGTGATTTGCGTTTTCGCTACTTCACGGAGCTGGGTTGGAGTTGAAATAGGAAAGATAGCCTTTAGCAAATAATACAGCTTATTTTCTTACAGTTCTTGTGCTATTTTGTATTTTTAGACTTTAACCATACAACATATAAATAAATATGCACACAGACAACACACCATTATCTTGTCCTTAATTGTGTTTCAAACACCAGACCCTGATTACGACGGAGGCGACTCCCATAAATACTTGAATTACTGCGTATAGACATTCATGACATAGGTACAAATTATATGAATAAGGGCTGATTTTTCAATAGTCAGATAAGAAATATTCGTCGATCAAAATACAATATGGCTAATTAGAAAACGTCACCTAATTGTCAGCAATCATACGTAACTTTCATTTTTTTTAAATCTGTTGCTTTATAATTTATCAGTCTGATAAGTTTTATCTGACCATTGAAAAATCGGCCCTTAGGTAAATAATAGTAGTTTATGAAACTGGTACATAATACCTAGTTATGTGCAGTTTCATACACTACTTTATCTACTCTCATTGAACACGAACATATCAAATAAAAGATAAAGATTTCCATGCTAAAAAGTCTTGATATCATTTATCGTATAATTTTCTTGACTTTACTGGTAGTAGATTAAGACAGACTGCTGTCGCAGTCCCTAAAATGTCGGGCGGCGTCAAATTTTCTGCACTTTCACTATCAGACATTTAATAAACACTAATAATTATCTACCGAAACACAAACGTACTATGACGCCAAAATTCCCGTTATCACCGCGCATGCGCCAAAGCGCGCGCAGCCACAGATAAAAAATTAAATAGATGTATCTATGATCTGTAATCTGTATCGTAATGAAAAAAAAAATATTATAACATTATTTTGTTAGAGAAATAGTGTCATAATTATTTTTTTTAATTTCCTTTCGATATACTATTTATAAAGTACGTCTATATAAACTCGTTTTGAGTTTTGTATTTTGAATTTAACGATATGAGAGTAGATAAAAATAAATATGCGCTAGACGACACGCCAATTGTCGTAGTTTTGATCGAAGTAAGGAATTGTCTAACTTTTTTACGTTCCTAAGTAAAAATATTATAATGATATTATTTTGAAAATAAAAAATGTGAAGTCTTAAACCTACTTTATAGCATTTCATTTACTGTTTAACTTGATCTGAATTTACATTATCAATTACACTCTTGTACTGCTGTGTAGGATATTCTTTACTGCATCATTAATTACGAAAGATCCTATATTTCTTGGTAGTGCCTGTTACTTTGTGTATAGAAAATAAGAAGATTAAACATTATTATAGTTTATAAGCCCATTTATGCCGCTTCTGCAGTACAATTTTACTCGTATAGTATTATTAGATTCAGTAGGTTCACCATAACCAAAAGATAATTATTGTTTGTAACAAGAATTTTAGTCACGTTTTATACTCATTCATTAAACATGTTTTGTGAATAGCCCAATCCAAATATCAAAGTTGCCCTTTGCAATTTGGTATGCGTTTGGTGTTTGTTATTATTTTTAAGCCAGCAGTCGTGTGGGACAGGCTCTAGCTTTATATCGATCTAACCTGCGCTATTCATCTCTTTCATTAACTTGTTTAAACCGAGTCTACTGTGAATGCATTTGTGTTGTGAATAGCTTGAAACCCAACAAAAGAAGCGTTAGTGTCATCGTAAATATTAATATTCGCAGTATTCTAAGAAACTTTGTGTCCGTTTCAAAACGGTAACTGATGGATGAGATGAGGAATAATGCGTATTAAATGTTCTGTACAATTTTAATATGAATTTATAGTATTTTTTATAACAAAGCACAAAAAGTATTCAATACTATTTAATTAATGAGACGATCCGATCTCATTCTTAAATTATAATTAATGAATAAGAATATATCAGAATCTATAGATTTTACTAATACCACCTTGTATGGTAGGTACTTAAGATAAAAGTTTTAATAAACAACGCACAAAAACAAAAAGATGTGAAAAAGAAAGCAGTGGATTGTTTTGTTTGAGTCATCACCGAGATTTCTTTTAAAGGCTTTCTCATGGCTTCAATGAAGAAAGCATGTTGTATTAATGTGCGCAATGTTCTCTCGAGTCTTTGAAAATGTTGTATGTACATAGTGGTTAAGAAGTCACTTAGGTAAGCGCTAAGAAAAGAGTGACTTCCAGGAAACTTTCTACTTTTGAGGAAATATTCCCAAAAACTTGCGAAAACTTTGGGATCTTGCAAAAATATTTCAACTCAAAAGTGATGCCTAAACGACTGCCCTAAAAATGTAAAAAGATTTGTCAATATCTAGTAACTCTGAAATATTCATTGATTAATTCCGTATTTGTTATTTCTCTAGAACTTTAGTAAATAATTAAAATATATAAGTTATTAAATTGTTTTTTTTCGACAATAATGACCTCAAAAAAAAACAAACAAAAATCAGGTGATAAAAAAAGGCGTCACTCGATCGTGCTCACTGTCGTCTTATTATTAGTGGATTCTTTCTTTTTAAAGTTACGGTTACCCACCTTACTACGACTCTACAAACGCCTTATAAAACGTCATCACGCAAAAGCATTTTTTTTGAAGTTTGTTAACCAATCAAAGTAGGAATTACCACGATTTTATTTTTAAGGTTGTTTGTTTTTGAAATGTTTCTGAAACTTTTTTTATACAAAATATTAATATAAATCTATTCAGCATTATATAACACTTGGTGTCATATTTATACATTGTTAGGGCAGTCGCCCATACTTCTATTTAGCCATGTCTTATCTTTGATACAATAATAAGTTGTTTACATGGTATGTAGGTAAGCACTTCAGAATACAATGATTTATATGTAGATAAGTCAAATAAAACTACGAAGAAGCAGTTTTTTGTCCAGGAATGAATGAAATATAGAGTAAATCGCTCGGAACACAAGTTATTTACGATTACAGATGTAATACTATGTACCATAAATATAGGTAAATTATTATTTTACTAAGTTACAAAATAATTGTATCTGATATTTAAATTAAAAAAAAACTTTTAAAGCTTCCAAAGTTTCTGTAAAATTCTGCAATTATTCCAGAAATATTCCAAAGTTTCGGAAACTTTCCGATTTTTTCATCTCTAACATTTATGGAGTTGGAAGACATTTATGGAGGTCCTACCATAACACATTATTTTAAATTTTAACAATGGTTATAATTGAATAATTAATTTTTCGATAAAATGTTTAGATTTTTTATTCCTTTCTTTTTTGATTAGATTTAGATGAACTTCATAAATAAATGAACAAAAGTCTAAATAAAAAAAAAAACTAACAATCATCTCAACTAGAAAGCTGCCTTATGAATAGTGTAACATCTGTGTTACAACACCAGACAAATAATAATTGTTTGTCCTTGTCAATTAGGGAACACCAAGGCAGGACAACAAATGGACTGGTCGCGACTTACGACCTAGGAAGAGATTCCATCTTAGAACTTGCTCCGTTGTAAATCTATCGCTTCAATGGCATATAGGCGTAAGTGTCAAACGCTAGTTGTGTGTTGTGAATCGTATGATAAATTCATTAGTTGATTTATAAAAAGTTTATGATACCAAAGGATATTTATGAAATTTATTCTTGACTTTATAACGCTTGCTAACATAATTACTTTCACAATTTATAAAAATGTATATCATGTATTTTTTTCGAAATTAACACTAGCTTAGTTTAAAAGTTAGAGCGGGGACCCCCTTTTACCACTTTGGAAGCGTCTATTTCCCAAATGTTACACTTTCAGATCAAAAATGGATTATGGAACCTCGATGTCATTTGAAGGGACCTATCCATATAGACATGCATTGGTTTGGCCAATTTATTTATTTATTTATTTAGTTTCATGCATGGGACCCCCCCTCAAATGTAATTATTTTTATATTTTATAAAAGAACCGTAAAGCGGTTAACGGAATACATCTTACTACCAAATTCCATCTGTGTAATGCTAATAGTTTCAGAATAAAGTAGCTGTGGCATACGGACGCATAGACAGACAGACTTGGAATAGTAAAGTATAAGGGTTCCTTTTTTGCCATTTGGCTACGGAAACCTAAAAAGACGTAAATGCCATGGACAGCAAAAGTCTTAAGCGCCAACCAGTCAAAGTATTTTTTGCACCGCTTCGCTACAGAAATAATGCGTGTTATTTGACAGGTTTAGGTCATGTTTCTTGATTTTATTAGTGGCTTATGCAGTTTTTTCGTAGAATTTACTTTACCCAGGTTCTTGAGCAAATATATTGCGAAATGCGTAAATCGCTGCATTTGATATTTTTATTTTTATGTTGTTTGTGCTGTATTTTATGCGCAACATACATATCTTCTATCGATTTTAGTGTTAAAATAACTACTAGAATATTCCACTGTGGTATTATACAAGGTAAACTAGACATTGCGCTGCCATTATGTATAGTGAAAAGACCTTATATAAATCTATGGAGGAAATGCAAAGGTGTAAGTGCTATTTCCAAGTGTCAAGTGGTTTTAACTCACTTGTAAGTAATTACGCTATATTTCTTGTTTCTGCTAATAGATATTTTTATTATCTACATATTCTATTACCTGAAAAAGGACCTGTTTGAAATATTTGCGGAAAAAAATAGCTGATTCTTTTTTGTACTACTCTTCTCACTTTTAATCAACATTGCATCACTGATTAAAACTCTGCATTACCGAACGGTTGACAGGTAGAGAATGCCATAAGGCATTAAGTCCACCAATTGTAAAGATTAGATAAGATAACTATTCATTGGCCATAACATTAATTAAATTACAATTTCGTTTCAAGGAAATATATTATTTAGGCGGTCTTATTGCTATAATAATTATGTATATGATATGGACGTGAAACGAAACGTAAATGAGTAAGAAATGACAGACGCAGAGGGAATGTGAGAAAGGAGAAGAACGCTTGAATTTGAATAAGGAACGCGGAAGTTTATATTATGGCTAACGTGTGAGGAAAATGTGAATGGTCAATGATATCAAGAGTGATTAAGAGTGATTATCAGAGGAGATTCGGCAGCGTTCAGGAAATGCGCAAGAGTGGCTTCTCATCTCAACTACCTCAGTGTCTGATGACGAAAGTCTTAAACCAGTGTGTGCTACCAGTAATGACATACGGATCTAAAACATAGTCTGTAACTATAGGCCTTATAAAGAAAGAAGCTCAAAATCACACAACGAGCGATGGAGAGGGCTATGCTGGGTGTTTCTCTACGGGATCAAATTAGAAATTAGGAGATACGCAGAAGAACTAAGGTTACGGATATAGCCTTAAGAATCAGTAAGCTCAAGTGGAAATGGGCAGGGCACATAGCGCGAAGAACTGATGGCTGTAGGGGCAGGAATGTTCTAGATTGGAGACCCTTCGACCAAAGACGCTGTGTAGGATGTCCACCAACAAGATGGACAAACAACGTTGTACAGCTCGCAGTATCATGCTGGATGCAGACAGCTAGTGATCGGTCGCTGTTAAAAGCCGTGGGGGAGGCTTACTCGTATGTTTAGCATTGGACGTCCATTGGCTGATAATGATGATGATGATGAGAGAAAGACGTATGCTAAGTTTAAGCGTGCTGTAGAGATAAAAATCAATACACTAACTAAGCCAGACAAGGAATATTCTTCGAATAAAAATACAATACGCTTAATTTGAAAACGTCACCTATTTGTCAGCAATAATTAATGTCCATTTCATTTTAGAATCTATCGTTTTATACTTATTCATTTGGATAAGTCTTTCTGTCGTTTTGTAAAATCGGCTATAAGACGAGTTTCTTTTTCTTCCTGCATTTGTATTACATTTTGAAGTTATTTGGCAAATATTTCAAGATACTCATTGTTTGAACTAACATAATTGTAAGCTTTCTAAGCTCTAGCTTAACTGAAAATAACCCATGCAGTCGACCGCAATCTCCATGCAAACATTCTTCTCCGAGCACACTATTTTCTTAATTACAGACTCAACTTCGGATAATAGCTGAGGGACCCCAATCTGTCAACTACTTCACTGAGTCACCAGCATACTTCAAAGTAACCTAAATACAGTAATAGTTTAATACCTACCTCGCAACAAAGGCGGTATTAGAAATGCCTTTCCCTTAATCCAGACATAGATGAAAAAGGTACAGAAGGCTCAATAAGTATTCAATTAATTAATTTTGTACATTAGTTTAGATTATTTTAGAGAGACATTTGTGTGAGCAATATTATTATTCCAATCATTGTCATACCTCTCAAAAACGGAATATTTCTATTCAGCGCGTGTTTTTTTTTAACGTAATTTATTTTTAACCCCCCTAAAAAAGGAGGAAGTTGTTTGGACTATCACGTTCTTTATCCAAAGCAAAACGTTAAACATAGTTTTTTTATAGTTTTCTTCATAATTATAGATTGCTTACAAGCAGAATTTCTTTTTCAGGAGTTCCATATTATGTCATAATATATACGGTATTTTTTTATGAAATAAGTAATATGCAAGTTTTGTTTTTGTTTTAACCTTTTGTAATTTTTATAATCAAGTTCTTTCTTTTGCCTCTCTATCACTCCTTTCGCGCCGCCAGTATTCTTTTTATGAAAATTGACACAACTAAAGTTTTCTATACTAAAAGTTACGTCGTCGCTAGCGAGTCAAACCGTTGTCGCTATCGAGTAAACTCATGGTAACGGTACTGGTAGAGCATTCTGTACTCTCTATTTCTACGTCTAATAAATAAATAAGGTTGTGTCAGCGTGGTGTCAGGACTAATAATAGATTCTGACTATTTTTAGTTTCCCTAATATCGATACTATCAGTTATTTTGTTGATATAAAAAGTTTTTGAGCTTTTTGTCATCTTTTATGTTGTGCGCTAATTTTATACAGCGTCGCGTGTGCGTCCCACATAGTATCGTAACTTATAAACGCCCCCGAAATACTGAGAGTTATTATCGTCAACGATTAACGACAGTGACAGACGTGCCTTTGTTTTTAAGCTTAAACTATTAAAAGGAATTAACGGCCTGTTTCATTATGTCCTAACAAGTTTAGCTTTATCTGCTCAACACTTCATATGAAATGGCGTTCCATATTTAAATTATTCGTTTGTTAGTGCTGATTTGTTTATACTGTAACAAGCGCTAAGAGATGTTTTCAGATGATGATGTTTTCATTCAGGCATATGATACAAAAGCAAAGATACGTTAAAAAAACATATTGTCGTGTCGTTTTCAATATATAAACTTGTTTATTCGAATGCTGAAAAATATCATAGTAAATAGAGCTAAAACATTGATTTATTCACAAATGATGAATGATTTGTTCATTTAATTCTATGAGCTTAATGTAATAAAAATCTGTTTACGTGAGTCATACGTAGGTATGTAAAACGAAATTCACACAGATTGTTTCATTAATAACTAAGGTTAAAATATCGGAACAGAACACAATCAAAACATACACAATGGTAAAAAATGGATATTTAGATTTATTTCATAGACTTGACCGTTCTGTATTTCTTCTTCTTTATCTTAAGGTACATCCACACGCGGGGGTGCGTTAGAAAGCGTTTAATAATCTGTAATCGTATTGCACAACGTAATGCCTCCGTTGTGTAAACAGCTTAACAATTGTAGGTCGTAGAAAACACCACTTTCTACCACATTGTATGGGAGGAAGTAATGACGTAGACATATTTTGTTGTTTGACCTCCGTTTCGTAATGTTTCGACGTTAAATTGGGCGGAAAAATGTGACTTGACCGAACGCTTTGACAATTTTGTAAGTCATAATCGGTTACACGGATTGTTTGGAAAAACGTCGTTGTATCATTTAGGGCAGTTTTGACGCAGAAAGGCAATGTTGCAACATTGTGTACTAATGTAAGTGAATACACAGTGAGTCCCTGGATAAAATGCAATCCGGAGAGGAAAAAAAAAAACATTTTTATAAATATAAATAGAAGCTAAAAATCCTTACTAATATTTTAATGTGAAAATAACTCAGTCTGTTTGTTGCGCTTTCACGTCAAAACTAGTGAACCGATTTAAATGAAAATTGGCACACACATAGTCTAGAGCCTGAGGAAGGACATAGACTACTTTACAAAAATTGATGTAAGAGGTTGAAAAGAGGGATAATAGATTGTATCATCATTTTATGCTTATTTTATTAAATTATTACCATTTTACCACTTTGGAAGCGTCTATCGATCAAACGTTCTAGGCTAAAAAAGAAAATGGTTTTACATCGCCATCTAGTCCCAAAGTAAGCTACTCAAAGCTTGTGTTATGGGTGCCAGACAACGGATATAATACTTAAATACTTTTTGTTTGTAAATACATACATAATATACATAGAAAACACCCAGACCAATACAAACAGACATGTTCATGCACACAAATGTTTGTATTGTGCGAGGATCGAACCCGCAACCCGCATTATTACATGTTATTTAGTTACATGTAATTTAGTTATTTAGTTACATTAGTTACATGTTATTTTAAATGACCTATCCATAGTCACACCCCACGCATAGGTTTGACAAAAAAATTGGTTTTAATTTCATGTATGGGAAAAAATATGATATTTATTGAATATGATATTTTTAGGGGGGCTTAAATATATTTTTTTGTATAATAATCGTGAAGCTGTTAACAGGATACATCTTTCTACTAAATTTAGACAGTGTGATGCTTTCAGTTACTGAATAAAGTGGCTGTGACATACGTACGGACAGACAGTCTATTACATTGATTTCCATAATACAAGTGCATGAGCTACATACTTAGCTTAGCATAATTATCGAGCAATGTATTAGACTATTTTGGCGCAACTGTGTTAGGAAGGCAAAGGGAAGCGCTTCCTACCGACCGGGTGTTATGGTCACCGTCTTGGTTTATTCATATGTAGTGAGTTCGCTTTAAATCTTCATCGCGGTTCAGTTTCCATACTTCGATTATAGCGCCATCTAGTCGCGTCGAGCCGAGTCAGCGTGTTGCGTTAAATGTAGTGACAGTGGTTGCCATAGATGTCGCTACACTACAAAACATCACGCTGCGCCGGAAGGGGAGGGAACAAATTCAAAACGCGCGGACGCTGTCACGGCGGGCTACTAGTAAAAAGATAATGGTCATTGCAAATTATCAAAGAAACACATACAGAAGTATGAATAAGCTCAATTATCTGTGCCCTTCACACAGAAACCAAACGACATGGTGATAATATCTGCCAAATTACTTTAGCTAGTTCTAACACACATTCAGAATACTGTAATTATAATTAGGCATTATTGTAGATACAGTCAGTTGGGTTATTTAAGTAGCTATTTATTCTTTGATTGCGTTACGACGTCCGGTATAATGCACTGTCAGATCTGATTAAAAATACAGTGACATGAAATCAATATTAATATAAGAGAAAGAGGAAAGATTTGATAGTTTGTTTGCTTTGATTTGGCTCCGAAACTGCTAAACCGATTTGAAATATTCATTCACCATTAGAATCCTGCATTATCTGTGATGAAGATATGCGATATAACACTTTCAAAAACTTTTGGATCCGTATAAAAACTTTAATAATATAAACGAGGGTGTGTAACTAAAATAATAATCTTAAATATGATACTTTGTTAGCTTAGGGTTTAATAAGTTTTTTTTTAAAACTTCGCGATAACTCAAGATACGTTATTTTACTGAAGTTTCCTGACATCTTATATAATTCGGTATAAGTATTTTTTTAAACTATTGAGTTAAGAAGGTCGAATAATTTGTATACAAAACTTTTTATCCCCGTCGAAAAATAATAAGGGTGTTATAAGTTTATTACGTTTGCCTTTGGTATCGTAGCTCCCAAACGGATGAACCAAGTATCGTGTAGCTCTATTTTGTGCCGTTGATAATTTTATCCCGTGTGTTAAGAACACGAACAAGTCTCACAAAAATCAGTTCGGCCATTTTTTACTTGCAGTGTATTTTTTAATATTTTTTTAGTTGAACTTAACTATCCACTAATCTGACTGTACTGTCAAGAGCCAGAAGCTGACTGTACCGGCCACGGTAATAACAGATTGTTATCTGTCAATACTAGAGCTTATTCGCTCGGAATTCGGCTTAGTCACACTTTGCGCAAACTGATTGGAAATTGTGGTCCAAGTGTCAGTCAACAAGTCAGAATCTTTATAAATATCAGTAGAGCCTGCACATATAAGCACTAATTACTAGCTGTTACCTGCGGCTTCACCCACATAAATATCGAATTTACAAAAAATGGCGTTGTGAATGATAGCGGTCTCTCGCAACTGCGTCCGCGCGTTTCGAGGTTGCTCGCGCTCTTCCCGTTTCATCACAAAACCTTCTTCGATAAATAAGCTTTCCAAAACAAAAATATTTTTTCAAATCGATCAAGTAGTTCCTGAGATTAGCGCGTTCAAACGAACTAGCTGTTCAGCTTTTTAATTATTAGTATATGTTATTGCAGTATTTTTTTCATACTGTACTTTACAACAGTAGGTTGCTCGCTCTCTTCCTGTTTTAGCAAAAAACCTTCTTTGATAAATAAGCTATCCAACACAAAATACTTTTACAAATAGATCAAGTAGTTCCTGAGATTAGCGCGTTCAAACGAACTAACTGTTCAGCTTTTTAATTATTAGTATATGTTATTGCAGTATTTTTTTCATAATGTACTTTACAACAGTAGATATTATGTTTTAAGAAACACAGGGGTCGGTAAATATTCAAATAAATTAATGATCTCTCAAATTTTTACGAATATTGTAATGGTCATTCAAAAAATATGAGTTTTTGAGAAAATAAATTGCAAACCTTTATGGATTAAAGTTAAGTATACTGTTTTCTATGTATTTAACGTTACCGGACAATAACCTCAATGTATATCTGATAACCTACTATAATCGATGGATAAATAACAAAAATAGAATTCTGCTAAGAAAAATTAGCAATCGATCCAGAAAACAGCAAAAACACAAGTTACGCCATTTTCTCTCGACTTGCACCAAACGCCTCAGCTGTCAGTGTCCCGGTGTCGACATCGAACCTTGACCCGCGGGAAGCCGCGTCCACTACTCCTTACGTGACTCCGATCATGGTTCAAACTGAATTGGACACAATACTGTGACTAAGGTGGTGCGGTTTGGTATCTTTAACAGAATTTAGAAAAAAAAACAATTGAGAGATTTCGTCCGTTACAAAAAATAAAATGTCAATTTTCGAGGCCATGAGTTCAATGACCGGGTTGCAGTTTTTATAAAACCATAGGCTTGTCTTTTCAAAGGGATAATACTTTCTTAAAATTACGAGTGTATATTTCAATTTCTAGCCTAAGTAAAAAGAGTAAAGGAGTTTAGTGAGAGTGCATTTTTTAACCGACTTCAAAAAAGAGGAGGTCATCAAATTTTTTTTCACCTCCGTCTAGTTGGACCTATTGTGGCCAATTCGGGATCTTATGATGGGATTTTAGTATAATCGAGGGAAATCCTTCAATACTGTATTTGTACTAGTATCCTAATATTTTCTGTCTGTCTGTCTTTACGGGGTGGACTCTTAGTGGAAGTCCTTAACGTAAGGTACTCCCCCTCTCTCCCCCTCTATAAACCAGTAAACATTTTCAAATAAAAGTTATTCTGAAGTAAGTTTTTACTTTTTTTTATTAAATAATATGTATTGTTCCAACACAATTTTAAAAATTATTATGTAAACTTAGCGCTTTCGCACTCATACGTAATAAATTTGTATCCAAAAATAAACTGGCATAGGTATCCTTCCTCATACATGTATGAATACACTATGAATTCACTATTAAAACGCAAATTAAGGCTTACAATATTTTGGGCCTAATTATTTTCTAGCTGATCATACTTCGCATCTGCTTGCGGGATTTTATTTTAGCTTACGATTCATTTGTTTTGCTTCAAATTAATTTTCCACACGGTGAATTTCCGTAGGCTATCAGGAAAACTAGGACATAGGTACTGAGTAGGCTTTTGTAAACATGTTTTGCAATGTTTGGTTTGGAATAGATTCGTGCGTGTCATTGGTAACTATGTCAATTAGATACGAATTATAAATTATAGTTTGTTGGTTTATTCCAATTTTCGTATAAAATTGGGTGAAAAATATATTTGCTATTTCTGTACTTATCACGGGTAATGAACGGATAATACATAACAAGGAATAAAATTAAATAGTAGAAATAAAAAAAAATAAAAAATTGTGATCAATTTTAAAACTGCTATGTATCTGAAGTTATTTTTTAAAGCCATAAGTCTTCGTTAAAAAAATATTGGACATCATCACATACATTGCTCAGATCCCAAAGCAAGAAGCTAACTTACTTGTGTTTTAGAAATGAGAAACAACTGTGGGACCACAACATCTAGACCGAATACAGAAAGCTATGATTTGGAATCAAACTTGGGAACTCAGAGCAGCGCGCGCGCCTTAAAACCCTCGCCTAGTCACTACACAGTAGTAAAACTACAGAGGTAGTATTTTTTTTAAGTTAACCATGAGATGAAAACACTTTAGTTTACTTCGTTAAAAGAATCTCAGCTTCATCTTAAACGTGTACGTATGCAACATTCTCATTTCGCTAAGATAATATTATGTATATTGTTATTATAACAATTATGAAGTAAATTGAACTCTTTCCTTCAGAAAAGCTTGTATAGAGCAACATGCAATCTTGATACTTGAAGATAAACATTTGGCACTACTCCCAAAGCGCTATACACGTCTCATGTTTTATTCAAACTTAATAAAAGATCGCATAATATTCCTTTCTGGAGCAAACTACTTTCCTATGGTGATGTTAAAAAGTGTAGTCGTAATTTTTTAAACTCATTTTGGATAAAAAGGTATTTATTTATATTTTTAGATCATCTGCAATCAAAATCGTAAGCCTGTGGATTTAAATTTTTATGCAGTGGGTATACAATGAATTGATAGATATCTTATAAGAATAGAAAAAAGTATCACTGTAAATTTTCCTTCCTTCATAAGTAGGTAAGCATTTGATTGGTAACAAGTCTTGTGCCTTCTTATCTACCAATTTAATTTCTTATTACAAGTTTTTAACGCTGCTAGCTTTTATATTTGCTGAAGTTGATTTAATAGCATGATGTCATGTTTGATCCAGATATTTTTTTGCTGGTTAAAAAACGGTGTTAGATGAAAAGGTCTTTAACCTGTAAAAAGAAGGCCTAATTATACCTTCTAAGATGATTGATTTAGTAACAAACGCGGTGCGATTATAATATTAGGGTTCCTTATTCGCTACTGAACCCTGAAAATTACTGGTACTTACATTTTTTTCTATTGATGAAATTTAATGTTGATGATTACTGACCTGAAAAAGAAGAAAAAGTATTTAAATAGAGTTTTATTATTGGCTTAAGTTCATAATAATACTTAACATAAGTAGTTACAAGGTTTTTTTTTTAAATATTTTATCAAAATATATTTCCACTATCTTAACCTTGGTTCTCTTCAGAATTAAAAACCATTTTCTTTTATTTGTGTTTTTTTTTGGGATGTCATCAATACAACACTTTTATCATTCGTATTTTTGTATTTATTAAGTATAAGTATTCTATGTATGTTTATTAGTCTTTTGCTTATGTATCCTATTATATTTATGTAATATTAGTATGTATGCTTATGTTAGAGTATTTTACTTCTTTTTTTGTACTACTCCTCTCACTTATTATTAATATTCCGCCACTAATTAAACTCTCTGCATTACCAGGTGGTTGACTGGCAGAGATTGCCATAAGGCATTAAGTCCGTCAATTGTACATTTTACAGTGCAATAAAGTTTTAAAAAAAAAATATTTCCATGGTATAGAATGTTTGTAACAGTCTTATTGTTATTTTTATATTCTTACTAGCGGTCCTAGCAAACTTAATTTGGCTACCGGCCCCTTCCCGCCCCGGCCCCGAATTTTTTAAAGTTATCCTCCCGACGTAACTACTCCAACAAAGTAAAAATCATGAAAGTCGGTCCACCCACTCTCTTTTTCCCTTTTATAAAAACTTCTCCTGATAATAAAACACAATAAAGGAAGTTTTAGCGAAATCGGTCCATCCGTTCATGTGCAATGTGTTCATGTCACGCACAAGGGGAATATGGACTCATTTTTATAAGGCCCAATGTTACGGATTTTTTGTGTTGTCCACCAATTTTTGGTCGATTTCTTGCTTCATCTTATAAAAATGAATCTTACAGCTATTAAGTTGAATATTTCCATCGAGCCCTAGAAAAAGCCTTTCCTTTGGGCAGAGTAACTAAAAATAAATTTCATATTACGCATTAAGAAAAGCCTCAAGCCTCAAGATGAATCATGTACATGTTGTAATATTAATTGCAAACAAAGCGATTTCAAGTCCTTATTTATAGCCCGATGGAATGATAGCTGATTATGAATAAGTAGTATTTCGAAACAAAGCATTCTACAAGGTTCGATTCCCGTTCCGGATTCCAAAAATTATTTGAGCAAAATGAAATATTGTTACCGAGTTGCATTGTTAAAGATTTTGTGTGTCAAGATTTCTGCCATATCTTGTTACAATAAAGATATTTTAAGTGTTTCGTATTTGGTATCAAAATAAGATTTAAACAAATAAAATACAGCAATATCGATTTACTCAGAAATTGGTGTAATTATACTCATATCAAATGCTGCTTTATTTTTTCTAAAAAATTACTACGATCTTTTCTACCCGAGTCAAAACGCGATCTGCAACATTTGTTCAGCTCAATTCTAAGAATTTAAAATCCTGCACCCATTTCTTAACTGTCACTAACCAGATTCGATAACCAGAGTTGTTATATAAATGTTACAAACTGAGTAACTGTTACATTTCAAGTTCCAGGATAACTGCATTCAGGATCGAAAAACCTGTTATCTGATTTAATCGCGTTTTTGACTGGACAGTCAACGACAAAAACTTTCAACATATTTACTAATCTTATTTTATTACTCAAGTCAATATCCGTCAAAAATGTGACCTAATTTTAGGTGATGACTAGCTAAGTGGATATGCTAATGGACCACCTGGGTGATAGCTCATGATCAAATAATTACAACTAAATGTATAAAGGGTAAAAAATATGTAATTTTCAAGTGTGTAATCAGCTGGTAATAAAAAAATAATTCAACGGTAGAAATTAGTAACACATTAGTTGAACGATTAAAAAAATATTTAGATCTCAAACGCTATCTGTTTTTTTTTATATTTCCAAAGTTGCCATCACATTACTACACATCAAACGCACTATAGAAAAATGAATATACCTAAATGAAAGATAAGCAAGTAAAAATTAGTAAAACTACTCAATATTTTTTTGTAGTGACAGCAGTTGTATTTAAGATTAGGTAATTAATTTCAGTTTTTGCTTACACATTATCAGATTAAGCCTACCACGAGTTTCGCTATGAAATATCATGCTGCTATTCAATATTAAGTCTTAAATCGATATCTTAAGGACCGTATTTGTTTCTAATTGTATGCATCTAATAAGCCAATGGCCTAACAATATTATTTTTTGTCCAGAATTCTCCAGGTGGTATGTTTTGCCTGTTCAAAGATTCTTTAGCAATCTTTTTGATCTTACATATTAATAAATTGCTATGACGCATGCCTCAGCACATTTAATGAATTGTTGCCTGTAAGGTATTGTTTATACAACTCATAAGTAGCCATTTTATTACCTAAATGTTTTTTATCTGATTACGACGAATCCTTAAAACTATTTGAATAGAAAACCAGATATATCCTGTCTCGTTTTAAATATTAATAATGTGGCGAAAACTTTTTAAAACAAGATTCGGATCCCGTATATCAAAATGAAAATTGCGAAATATACACCCAACGTTCCAATTTTAAAACTTCACCGAAGAAGGAAATTGGAAAAGAAAAATGAAACGAAAACTCTTTGCTATCACAAGTGGGGATTCTAAAATAGACTTGAATAAAGAATCCTCTTAAAGTCAAAGGCACTTTCTTTTTGCTTCGTCAGCTTCGCGTAAGGGCCTACTCGATACGATGAAGGTTTTTTTAACTAGACGATAGCTCTCTTGGCACCCTAGAAAATCAAGTGTATCTCAGATATTTATATCTTTATTTGGGTTGATTTTTATTCGGTCGTCTTCCAGAACTTACATCAGTCTTGTTCGGGGTACAAACGCACAGTTTCTAAGACACTTTATCGGTGGTTTATCCATTTGTTAAATTTATTTGGTGCATTTGATTCTGAGTTTTATGCAAACACTAATGATGGCTTCCCATCCGACATCGCAGAGAAATAAGAATCCTGTGCACCCTCTTCAACATACTTCGTAACCCTCACTCTTCGACCTATTTGGCACAGCGTTTCAACTGTCTGGCTTCCAGTACTTCGCGCAACCTTCGCTCTTCCCATAATCTCACTCTTTTCACACCTCTTTTCAAGACCGGCTTTATGTCGGACTCTTTCACCATCTCTGCGATTCGACTTTGGAATTCTCTCCCCAATGAAATCAGAATGTCCCCCAACAAATTTTCTTTTAAAAAGTCTCTCCGCACCCACTATCTTAACCTTGGCTCTCTTCAGAATTAACAGCCATTTTCTTTTATTTGTGTTCTTTGGATGTCGTCATTATCATCACCTTTATCATTCATAATTTTGTATTTATTAAGTTTATGTATTCTATGTATGTTTATTATTCTTTTGCTTATGTATCCTATTATATATTTGTGTAATATTAGTATGTATGTTTATGTTAGTGCATTTTACTTTTTTTTCTTACAACTCTTCTCACATATTATTAATATTCCTCCACTGATTAAACTCTCTGCATTACCAGGTGGTTGACTGGTAGAGAATGCCATTAGGCATTAAGTCCGCCAATTGTACAACTTACAGTGCAATAAAGTTTAAATAAATAAATAAATTCATTCATTCATTGATTTACTGTATGTTTAAGTGTTCGCCTTACTAACTGGAGAATAAAACGCAACATTGAGACTTCAAGACGTCAAACCTCATCTAACGACCTTAAGTTATCTTCGAGATAACTGTCAAAAAAATATTTTAATTTCATTTACACGCGCTGATATGTTTCGTCACATAAGTTTAAGTATTTCACAATTCATTCTGACAGGCTGACATTTGGAATTTAATCGTGGTGATGTGTTTTTCGTGAAATTGTATTACGTTTTTATAATGTTGCGATATGTTGTCTAATTGTAAGAGTTGAATGACGAAATTTTGTTACGAATTGGATAAGGAATTTGAGATCTCTATCTCGTTAAAGGGCCCTTAAGAAGGGGAATGTGGAACATCAAATCGGAATGCAAAAGAATATATGCTTACAATACGTGAAAGTTATATAGGCTGTTGTTTTGTTTAGCTACGAGTGACTCAGGGGTTGTACAGTCGACAGCACATCAGGTTTTGTTGCAAATAAGCCCTTATTACAACTGCATAAAAAATCGAAGTGTTCACTTTGACCTGCTGTTGTCCGTACACAAATGATACCGAATAAAATAAATAAATATATTTTTTGTTAATGGAATAAACCCACAAAAATATTTTATTATATATAGAGGTATATTAACGAGCGAGTCAAAAATACCAATGCAAGGTATTACTTAAATAGTTTTAAACACTTACCTCAATATAACGTGTGATTTTCGTTGATCAATGCTTGAATTACGAATGAATAGCAGTTAAAATCTGCCAGTTAACAAGATAACTGAATGTTGTAAATGGTCGCGTTTATATTTACAGTGATTTTCGTTTACTTTTTATAAATTTTCGAATGCAAATCACTCGAAATATTGACGCAAAATAGAGGCCCCAGATGGCCTCTTCTTAGCTTACTACCTACGGCGTAGTATTTCGTAGATATACGCGAGGGTGAGAGTTGCTCCATTCTAGTGCCTTTAGACTTGGCAATGGGTCCAACTAGACAGAAAACTCTCGAAGTAGGTAAAAAAAAACATTTCAAATCGGGTTACAAATGACTGAGATATGTGGTAACATACGCACAAAAAAGATACAATCGAATTGATAACCTTCTTCTTTTTGAATTCGGTAAAAAAGTGGTAACGCGCGATAAACAACGACCTAACAACTCGCTTTCTTCAGAAGGTGTATCGATGTTTTTACAATATTTTTACAAACAATATCCAAAAGCAACAATACAAAGTGATCAAGACCGCGACACGTATGGAACCGTCAAATTTGAAGCCGAGAGATATACGATCGTTTGGCATACACTGGTTTATCGGCACGCGATTCAATAATGGTGCTAAGATGTTGCTTCGATTTATTATTGGCTACTTGAGCTTGATGCCTTTAATATATACTGAGATCAGCTGCCCAATACCGTGGAGAGTGGAAAAATGGTAGCGCGGCCTTTGCCTTGCAGTGGGACACCATAGACTCTTAACAACCCTAAGTGAAAATGGTATAGTCATTGAAAAATAATCCAAAACCAGAAAAAAACATTTGATTTCTTTAATACCACTACATGGCATTTTTTTTCTCATTTTCAATCTCCGAATGCTTGTAGTATCGTTATTATCATACAATGTCCTTTGGAAATTTTAGGGTGGCAAGACATAGACACACGTACACATACACATACAAACACACACTACATATAATATAAATTCGATTATATAGAGATATAACTTAGATTATATGTAACTATCTTTATAAGGATACTGATCACATTTAGTTTAAACTAATCTATAAAAGTAAATAAATATTTTTGTATTTTTCTTACAACTATGGTTGCTTACGTCGGCCTAGTTCCATGATCAATCTTATAATGCCAAGAAGTTCAATAAACTACTACTATAACTACAGTTGATAAAATAAGGTCAATGATGACCTACAATCTAAATGTGACAAACTCGTGTTTTTCTTAAGCACTTTTAATGTAATAACTTAATGGATAACCTAAGTGGTTTGATTTAAGCAAGTGTTGCTTAATTTTTTTAAAGTTTTGCATTATTCCTGTTGTATGGAATTATTGTTATGTGTCTCTCTAACAACTCTAAGGAAGCGGTGTCTATTTCAAATAGCGTCATTTTAGCGCCTAACTCAAAGACAGCTTATGTTTCTAAGATATATTATTGTGCGGCACATGGTTTTATAGATCACTCGATTTATCGTATGCTCGACCGAGTGTCGTAACTCATCATATGTACTATTAATAAAACTAGACAACACTGTACATGGCGTAGAATTGCAAGCAATTGTATAATCTTGATGTTATTCATTAGACGTACATGGGTTGAATAACCCTACTGTAAGATTTCATAGTATTTTTAGCTGAATCAAGGGTTCTGTTATTTTATACATCTCAATATACATTTTTTTTAGGTTTTTAACCATTTCAATGTCAAACATAGTAGGTTAACTGGAAATTTGAAAGCGAGACATCAATTCTCGTAAGCGCCGGACTAAAACGATATAAAGTAAATGTCTCTTATCTTCTAAAAAAAAGAAAATAAGCCATACCACAATGATTAGGAAACGATAAACACTTTGCCTGCCTTATTTTTTTTATTTTTTTTTAAATAAATATTGGACACCAATCACATACATTGCTCAGGAGGCCGATTCTCGCATGATCGAAAAAAGTTCACCACTCGAATTTTTTTCGAAGGAAACAAGGCTTGTGTATTCTCAGACCTTTACAATCGAACTAATTCGATGGAACGTCACACGAACATTTCGATTGCTGGAGACCAATAGATTTCAAAATTCGTATACGAACTATTGAGGTTCTAATCGGGCAAAATGATTACCTAACCTAAAATTGAGAAAATTTATATTGACTTGGAATGATTTTTAGTAGACTTCAAATAAAGAAGGTTTTCTATGTGTCCAATATATAATGTTATTTTGCCGTCTATTATATCATGTTTGGCTAAACCGATTTTGATGCGGTTTTCAGAAGAGTACTTCTGAAAACCGCATCAAATGCGTTTTAGAGAAGTTTCGAGTATATGAATTGACTTACAAAAAACCGTGGTCACTCCCGACTTACCACTTTCAAAGGAATATCGCTTGCACACATGACAAAACAGGCGTCGGTTTAAACAAAAGTCGACACAAGGTGCAAGCGATTTCAGCTCTTAAGATGGTTAGGCAGCGGCGACCTCGATAGGACTTAATATTATGTTAAGAGCTATCAAACCCTGGATACTATCTAGAGACAAAGTACTTTACAAGTCGAATCTTACGAGCCCAACTCGATTAGGTTTTGTTGTCTTATTACGGAGTACCTTCGGTCACCTTCAGCTTCATTCTCAGACCCTGGTTTTATATTTTGACTCTGTTTCAAGCTCATGAACATGGATTGCCCCTATGAATTGAAAACAATCCTGAATTTAAATTTCGTAATGTCAATGACTTAGGAAGATTAAACAATATAAATAAATAAATTTCATACAAATAAAAAATACCAATTTAGCAAGTGGTTTTATTTTCTTCATACATCAGTCAAAACACAAAACATTAAAGAAGCAATAATGTCATTGTTAAAAAAAAAACAATTTGAAGCCATTGGTCATATCAGGAAAGTTTCCATCCTTTAATCCAACTCGCTTACATTTCTAACTAATCATTTATTTTGTTGTGAAATGCATGCCGTTGTGTTCCTAGGAGTATTTAAAATCCCTTCATTTGGCGCTCCGTCCTTTTGGATTATTATAATTTGTTGCACTGCTCACTTCTGTAAAAAACAATAACCAACATAAATATCACAGAAAGTTACCTACTACACACAAAATAAAAACAAAACTTGAACACCATCATTTTTTTAGCTTAGTAGGTATCTCTTTTCTGGGATAATAATGATTATTTTAGATACTTGTAGGTGGAATTCATAAACTATATTTGAACACATTCAAGCACTCATAGAACAGATTGCTAATGTACTATTTGTTTATGATAAGGTAACTATAGGCAATACTATAACACACATAGATTTAAATTGTAAATGGAAAATCTGATGGTTTGATTTATAAATTATGAAAATAAAACTATCATTATGTATGTGTCTAGGTAATTAGGTACTTACCTAGATATCAGAGAATTAAGGTATTCAAGTATTCCCATGTATTTTAACCAGTCTTTTATTGCATTACATTGGCAATTAAATATTCTCCCTGCTACAACATAATCCAGACTATCTGTAAATAAAAATAGTTTATTTTGTAAGAACACTACATATCTACAAAGTATGTTAAAAACTTTATCCAGGCCTTACATTAAGAAGGTGCACTAATATCTGTGATGTTAGTTAACTGAACCTATTACTACTATAATTGAATGCCTCTTTCTTGTAGTTAAGTAAATTAAAAAAAGCAAATTATTAAACAAACAGCGTCATACCAACCTTAGAAAATATCTAGATTTTGTTTGTATTTAGCATTGTAATTCTTATTTTATGCAAAATTTGAGAAAACAAATAAATTTTCTCCGTCACTGAAAAATCGATATTTGGAACAATTTTGACACACACACACACACACACATTGACATTTAGGGCCATAGAGTAAGGTAATATGGCGCCTCGCTGCGTTTCATTTCATGCTATGCATGAATAATAAAATTTTAATAATTGATTTACCGTTATTATATTTTAACAATATGTATAGTTTTGTGAATATATACATCAAATTAAACAAACAAATAGATTTATTGTCTAATTTCACCAAAATTAAAATTTTTAGATGGACTTAAATATGATTTATTTCGGCGTTTTTAAAAACGCCCGTACGATCTCTGCAATGGAACGTTGTAATGAAATTCGAACGTGAAATGTTCTATCGGTGCATGAGAATAGCAGTTTTATGTATCACTCGAACTTTTACAATAGAATTGTGAACTTCGTATACGAATTACCACACGGAAAAAGTACTACTTCACGAGAATTGGCCCCCTGATCCCAAAGTAAGTAGCCAATGCATTTTTGTTATGGAAATCAGACACAACGATGGTAACACAACACCTAGACCCGAGACAATAAAGAAAGGATCGTTTTCTACATTGACCCGATCAGGAATCGAACCCGGAAATCATTAGATGGCGTCGCTTGACACCAGCGGGCTAGCCAATCGTCTAAATTACAAATAATAACTCAATAAACCGCAATTTTCACGCGTAACATTATAAAAAATGTGTACGCTTTTTTTTTAAATGCACACTCGGGCCCGAGTGGTCGGTCACAGCGTGCTGGTAGCCAAGCACTCGGGAGTGCTATGTATAAAATGACGTCAGATTAAGACATCGCCGTAAACGCTCGGGCCGGAGTGCTTAGAAATAAACGAGTTGACAGCTGTCAGTTACTTAGAACATTAAGGAATCCATAGACAACTAACCGGAGACTGTAGAGGGACAAGAGGGCAGAGTGAGACTACAACTAAGTACTAACTATCCATATTTTATGCTAAAACATTCAACGCATTTATTTTATGAATAACTGAAAGCTGTCAATTTCGCTTTCTAAAATCATTGTAGTCTGTCTCATTTCATTAATTTAGAATAGGAAGGGACATCTACTTTAGATATCGTTAATCCGTTACGAGATTATTTGGAGCCCTTATAGAAAATATACTCTGATTTTTAATCAGATAGACCAAAATGACATTCGGTGAATGAAAGTTTTCGTAATTAAAAAATAGTGCTGTTCCTAAATAATCGAATTTTTATTCAATCGTTGTCATAAATTGATTTGAAAAATATTATAATGTAGTAGAAGCATTGATATTAATAATTATGACAGTTTTATTCAAGAAAACTACAAAATAAAATCTGTTTAAAATACCTGTTTCATCATTGTTTTTAATATATTGTTAACAGAAAGTAGTGAACATTCAAATAGGCAAAAATCATACACGAATATTGCTTTTGCGATTATTTTACAAATTCGAAAAACTGTTGTATGCATACCGTTTTAATAGCTCTATGCATGCTTTTACATGTGATAATTCTCTTAATAAGTAAAATCACATTCATTGAAAACTCATATCTTAAGTTTAATTAATCGCACACAATTGAACTGTTTAAACGCTATTGGGCTACGCTGAAAAATTGCGATTGGAACTCTCATTATAGTCTTTCTTATTTAAAATCTAGTACTTACTAATACTTAACATGTTAAACCTTGGTTATAAATATAGTCCTGAGATTAGAACCTGAAACCTCTCAGACAGCAAACTAACCACCAGGCCATTGCAGTCGATTGCAATTATTACTAACAGGACTGGTCACAGCATACCGGGATAAGGCTGTGGCCCGAGAGCGGTTGTAATTACATCATTAAGAAACGGCGCAAGAAGCTTCCTTATTTATTCCGTTCAGCCGTTTGGAGAGACAGCATACAACTTATTTACAAAACCCTCCTGTAAAATCAATAGATTGGCCAAAAATTGATGAAGTAGCTGGACAAACTTTTAACCGTTGTTAAACTTTCATTTGGCTGAAATAAGAATGATCATTGAATGATATCAAAAAGACTATTCAACTATTGTTCTTGTAAAAAAAATCATAGTCAATGCAGTCATCATTATCAGCCAAAGGACGTCCACTGCTGAACATAGGCCACCCTCACAGTTTTCCACAGCGACCAATCACTAGCGATCTTTACAAAGTCGTTTGTCTATCTTGTCGGTGGACGTCCTACGCTGCGTCGTCGAAGGGCCTCCAATATAGAACTTTTCTGCCCCAACGGCCATCAAGTTTTCGCGCTATGTGCCCTGCCCATTGCCACTTGAGCTTACTGATTCTCAAGGCTATGTCCGTTACCTTAGTTTTTTTACGTATCACCTCATTTCTGATTCGATCCCGTAGAGAAACACCCAGCAAAGCCTTCTCCAACGCTCATTGTGTGATTTCGAGCTTCTTTATAAGACCCATAGTTATAAACCATGTTTCGGATCTGTATGTCATCACTGGTAACACACACTGGTTGACTTTCGTCTTCAGACACTGAGGTAGTTGAAATGAGAAGACACTCAACTCACGACAAGTTGAGAGGAGAAGAGTCAATGCAATAAAACAAGAAAATTAAAATTTCAACTTGAGTTTTTTAAAACATTATGTAGAGTTTTTACTGTCAGTAGAATTAACAATCTCTAATGAGAACATGGTCTATAAAAACGTAATCTTCCTTAAAATAAAAAGGGCTACACTTTTACGCTGACGCTACCGAGCCCTAACATGTAAAGTAATAAGTGTTTGATTAAACTGTAATAGCTTTACGCAACACACGCCGATAATAATTTCGCGAGAGCAAGCCTTTTTTGCTACCATTACTTCAACTAGTTTCTCCAGTTTCTGCCCGCCTTTTTTGCCGACCGTACGCAATTTGTTGGCGACGATTTTCGGTATTATTGAACGGTGTAATTATTAATAAAAAGTGTAATTTTGTAATAAGTTGATGGTGTTGACAGTGCAAGAAATAACTTATTACATTTATGTCGACAAAATCAAGGCCAATTAGTTATTGGGAGCAAAATTCTCAATTTCATATTTTTTGTTGTCTTATTTTAGGGTTCCGTATCTTGAAGCTTCTTTGGTACATTTTCTTCTGTCTATATAATGATGTTGTAATAAGTCTCGTTTTTTTAATGTAATTTATTTTATTCGTCATTTAATGTGGGTGTGTGATACCTGCAATAAAGCTATTTCATTTTCATGATTTTTTAATTTAATTTTTATTCGTGAACTGTAGTAAAATAATAATATGAGAATAAGCGCTTACCATACAACATAATATATAACTGTAAGTTAAACTTAATCAATTGATATTATCATTAAAATGAAAGAAAATAAAACATACTTTACCGCCTTAATAATGTGATCCATTGTTTCATCCTCTTACCCTTTTTCTAGTGTATCCGGGGTCTTTCACGACATTCTATCACTCGTCACTGAACCACTCTTATCACACTCTCGACCTCTTCCTTTCTAGCCATCCACATTCATACTCATCACTCTTAGTTACATGACTTTCTTCCCTCCTCATTACATGACCGTACCAAGATAGACGATTTGCGACCATCGTCTCAGTTACCGGTGCCACTTTCAGACTTCCTCGTATGCACTCATTTCTTATCTTATCCATTCTTGTAACTTTACATATCCATCGTAACATTCTCATCTTTGCTACATGCATTGTCTTCTCCTCGGTCTTTTAGCAGCCCAGCATTCTGATACGTGCAGTAAAGCAGGTCTTAAAACTATTTATTTATAATTACATTTTTGTTTTATAGGGTTTTTTGTCACTATTCAAACTTAATAATATAAACTGTTACAGACGAGGAATCGAACTCCGTGTTTTACGCTATCCAGATGAACGCTCTTGATTCCTCGACTGCCACAGCCAAAGTTGCTTTTTTCAAGAGAAATTTATTTATTTATTGAAACTTTATTGCACTGTAAAATGTACAATTGGCGGACCTAATGCTAAAAGCATTCTCTACCAGTCAACCATAGATCTTAAAAGAGAAAATACAAACGGCGCAAAGAAAGTAATAAAGAGACAATAGAAAGAGCGTGACTTTAATAACTACAAATTAAAAGGTACAATGTGGCAATTATATGATAGAAAACATACTCAATATAATTTTACCTATTCTAAATGTTTAAAAGAACTGTTTTTTGTTTAAATTAAAAAAACATCAAGAAGCGAAAGCTTTCTAAAAATAATAAGCAGTAGTTGAGTATTCTTGAAACCTACCGGTCCAGTGGCGGGACCACAGATTACGTTATGGCCCATTGTTACCGGGTAGAGTGCATTGCAATTGTAGGGAAGAGCGAGTTGTATGGTATGGTGGGATTCAGTATAAACAGAATAATAACACTTTCAATCTAGTGGCGATGGATTCCTGAACGTTTCTCAATGTATCTCAAGTTAAGGACGTGAAAAAGATTACTACTTCATTAATTTTGCTTGTAGTCGCTAAAATTCAAAATCTTTTTAATTGAGACCAACATCAAAATTTGACAAAATAATTTATCCAAACGACCTAGAATATCGGGAATTTTTTATACACCAATCAATACATTGCTCTGATCGCAAAGTAAGTAGCTATAATGCATTTGGGTTATGGAAATCAGACACAACGGTGGTACCACAGCACCCAGACCCGAGACAATATAGAAAATTATGATTTCTTCATTGACCTTGACCCGACCGGGAATCGAGCCCGGGACGTGCGTGCTTAGCCAGGACACCTCGAAGGTCGTCAAACTGATGCATATTTTTGAAATTCAATATAAGGTGTGTATTGCGATATCAGCACTCAGCAGTTAATAGTTGGACAGCACTATACGATATTGGAAAATATACATAAATACTTTGCCTTTTTCGTTGCATCGCAATGCTAATTTGGCGACTCAACTAGTTGGTTGGGTAGTGGGAATAGAACTGTCTGGATCTTGAAAGGGTTGAAGCACGATCGCAATACGCCCCTTGGTCGCATTGACAACCTGTCTGGTGTAGTGGTCGAGAGATCGCCTACTACGCAGCGGGTGCGGGTTCGATCCCCACACAATACAAACATTTGTGTGCATGAACATGTATGTTTGTATTGATCTGGGTGTTTTCTATGTATATTATGTATGTATTTACAAAACAAAAAGTATTTAAGTATTATATCCGTTGTCTGGCACCCATAACACAAGCTTTGAGAAACTTACTTTGGGACTAGATGGCGATGTATGGGAATGTCCAAAGGATATAAGGATATATATTCTAAAAGTTGTGTTCGAGTAACAAAATCCGTGCCTAGAAGGAATTCCATGGAATAGAAGGAAGCCTCTGTCGATCGAACGTCAGATTTTGGGTTTATGTTACACACAGTTGATCCCTAAAAATCGGTACGATCGATATGATAGTTTGCTATGCAAGCGTGCTCGTACAGTAATCGAGTAATGGGGGATGTTTAATCGAACGATTATCCGAACCGGCATTTATGAGGCATATTCCGTATCCGTTGTTTTGTAATGTGTGTGTTTCGACTTCAGCTTTGTATTTGATTTTCTTCAGGAAGTTTCAAGTCTAGATAGTAGGGTAGTTATTACTAGAAGCACACAACGTACCTTTGCAGGGAGAGACCTGAAATAGGAGCAAACAATTTAAATATAGGTCCTTTAATGACGACCTCCGTGGTGTAGTGGCTAAGCACGCTGGTTTCAAGGCGTCGCCGCTCCGAGGTCCTGGGTTCAATTCCCGGTCGGGTCAATAAAGAAATCTAAATTTTCTTTATTGTCTTGTCTCGGGTCTGGGTGTTGTGGTACCACCGTTGTGTCTGATTTTCATAACAGTCGTCGCTCCGAGGTCCTGGGTTCAATTCCCGGTCGGGTCAATAAAGAAATCAAAATTTTCTTTATTGTCTTGTCTCGGGTCTTGGTTTTGTGGTACCACCGTTGTGTCTGATTTCCATAACACAAGTGCATTAGCTACTTACTTTGGGATCAGAGCAATGTATGTGATTGGTGTCCAATATTTAAAAAAATATTTATTTAAGTAATTATTCAGTGGTCCTTCATAAATAATAAATAAATAAATATGCGCCAGAAATGCACAAATTGTCGTGGTTTTAAAGTAAGGAATTTTCTTCCTTGTGTTACGAATACCAGACAACGATTATGACGGGGGCGTCTCTCATAAATACTGAAATTAAACTTTCATGATTTCGAACATTTCTACCTATGTTCGTGCTCATCACACAAACATTTGCCCCTTGCGGGATTCGAACCTGCGACGGCCGGCGTAATAGTCAGGAGCTCTAACCAATACACTCAACGCGTCGTCAAATCGTCGCATCGTCTTCATGGTTTGATTTTTATGATATAGAAAATAAATTTATTGTGATTTTCTAACAAAATAAGTCGAACCAGCTATGAATTGCAGACAAGTGTCTCCAGTCATAGAACTTGACATTGACAGTTACAATTGTGATTTTGGTATACATTGATCAGGGATTATAACTTTGGGTTACTATAGCTCCGAGTTAAAGCATTTAAGAGCACTATGCCTCGGTCAAGGTTACTACGTATACTCTGTAGAATCATTGATTATTTTTTTGCTCCTAACAAGCCACACGTACACTACACTAGCGGTCCCCCGCGACTTCGTCCGCGCGTTTTGAGTTTGCACCCTCCCCTCCAGTCGCAGCGTGAGGTTTTATAGCTTTGACCCTTCCTCGATAAATGAGCTATGCAATCCAAATATTTTGTCACATTGATCTAGTAGTTCCTGAAATAACCGCGTTCAAACAAATAAACAAACTTATCAGCTTTATATTATCAGAGGTATTATAGAAGATAGTTCATATTATGCGAAATATGCACGTTGCATTAATATTCATTGCCACAGGAGTGAATGCGCGACATTATCCTCTAAATAGCTGTGCTATCACAGCAAAAAATATAAACTCATAATATTATTTCCTGCAGACAAAAAAAAATAGATTGGAGATTCCAAAGACACTAAAGACAGACCAGAGACAATAAAGTCTGAAAATACTATATCTCTCACTTTCACAATAACTCTTTTTTATGTAACACAACACCGGTACAAATTCAGATAAAGACGCAGAGTAGGACATCCACCGACAAGATGGACAGACGACCTTGTAAAGATCGCAGGACCAAACTGGATGCAAACCGTTAGTGATCGGTCGCTGTGGAAAACCATGGGGGCTATGATCAGCAGTGGACGTCCTTTAGCTGATAATGATGATGATAACAAATTAAAATATTCAGTCATGTATAATCAATAAAAGGCTTTTCAAATCAGCTAAAACTTCATTCACTTTTGACCTCATGTTTTTTGCCAAGGAATTTCGGCATATAGAAAAAAAAAAGTCCCCCTAGCCGATTTCGACTACGGTGGCCAGTCACAACGACTAACCTACTGCGCGGGACATATTATAGTGCACAAGTGTGTGCGCAAACACAGGTGCACTCTCTATTCCTTTCACTCTCATAGCCCGATGGGACAGCAATCTGACACGACCGGAGAGAGCTCAGGCGCAGGACCAACGAGCTTTACGTGCTTTCCGAGGCACGGGGGTGAACACCGCCAACTTCCAAACTCCGGGCTTCACTGAGAATTTCTGAACAGAAAAACCCAGGTACATATATTTTTGGCCCGACCCGGGGATCGAACCCAGGACCTCTGGCGCAGCCGTCGCTTTAAAGTGCGACCCTCTAACCGCTGCGCCACTGAGGCATTTAAATTTTGGCATCATAAAATTCGTAGCTATAATTTCTGTGCAAATAACCATAACTTGGAGTCATAGACCTAACCATAATAATAAACTAATGCAGACAAAGTCACAGGCGGTCTCTAGTGCAAAATAAAGAAATTAAAAACTGAAATATGAACTTTAAATCGAAGTCACGACGAAGGAGAACTGTTAAGTACTTTTACAAAAGTTGGGATGCCATTTTGAACCTTATGGTAAAGTTAAAGAGGGTGTATATTTAAATGACGAAAGAAAATTGCAAGGATGCAATTTAGAGTCGTCCTTTTTTAAGCTATATTCGTGGTTGACTGTACTAAGTAAGAACGTTTAGCCACAGTCAAAAAGAGACGCAGAAGATCAGTGTTAAAATTTAGGTACGAGACACAACAAGCTCTTGTTAAATTTTCTATGCTTTATCTCATGATATTTCAATTATTTAAGAGGATCGTCTGTGCGCGAGCTTTCATACTAAAAGAGAAAACGTTGTACTCCCTTAAACGTGGTCGATTTTGTATTTTTTTTGAAATGTTTAAGGTATTTTTCATCTACTCAGAAGTATTTATAATTTATGTAAGTAGGTCTAGGTAGTATTTTTGGCTCCATTTCACAAACTACACTCATTGTAGAGTTTGGTGTCATCGAATTTAGATTCAACTTGGGTACTGAAAATTGGTTGATAAAAATATTTTATTTATTATACTACAGTTAACAATCGCACAAACAAAGCTTCGGTTAGTATCTAAGATCTAGATCTAAATGACCACCAAATTGCATAAACACTAAGACAATTGCAACAAGTTTCTTACAGCAATACTTAAAGGGCACATAGTTTACTTAACCTGAATATACATCACATTTCAAAATACAACTGTGTAAAAATAACAAAAATAACAACACATTCCTTGCTTGCTCGCTATTTCACCCCTCAGAAGAATGACTAAATACCAATTCTTCCTTTTCTGGTTAAATATGTTATTCTTTTTCTGATTTCAACCGACCATGCAATTGAAAAATCCTATGTATGTATTGTGTGCACACACTTCATATTACGCGACTGGAGGTGTGGTGTAATTAATTATTTTATGGGAATATTACTAAAGTAATTTCTGCACTGTTGATTATCTCGTTAAAGCTCAGATTCTAGCCTGTACCGTTACAATGAGTTTACTTGATAGCGAGGACGGTTTTACTCGCTAGCGACGACGTAAAAAGGTCTTTGGAAAATTGTACAGCGCCTCTAGCGGTCACTGGCAGAACTAAAATTTTCCATTCAAAAAGTTACGTCATCACTAGCGAGTAAACTTATGGTAACGGTACTGGACAACAAATTCCTTACTGAGTACACTTATACTGTGGACATATTAAGTTGAACGTTTAGCAGATTTGCAAAGGAACAGACTGTTTATCGTGACTGGCTAACCCACCCGCGGTTTTAGGGTTCCTTCTTGAAATTAGCCTTATTAGGAATAAAATAGAAATATACTGAATCTTAGTCATAAGAAGCCAAAAACGAATTTAATTTTTAAGGATCTGTACCTTGAAGCCCTAGTCCCTTCAAATGCGTGTCGAAGGCATAGCGGACGGTGCATTGATGCCGTCAGTTATTGGTTATTTAACGGCAGCCGTGGACAAACTTACGTGGTAATATGTGTTTGTGCCTTAAACGGGTAAATGTATACTTTTGCTTCGATGCTTTATGAGTATGATAGGTTAAAATTAATGTTAAATTCCTGTATCTACCCTTGCAAAGGTGGGGCTGGGCCCACTGGGTATATGATATTAATAAATATGTTAATTTTATGCACAAGCGTTTTGATTGTTATCTAAAAATATATCACGGTTAAAAAAATCCGCTCCTTAGTAATGCCCGCAGGAAATCCTAAAATAACGCGGACGAAGTCACGGGGGACCACTATCACTACAGAAAGACGCAAGTAAGACGTCGCAGCAACATGCTTGTGACCGCTTACTTCTTAGCTTTAAAATACTGAAATTAACAACAATAATGTGCTGTGATAGTAATAGCGTTATCTTATAAATAAATAAATTGGACACCAATCACATACATTGCTCTGACCCCAAAGTTAGTAGCTAATGCACTTGTGTTATGGAAGTCAGAAACAACGGTGTCAGAAAAAATCGATTTTTATATTGACCCGACCAGGAATCGAACCTGGGACCTCGGAGCGGCGACGCCTTGAAACCAGCATGCTTAGCCACTACACCACGAAGGTCGTCATATAATAGAATAGCCCTACATATATTTTGATTACATAAGCATTTTAAGAATGCTATTGCACAGCATAAAAATAGCAACTATGTATGTCGAAAGACTCCAAGATGTTTAATTAGTCACATTTCTATGTAATTGGCATGTCTTGGCTGAGTCATATGCAAGTGGTTAAGCTATTATGGCATTGTATTTAGTTTAGAGATCAATCTAGCTAGATCATGCAGTTTACTGTCTTGTTTTACGAGTATTCAGCCTAGAACTGGAATTTAATAAACGACTAAATTCAGGTGACAGTTTGCATGGGAAATCTGTCATTTCGCTGATAGATTTTACTGATTTACTTGTATTTAAAAAAATATTGAATATCTTCTACAAAAATCAAAATAGTGTAGGTAGATACGTTTTGCAGAATGTCGCGGTGAAAAAATAATCAAACATTTCCACAAAATGACCGTTGGCTGATTAAAATTCATGGTGATACGTACGCAATACTTTTTAATTGCGAATTACGTATTCTAGACGCTCCCGTCAAGTAGAGGTCATTGACTTCTCATATGAAAGTTCCTTTTATATTTCAAATCGAAACAATCAACTAAAAGTTTAAATCTTGACATTCCGGATCAAAGATCGAGGGTCAGGGAGCCAATTTTCGTGCAATTCGTATACGATTTCTATGTATTTAGATTTTGTTTGTGAGTTAGTTTTATAACGTGTAGATATTTTACTTGATTTTTTAGGTAAAACAGTCAAACTCGCAATCGAATTACCACACGAAAAAAGTTCGATTGCCGCGAGAATCGTCCCCCTGATTCTCGCGTCAATCTAAGTTTTTCCGTATGATAATTCGATTTCGGGTTCCACCGTTTTGACTAAAGAATCAAGTAATATTTCGACACGTCAAAAAACTAACACACGCAAGAAATTGAAATTCATAGAAATCGGGACCCTGATAAAGCTATAACTTTAACTTTTCTTTGAAAAAGACAATCCGATCGGTGAACTTTCTTCAAATGACAACTCTACGAGAATTGACACCCAGATTGGACTGCATATCATCATGCATGCATGATTTATTTTGTTTGCATGAAACTTTGTTAGAGGCAGGCGTAGATTGTAGCTTGATATTAAATAACTTACCTATAATAATAATTACATTTCCCGATAAATTAGCTATTCAACATAAGTATTATTTTATTTCAATCGGTTTAGGAGTTCCTGAGATAAGCGCGTTAAAATAAATAAACAAAACTTTGTATTACAACTAAAAATACATATTATAATATTTAAATATGCAAAGTAAAATATGAAAAAAAAAACAACGCTGAATACAATTCTGGCTACTAAAACTTTAAAACAGTAATTACTTACTTACAAGTTGCAAACATTAAAAAAATATGAATTTATCTGTCCATAACATCAATTGAAAAAAATGGATTCCCCAGACCACACCTAGACTAACTTTTACTATCAGACTTAATACAAAATGTCCACTTTCGCTTCGCGCCAATTTTCACGCCTCGCCCTTTCTCCAGCATGAAGACAATAGTATTACACATAATTGTTATGCCAGTGACTAAATGTTATGTTGCAGTGCAAGTATGAAAAAAAATTTGATAAAAAGTTTTGTTAAAAAACAGCTGAAGATTGGATTGACACTTGAAATAAAATAAATCATAGTCACAACGTAAAAAAACATACATACCTAACACAAAGTTCAGCGTTGTACGTAATTGAAACACACTGATGTTTTGGAAGACCCAAATAACTTGAACAGGTTCCTAATTTCCCGCTGCGGTTCCCGCTGAAAATCAGTGTCGTGGCATGCTTTCCATCTGTTGTTACGACATATACAGAGTGGGGACCTTTTTGGCACTCTTGGGCGCTTTTTTTTTTGTTTTTATGGTAATGTTATTTATTTTTATGTGTGTGTCAAACAAATAATAATTGTATTCTTTTCTAATCTAATTTAATATTATAAAACTGAAGATTTTTTTTTGTTTGAACGCGGTATTTATTATTAGTTGTTGGGCTCTAAAGTTGCCAGCTCGACCAGGTATGATCTATTGAACGCGGTAACCACAGGAATTACTGGCTAGATATAAAAATATTTTTGTGTTCAAAGACAAAGATAGATTATGTATTGGGGAAGGCTTTAGGCTATATAATATCACGGATGCATCGAAGAGGAGAGAGCAAACTCAAAACGCGCGTAAGTTTTGAATAAAATCTAAATTACATATACATTTTAAATTTTCAATTGGTGAATTTGAATGACTGTAATGAAATGAAATGACAATTAAAAGTTTTGATGTATTTACATAAAAACTTACACAGTTTTTAGTTACAGTCTCAAATATTTTTCAGTCCAGACATTCTTCAAAATTCCCGACTTTCCACTTGCACCGCAACACATGATAATGTCTGCGGACCGTCAAGCTTGCATATTGACGCCTCCATTGAACGCTTAGATGTTATAATGGGCCGATTGTGAACGCGTGCGCATGTATACTCTGCCGCGAAAAAAGGTGTATAAAATAATTTGAATAATTTTCATTTTACTCTCGATTTCTGAGGCTATAAGATCCATGTGACAATCTCTTTCTTGTGATAATTATAAAAATACTATAAATAAAGGTACTGTGTTTTCGTTTATGTGATGGACTTCTTTTGCCCCAAAGTGGGTACTAATCTAGCAGCAAAGACAACTATAAAATCCCTTAGTAAAGTGAACAGAAAACCTATCTCAAATAAAATAGCGACCCCCGCTACTGCGCGTTTTGCGTTTGCTTCCTCCCTTCCTGTAATAGCTCGGTGTTTTATAGCCTAAAGCCATCCTCGATAAATAAGCTATCCAACACAAACATTTTTTTAAATCGGTTTAGTTGTTCCTTAGATTAGCGCGTTCAAATAAGCAAAGAAACTCTTCAGCTTTATTATAACTTTAGTATAAATAAATATGCAACGGACCAATTGTCGTGTTTTCAAGGTAGGATTTTTTTCCATGTGTTACGAATACTAGACAACGACCGATACGCTGCTTAAATATTCTCAAATATGCTTGATGCGAAGAACAGAGGAGAAGGTGGCTTTCAAGATACCGAGTTAATAAATAAAAAAATGACTTTTTTAGAGATTTATTAAAGATAAAGTAACGTCAGTAATAAATTAATAATCCATGGCAGAAAACTGCATGTCAATCGGTCAAGCCGTTCTGGAGATAGAACGAAAAGTCTGCAGAAAAATTTCTGACGTTTCGCGAAGACAATGCTGAGACAAAATTGGTTTTTTCATGTATTTTTGCTGGAAAAGAAGCATAAAAAATACTTTTTTTTTAAGATTTGTTATATTAAATTTATTATATTACTCATAGCAGAAACCTGCATGTATATCGGTCAAGCCGTTCTGGAGATGCATGGGAACATTCGTTTGCGCACACAAACACACAAATACACAAACTTTTTCTCACCCCAAACGCATACACGTTTTTCGTTCCGTCGCGGATGAACATGATATTTAAAGAAACATTAAAGCAGAAAATTTAAATTGTCAACGCGAAATTTTAAACATGTTGCTTCAGTCTTCAACCGCTGGAGAGAATATAAATAAATATCCTTCGGACATTCCCACACATCGCCATCTAGTCCCAAAGTAAGCTACTGAAAGCTTGTGTTATGGGTGCCAGACAACGGATATAATACTTAAATACTTTTTGTTTGTAAATACATACATGATATACATAGAAAACACCCAGACCAATACAAACATACATGTTCATGCACACAAATGTTTGTATTGTGCGGGGATCGAACCCGCAACCCGCTGCGTAGTAGGCGATTCCTCGACTACTTCACCAGACGGGTCGTCAAGATTATTGTTTATTAAGAGTCTGACTGTACTAGTTGTGCACGATAAATGAGAACAGAGCCGCGCTGTCTATTGTAAGCAAATTTCATAAAAGTTATAATCACTCCTCTGACAGGCGGATACGTGGAGCAATACTGACGACATAATGTTATGTCACTGATGAAATTAAAACGTTATTGACTAGCGAAATGTGAGATATAACATTTTTTAAAGTACATTAACGGAAGAACTTCAAACACAATTATCTAGTACCTACTACAACTTAGAGTTAGTTTTTGATCTTATGGAGGGGTTAAGAAATTCAACCTCCTTACAAAATTTACTGAAAAGCTTGACATATTTCAGGCTTTTTTGTCAATTTTCTGAAGGCGGTTTATAATTTTATTTTATGCTTTTTAGTTATTACTCATATCTAAAAAACTACTCAACCGATTTTAATAAAACTAGCACTGTACCTGAGTTGAAATATACCAGATATGAAATAAAAATAATCTCTGTATGATATTTCGTTTTTGTAAAATCCTGAGACAAAAGAAAAATGAGACCATGCGACCGCATTTTACTTGTATACTCGTAAGTGTTATCAGTATGACAAAATAAAAGAAATTAGCCTTTTAAATCTTTCCTTTGACACAAAATAATATGTAGAATGAAAATGACAACCTCCGTGGTGTAGCGGCTAAGCACGCTGGTTTCAAGGCGTCGCCGCTCCGAGGTGCCGGGTTCGATTCCCGGTCGGGTCAATATAGAAATCATTTTTTTTCTATATTGTCTAGGGTCTGGGTGTTGTGGTACCACCGTTGTGTCTCATTTCCTTAACACAAGTGCAATTAGCTACTTACTTTGGGATCAGAGCAATGTATGTAATTGGTGTCCAATATAAATATATATATATAAAAATACAGCAAGCTTTATTGCAATGTATCACTATCAGTATAAAAAGATGCACAAAAATAAAAATATAATTCATAATTACCATCAAAATATTTACCTTTCATATGCAAGTATCCACACACACCTGAAACAAAGTACAATAAATTATTATTAATTATTACATACACAATTTTGACAAAAATATAACCATATGAGTGGACTATACATTATTACGCTATGAATAAATTCAATCAAATTTCCCTTGCCCTAACACTTCTTCGACATACGCTACATAGATTTTGTAATTCGTTTTGTAATCTTAATCAAATAAATAATCGGATTTCTAAATCACTATCAGGTGTGAAGCATTATCGATTTTGCACAATGAATTGCAAAACGATGTAACATGAACGAAAATTATTATAAGATTGGGTTATTATAAATAATCATCGCAATAACAGATTTTATTCTGGTATTTCTATTGTTGGTTTTGATGGTATGGTTATTATAAATTGTAAGGACGTGTGTTTTTGTACAGAGCTGTAGAGTAGACGTTTCAAGGATTATGAGACGGTGATGGAAAAATAGAAAAAATATTTATTTATTACTCGGATAAGTTGGAATCATCAGAACAGAAACACATAAAATTGTGTTTATGATGACGTTCCAACTTTCTTTTCCTGACCTTTCGATGTCATCTTTGTAGTAAAAAAAGTTTTCAAATTAAACTAGAAACTAAAGTTTAAGAAAAAAAACTTTTCATTGTTAATATCTATTCCGGAAAAATGAGAGAAGAAGATATTTATACCGCGGCCATAAAGCCGGTATTCTCATAAAGCACACATAACGTATTATGTTCTGTTCCGTTTATATTAGACCTACAAGATCATCGTCACCCCTAAATAATATTTCCAAATACGGATCTACTATAAAAATTAACGACATCACCATTTACATATACTATTTAACTTTTTTAAACTATATGCGTAAATCATAAAGGTAACATACAAACTTAACACATCATATCAGAAAGTGAGCGTAACCCCGATCAAGCCACGTGGTTACACTGACCGAGATTGTATACGTAATTATTGTCTGTCTGTCTGTCATGACGCGGATTTATATGAAACTAGAAGGGGCTAGACCGATCGCGAGAAATAACTTTTGACCGGTGACGCGCGAGTTGCTATGTTCACTGACAGTTTGAAACTGCAGTGTGTTTTTGAAATTAAATACTAGAAAAAAGGTGTCACACTTGCATTTTTCATTAAATTATTTTGTAATGTCTTGACTTCAAATCACTGAAGTTATACTTTCAACTATCTTTCTGATAGTTTAGAATGTTTTAACACTCACAGTGTCACGTATCTATAAGAAACCTAAAATATCGCAGGTTCGGACAGACAGCACGGTAGCTCAATTGGTAGAGCATTTGGTTCGGTTAGCAAGAAGTTGCTGGTTCGAATCCCGCCCGTGCGCAAATTTTTGGTTTCTTGTTGCATCTTTATGAAAACCTTAGTGATAATTATTTAGAGCGCATGCGTAACTAAAAATGTTTTTGGGACTTAATATTTTTCAAGGGTTTATTTGGATTTTGAGTATGAATATACTAGCACTTTTCCAAAGCTTCGTCCTCGCAAATAGGTGCCTGATTTCCAGATATAACAATCACCAGCGGTCCCTCGTGACATCATCCGCGCGTTTTGAGTTTGCTCCTTCCCCTTTCGTCACAGCGTGATAGCGTTTATAGCCCAAAGCCTTCATGGAATATGGTATCCAACACAAAAATATATTTTTTATTGGTCCAATAGTCCTTGAGATTAGAAACGTGCATTCAAACAAACAAACTGTTTTAATTTATAATATTTGTATATAGGTTATATATCTATAAATTTATACCGCATACACAACTTTAAATTTAAAATAATACGTAGTAGGGATCTACCTAGAATCAAATTGTATCGTTATGAAAATCTTCACGTGTGTGGGTATTATATATTATCACATCTAGCAAAATGTGTCAGTATATCCGTATGTATCTAATGTCAATTACTTAAAACCTGTGCGTGTGTGCTCAATTTAAGTACTCGTTGGTTCATTCTGGCCTTGACTTCACTGCAGTTACCTACTTACAATGAGTTCGACACCTGGTCAAGTCATTTTTTTTACTATTTCTTTGAGTTATGACGATGGTCCCGGCTAATATTGGTTGATATTAGTCGTTAAGCCTAATCAGAGACTTTATGGGCGGCTTCTGACAATCATCTCATCAATTAATCATCAACATCTGACAGCAGGGTTTGTCGCTTGCCTTGCAAACACCCCTCCACCAACCCGCCTTGAGCCCGCGTAGTGGAGTATGGCTCGAACTACCTCATAGTTGAGGTAAGGCCTTTTCCCAGCAGTGGGACGTTACAGGCTAACTTTACTTTACTTTTTACTTGAGTTATGATTTCAAATAATCAGATGTGCATCTCATCTGATAGTAAACGATGATACGGCAAATGTTGGATCATGATTCATGTCTGACGAGTAACAGCCCATTTTAATACTCTTCTCTTAAGGACTTAACTAACGGAATTGTCAACGCTTGGAGTCAAATTTCACCTAGACTATTCTACCTAGACGCCTATCGACAGGTAGCCAAGGATAGGATTTTTAACCGTCAGTAGGTTTATAGAGACAAAAAAAAAATACAAGAAGAGGAACAAAATCAAAGATAAAATTTGTATTGGGAACAGCCGTAACTAAGACCCGCTTCGTCCTAACTGACCTCTGTTCGAAGTCGTTTATTTGTTCCACTTTTCAACTACCTTAAGTCAAAGATCGAAAGTGATCCCAGCAGTGTTACTTTCACTCGAGTTATGTTACATTTCACTTGCGATAAAGCCTAAATACGTACTTTAGTAGCTATAATATTGGTATAATATTGTTTAAGGCAGCGGCTCTTAATGTTTTTTGGTTACCGAACTCTTCTAAAAGCGATATGATTGATGGAACCCTATTATAAAACAATAAGTAGTTTAATCCCTCAAGCGTATGTGAACGAGACACAATGCAAATTCTATTGTTATGCGGTTGCCTGCAACCGCTCGGGTGTTGAAGCATTAAAAAAGTGTATTCTTTATTAATAACCATAAAAGTACCTACCATGTAACTTTTAATTTAGTTACATAACAAGTATAATAATAGAAGATTTTGAGAACTACAAGTAGGTATCTACAGTGGTGGCATAGTACATGACACGCCACGTCAGAGGTGGAATTGTGTAAGGCAATCGTATTCATTTGACAGTTCAAAACGTACGGTATGATCTGTCAAACGGCAAAGAACAAAGCGTTTGACAGATCATACCGTACGTTTTGCACTGTCAAATGAATACGATTGCCTTACACAATTGCACCCCTGAACGGTCAAACAGGGAGAGGTGATTTGTTTTTTTTTGCCTTAATTCTTGGGGAACACTTATATGTAGAGGTATAACACACTTCGAGTACCGCTGGTTTAAAGAAAACACTTATCTAAAACAGTACCGTAACCTTTAACTTTAATTTTGGTCTCTTTTCCTTTGAGATAAGATACCTATTTGTACTTTCGAATGTTTGTAGGGGTGGTCGTCACTGAACGAATACCTTAATCTTAAGTATCACTATCTATTTATTTGATAACGGTACGGTATCCATGTTTGGACATGACATACTCTCAAATCTCGATAATCTAGTTCAGTGATATTTAAAGTCCTATAAATAATTGAGGTTTGTCTATACTTTTGACGAAGTTGAAGAAGCTGAGTGGGACTGTAATAATGACAACCAAAGCAAGGAAAAACATAAAACTTTAAACTTAAACCTCAAAACGACCACGAGTCAGATTTTTATTTGTAAGTTATTTATTATCAACCTACAAATAAAAAATCTGACCCAGGTCACTGTCCCGCGGAAAGGTGCAAACAAGGAATTATCTTCTTTTGGAAATGTTATTGATTTTATGAAAATGTTATTTTGTTTCTTTTTTCATTATTTAATAAAGAATTTTGAAAAGTAAGTAAGTAGGTATTTTGAGAACTAATATTGTTGAAGTACGTAAGCCGGTGCAATGGAGGCTAATTTATAATGAGGAATATATATTAAGGCATAATTTAATGGGCCGACATCCAATTAAAGCATTGCTATATTTTTAACCTATTTTATTTACCCTCATTTTATAAAAGCTAGGTTATAAAATACTGTATAAAACACAGTGAAATCTTATTAAATATCTACTATCTGATTTAATAACCTTAAGCTTACTTAAGCTTTTAAACAATTATTGACTTTTTTTCAGATTGGAATACACCCTGTGCTTTCTGGAATATTAAAAAAACCGGATAGGTTTCCCATAACTCAAGAGTAGGCAAAACTTTGTCATGTCTCAGAGCCCAGTGTGCATAGCCATTACACCACAGAGTTCGTCTCGTTTTGAGAAATTAACTCCAGTAAGTATAAATATTTTATAGATATTTTCTACTTAAAACAAACCTGCAATGGTCGTTTCTTATTGACCAACACAAGAAACAGTCTGCTTAACGAACGTTGAACAATAAACATTTTGCCAATAATAAGGAAACAGACTTTATGGACTACAAAACGATACCAACGATATTTATAATTACTAAAGCAGCAGTTATTTCGACTTTTATTCACAAACACAGCCTCTAATTGACAGTTTGTTTATCAATTGACGTCTCTCTTTGTTTACGCGGAAACAAAGGTTTTGACGTGACCATGTAAGAATTACTCAGAAAAGAATTTGTATCTTCTAAAGGTAGAGTAACGGTTATTTCCTTAATTTTAAATCTTTGTCAAATTTTGACTTGCAATTTATGTTATAGTTATGACCAATGTCAAAATCTGCATGAATTTTAATCGATTTTACATTGAGCTGTGCTTTGAAGTGCTTTGGTTAGGAACACTTCTAGTATCTTTTATATTTATAGTTGAATACAGGATTGCAACCATCAACTTTATTTAAAAGATTTCGATATCATTACAATGTATCATACAAATATTCCAAAATTATCCGTGTTTCTTAAAAATATTCATTTCATTCTCACACACCAATAATCTCTTAGAAATACTGTTCATATCTTACAAATCCACACACAACTTAATATTTTGTGTATCGATAGTAACAATGTCCTTCAATCTATCTCAAAGCGTTGTCAGCTGCATACGTACGGGTTAAAAACGGGTCCACCCACGTCCCATGCTAAAGGAGACCCCAACAAGCCTCGCCGGGTCAGAAGTTCCGCATAGCACCGATGTTTACATGTATCTAGTCTTTGGGTCCACGATGTGAAGATATGCATCAGAATTTATCTGCTAAATTACAAACATAGGTTGTGTTTATGAATACGTCCTAGCCCTTAATTGTTGTAATATATTATTTTTTATTTAAACAAAAACTTAAGTTTATTTTAGCGATAAACCCACTGGGTTAAGAATGAACCTGTGTTCCTAAATCTTGTAGGAATGAAAATTACACAATACTCATTCAATTCAGAAAAGAACTCAATCAAACACAAAATATTTGATATCTACTGTAGCCATGCCATAATCGATTTTCCACCTTACATGAGTAAAGTAAATAAATTTAAGAAAAGTAATATTAGACACCAATTACATACATTGCTCTGATCCCAAAGTAAGTAGCTATTGCACTTGTGTTGTGGAAATCAGACACAACGGTGGAAACACAACACCCAGACCCGACACAATATAGAAAATTTTGATTAGTTTAATGACCTTACCGCCGTCAGCGTCGTGGTTTGCGTTCTGCTGCTGCCACGACCAATGCTGAGCGGGTGCCTTTTTCGGCCTAAGCATATGTTTTTTTTTAATATATATGTAATTATTCTAACTTTTTGGTCGAATAAATTCATTTTCTTTCTTTCTTTCTTTCTTTCTTACCGGGAATCGAACCCGGGACCTCGAAGCGGCGTCGCCTTAAATCCAGCGTGCTTAGCCACTACACCACGGAGATCGTCAACGAGTATAATTTATGTTTAGCACACGTGGCAAGGCAACTTGTAAGAATACATAAATTAACTTGTTTTGGCAAAAGGTAGATAATATTGTTTACCACCCTTAACCAGACTTGGCCGATATCAATAATTTAAATAAAGTGCAATCGTTCCTACTAACAAAACCAAAATCAGGCTTTGTCTATAATCGCGGTTAAGGAATGTGAAATTAAATTAATTATAATTTAAATACTATCTCAGACCCAATCCGTTGGTCTACAAGCCTAGATTGTGTTTTCTGAATCAAACAACAATCGAATTCTTGTCTGAACGAGAATACAATAAAACCTAATAAAGTAGATTCAGTAGACTCAAAATAGTGCAAATATTATTATTTAATTTCATTTGTATGCAATTTATTTAAATAATTCAATAATTAAAAATTTATTACCTTATATGGTATATCGATTTTATTATTAATAACCATAATTACTAATAGTCTACCTGGGACAAGTGATCAAATCGGGTAGGTCCAACTTCGAGAAATAGGTCAATCGACGAATCCAACTCGGCTGGGCAGCGTTCGGGAAATTATGCAAGAGTGTCTTCTCATCTCATTTACCTCAGTGTCTAAAGACGAAAGTTTTCAACCAGTGTGTGTTACCAGTGATAACATACGGATCCGAAACATGATTTCTAACTATGGGTCGCATAAAGAAGCTTAAAATCACACAACGAGCGATATAGAGAGCTATGCTGGGTGTTTCTTTACGGGATCGAATCGATCGAACAGAAATGAGGAGATACGTAGAAGAACTAAGGTAACGGATATAGCTTTGAGAATCAGTAAGCTCAAGTGGCAATGGGCAGGGCACATGGCGCGAAGAACTGATGGCCGTTGGGGCAGGAAAGTTCTAGATTGGAAACCCTTCGACCAAAGACGCAGCGTAGGACGTCCACTAACAAGATGGACAGACGACCTTATAAAGATCGCAGGATCAAATTAATGCAGACCGCTAGTGATCGGTCGCTGTGGAAAGCCGTGGGGGAGGCCTATGTTCAGCAGTGGACGTCCTTTGGCTGATAATGATGATGATGATTTATGATAATTTAAAAAAATGATGAAACAAAATGTTTAAAAAAATACAATTTAATTGTTATGGCGCGGTGCGGGCTGCGCAAGGCGTCGAGCGACTGCGGTCTGTGCGAAGCTCTACCTTCTTGAGAAACGGGATTGTTTTCCCACCTGAGTGTTTTTTTATTATTATTTTTCTCGTGCGGAGGAACTGAGAGGTAAGTTACTAAGGTGTCTTGCCTTAGTAACTTACCTCTCAGTTCTCTGTGTGTTTTCTGATATTTTGGAACACTTGATTTCCATTTTGAAAATGAAAAAGTGTCAGGAAAAAAATAGTTCAGAGTCGACTAGGTGTTTTTGATATTTATTATTTCTAAATACAATATTATATGATCAGTGTTTCTGGTACCAACCGTTTTTTTTAAATACATTAATTTCAAACAACAGTTTTTGTAGCCAGGAATACCTCGCAGTGATATAAGTTTATTTATAAAATAAAACGAACCTTCTTTATCAACATCGATTACAACGATACCTAAAGCTCGCCAAAGAAATTAATGTTATTAAACACACCAAAGCGCTAGTCAGATACAATCAGCCGATTAGCCTAAAAACTGAGCTAAGTCAGCGCTCGCAATCAATAAAGCAATTGTTTTGTCCTATTGTCCGGTACCGGTACCGTTACTGAGTTATTTTAGGGCTGTCAACTTTTATTATCTATCACAGTGAAAAAAAAACAGCTAAAATTCAGATTTTAGGTCAGCCTAGCCTCAATATGATCTGTGGTTCTGGTTTGATTAATGTTTTATTTTCAGGGAGCGAAAACAGATAACTAGATTTTTGAAGTACTCGCGTTAGTATTTCATGTGATTATTGTTGATTTAGAATTGGTTTTAGAATGAATTTCACTCGTAATATTGAGGAGTAATTAAAAAATACAGCTCCTGGTAAGATGTCACTTACCTCGTGAGTTTGTTGGCCAGTAATGCATCATGTCATACTAAAAACAGCCTACCCAACAAACATTTAAGTCACATAACAGCAACTTGTGCTGGCAATAAGCAGTTTAAAGCTTCATAATATTTATATAACGGCTGACGTGAGAGCTTTATGTTGAATAATAGAGTTTTTGAAATATTATATTTCTATAAGCTTGATAACTTCTGTATTAAGTTGATTACCTTTCTCCAAGCTGAATAATGGTCGTAAGTAGTTCTTTAAAGTAAACCATATTCAAATTAAAGCAAATGAGAATGCTAACAGCTGTATAGTAGCTGAAGATTCAGCATTGCTCTGTATAACTTTGACATTACTTTGAATTATACAGATTATTTCTGAATAATCTGTTTAATTTTCACTTTAAGTTGCTTAGCACATCAAATTATTTTTACTATCCAGAAGCTGAATATTGCAGAATTCTTAGCTATTAAACAGAAAACGATTGTCTAAATTGTAAATGAGACGGTCTTATACCTAACTTACACAGATAGAAGAGCACAAATACCATTTTATTCAGTTTTAAGTGTTTTTTTGTTCTTGAAATGTTTGTCATGAAACCTTATTATTTTAAGGCCGCTACGAAACACCATTATTCTAATTCACCTACTATATTAGAAATTAGAATATTATTGCTTATATATCACATCAATTATCTCCAAATTGACCATAATCACTTTTATCTAATCGACCCTAATAAACTGCTTAAGAGTATCAAGTTGAGTAATATTGGAACTGTTATTCAAAAATGAGTTATGAAATGTACTTTTATCCATATAAGATCTGAATAGGAAGTCACATACTAACTTTTATGCAGAATTAAGCAACAAAATGCCGGGCAAGCGCGCTCCTAATCAAGATATACATGACGCCATTGTCTAAACTATTTTTTATAAAAGTAAAAGCAAAATCACGTATCAAAAGCACTATATTTACGTCGAATAATGCTTTATGTGATCAGTATGTTTTATATCTAGTATTTTACTACATTATAGTACTTAAAATGCATAGAAAATATTTCACTTGTAAAATTATTAAAGACCAAATATTAACGAAATTGTAGTTAATCGTGTGGCGCGTGAAAATTAACAATAAAATATATATATGTTTTCACAGTAAAGTAGCGTGCGTTTAAAAAAAACACTTCTAAATCGAGAAATAAGTATGTAAAGTCAATACTACCAATTTCTTCTAAATATTTCTGACATCCAACGTTGACACTGGTTACGTGGGCAAAATGGCTCATTTTATGATTTTATTTGAATTATCTCTTAATAAAATTACAATTTAGACCTGCAATTTGAATAAAAACTGAATAGCTTAGCTCAAATATTAATAACTGAATAAGATTGTTATAACTGCTGTTTTAAAGGTAATTCAGCATTTATTCAGAAGATATCCATCTTCTTGTACACTTATTCAGATACTATGTGGCCATTATTCAGCGGTTATCCAAATTAAAGCTAGTTAATCTGTGCCCAAACCGCTTGAATATTGTCTGTATAAGCGCTTACACAGACGTTATGTCCGCAACTTAAGCGACTTAAAGTCAGTCGAATTTCTTTTATGCAAATATTATTCAGCTAATAAATGTTTGTTGGGTATTCACCCTTTTCTTCAGTATTTTGTAAAATTTGATACACTTTCTGTACAACTTGTTAATTCCTGAATGTCCTCTTTCCTATTTATCTTACTTTACTTGTAATTTCAGCCATCAGCTAAACATTTTACATTAAGATTCGGAACAGTCGCGCTTCTAATAATTTCATACAAAAATGGCAGCAACGACGCGCGGTAGAAGCGCCGCTGTTTTTTATGTATGGTCGTCCGCTGCTGCCGCGCTGGTCTCTCTAATATGAAGGCGCACTTAGTACCTGTCTCAAAACCATACTAAATCTAAGGTATTAACCGACCAATTCAAAAGAATGTTTTAATAACAGCATTCAATATTGAAGGTGTACTTTTTTAATTGATCGGGTAACGTGAGTCACACCTGGTCCTGGTGCCTGGTGGTTTTTGTAAGGATCATCAAGAACTATCTTTTTTTTGTGCCAACCCTAATAAATTGACAACTGGTCATTCTAGCTAGACGGTCGTGACATCGCGAACCTTGATCGAGATGTGTGAGGAATGTCATTCGGAAACTATCGGATGATGTGTTGATGGAGACCTTTGATTGCAGCTTCTATTTAACCGGTCGGTGGGTGAGTTACTCTTGTGAAACAATAAGCAAGTTTTGATCTCTATTATAAAGTGATTTGATTATATACACGCCAATTACAATTGGACTTGGATGCATCAGGTAAAGGCTACTTTATGTTTGATCAAAGTAGTACAGATAGAAAACTGTTTACTGCATAGTATACAGACCAGTTAAAAATTCATTTACAAAAAATAAAATAAAAAAAACAATAGGTGGTCTTTTAGCTGAAAGCGATCACTTTCAGGCTTAATGAATTACTAATAGAAGTAGAGAAAATTTGTTCAGAACACGTAGTTTGATTCAATTTGTAGGATCTTTTTAGACATAAAAGAAAGCCGTTAGTACTAGTACCATTTATAACTTGAGAATGGGTGGGCTGATTTTCGTAGCTTTTAAAAAGGGGCCGGGCGGGACGAGGCCAGGGTAGAAACGTAGTTCGCTGGGACTGCCAGTTGACTCTATACAGGGTGGTCTTTTGGTAAGCGACGTCCGACTCAGGGGTGGTTGTACAAACGATACTGATGCCAAAAAAATGTAGAAAAAACACACAAAATCAAATTATGAATGATACGAGTACTAGCGAGCGAGTCAAAACTACCAACGGCAGGTCGCCTTTTCGTATCTTTCTAGCTACGGAGTAGTATGTTGTAGATACGTGCTAGTTACGCGCGAGGGTGTGGGTTTCCCCATTCTTTTTTTTTCAGAATGTACCTAGTTAACACATTGAGCGCCATGGGGGTCACCGGTGCCACACGTTTTTTTTCTATTGTGTCTAGTTTCGTGGCAGTCAAAGACTTAAGAGATTTTCTTTTGTTAAACTTGCATATAATTAAAAAAAATAAGTTTTTTAAAAATAAGTAAAGATGAAATAAGAAAACAAAAATTTGCGCACAGGCGAGACTTGAACCAGCACTTTCAGGCTTACCGGGCCAAACGCTCTACCGATTGAGCTACCGTGCTGTCTGTCAGACCCTGCGAAATTTGATGTCTTTACGGATACGTCATTCTAAACCATAACTCATATTATCATTCCTGAGTTGGATGTCACTGACCAAAACGAAGAACACAAATCAAAGAGATCCAAAGGAAAAGACACATTTGTATTTAGTCAAGAACGTATTCAACCCGATACCGCCAGTGCTACTAACGTGTAACAAACAATAGACCAACAATAACCATTAAAATCTAAGTTTAACCTCTATCGATGACGTCACACAATTGATGACGCTACAGACATCCTAAAATAGTCTTCCTAAAATAGTAAATACATGATTAGTCACGGCTAGACAAGGTTAGCTTTAGGAGTTAGGTTAGAGTTCAGTAGTAAAATTGATACGGATCATCAAACCTTTAGCCTATACCAACTGATTTATAAAGTTAAAGAGTTTGTTGGTTTGAAGGCGCGGGGCTAATTTGATGTTTTTTTTTATTATCTTACATTGATTTTTGTTGGAAAAGGCTATAAACATCGCGCAAAGAGCTACGGGAAAGAAATTTAAGTATACCGCGCAGATGGAGTTGCTGAGTCGCGTTTAGTGTAGATTTTTGCACGTCAGTTAAGACTTATCCGACTGAATAAGTATAAAACGTCCAATTTAAAATAACATTGTCATAAATTATTGCTGACAAATAGGTGACGTTTTTAAAGTAGGCTTTTCATATTAAATTTAACGAATATACCTTAACTGACGTTGGTAAAATCAGGATTAGTCAAATAAGGATGGAAGAGTAAAATTAGCGTGACTGATTTAACGCAGTTACAATAAGAAACTCAAAAGTGACTGTTATACGTAAACTAAGGATAAGTCATTTAATGTATGTCATTTTCAGTTTGCGGCTAAGAACCTACTTGAATTATAGAAGTAGTACGGTATTTGTAGTATATTAAACCCACTACTTGCATTGGGAATACGGTATGTAAAAAAAAAACCTTACACAAATGGAACCAAATCTCGATACCTAATAACCCCTTAATGGGTCGGACAGGGTTTTTTACATATAATATTGAGATTTCGAAATCAATTTGTCAAAGATGGAATTGCTGGCTGGCGTGGCTTTCGTACCTTTCTATGATACATAAATATGGCTTTGAATCGTTTCAATGAATGATTAATAGTCATTTTGACAAAACATCCACTTGCTAGACAGGTGGGATTACTAGCGAATAGCGAAAATATATTGTACCGAATATTTAAACATATTTTTTTGTTAACCCATCTACTGTCAGTATACGGAACTGTACAATTACAATTTAACACATTTAACGTCTACTTTTTATGGCTAACCATAATTGAAGTTCATCGCAAGATCACTCACGAATCCATAATTATCTAGTAGGAAATATTGCATAATTTTTTAAATGTATAAAAAATAATGTATAAAAAATGCGTTTTTACAACACCTGTTTACGGTAGTAAGTTCTTATGGACAAATCGTTTTTGGTTCTTGTAAATGATTTGTATTATCTTAGTTGATTTGATATATAAAAAATATAAATAAGTCTTTTATGTTGATTTTCTATTGATTAAGCTACGATTAATTCTAACTACCTCGGTGGCGCAGAGGGTCGCACTTTAACAGCGACGGCTGACCAGAGGTCCCTGGTTCGATCCCTGGGTCGGGCCAAAATTATATACCTGGGTTTTTCTGTTCAGAAATTCTTAGGGTAGCCTGGACTTAAGCACGTAAAGCCGTTGGTCCTACGCATGATCCTTCTCCGGTCGTGTCAGATTGCTGTCCCAGTGGGCCATGAGTGTGAAAGGAATAGAGAGCGCACCTGTGTTTGCGCACACACCTGTGCTCTATAATATGTCCTGTGCAGTCGGTTAGTCATTTTGACTGCCCACTGAAGTCGAAAACGGCTAGGGAGAATATTTTTATTTGGTTTTATTTAAAATGGATCTTGAAATTAAAGTTACTTCTACGATACACAAGAAAGTAATGCAGAGTAAACATTCTGTTACATGCAGTACAATATTAAAAGCTGAAGTCATAGGCCTACTAGTTATTTCATACGGTACTTCAACATTAAAATTCAATAGTCAAACATAAAGATAACAGTAAACAGATAATTTGAATAAGCATTCTCCACTGTTGCGCAATGTTTATCAATGGACAATACAACTACATCCATACAATTGTTTTGGGAAAATATTTGAGTTCGCATAATTATACGTTAGGAGAAAAAAAACGGGTTTTTTGTCAAAGCATTGGATGGGTTAAATTGTTAGACGGTGAATTTTTCGTGGGAGACTTTTTTATCGTGTAACTCTCAGGCCCTCTTAATTTTACTATTTAATGCGTAAATAGTAAAAAATACGTTCGGTCATTCGTTTAATCATATAACCTCTCATTGCTGAAGGCGAAAAGGTTAATTGGTATTTAACTTAAAAGCAATGTGTGTTAATAAAAACTTATGCATTAATTTAATGTTCAATAAACTGTCATTAAAAAGTTTCACCGACAAAGGTAGTCTTAAGTGAAATTCATTAACTCAAAACCATACAAAAGCGTAGAAACATTAAATTTTATATTCTACGATTTATGCAAAATAATTATGGATAGAGCTGACATCTAAAACAAAGTAAGTGTAATCTGTATAATCCTAGAATGTGTAATAATACTAGAGTTTTCTGCACAATTTTAAAAAAATACAATATTTTGCCATGAGTAACACGAATTTCAAATTACCATGAACGCACAATCGCAAACATTTCATACGTGCAAATAAATTCGCCACAGAGTCGCGTTTAAAACAGAAACCCTTTGATCAAAACATCATCAAAATATTTTGCATGTATTTTCATGCACAATTTAACAAAATACGATCTCGAAAACTCATCTCGATTTTGATACATTGGGATAATACCCCTTTTCATAATGAAATAAAGTTCAATTTTCCTTGTAAGATTGCTTGCAAAGCACAATGATCGTTCTGCGTAGGAAGTAAAAAATAAGCAAAGATGGAGAACGAATCGATTATATGGGTTCCGTATAATTGGTATAATGTATTCATAAATAAATTTAATTACTGAATTGTTCGTAAATTAGTCATACTTTAGTAATAATTGCATTTACTTGGTCTTTATTTTATTGTAAAAAATATAAGTATATGTTTATGTAGACAGTTTACAATCATTTCTGCTTAGCCCAAAGGTATCACTGGTAGATAACGCCATATGGCAGTAGGTCCACCCTTTATACACATTTTGGTTGTTCAATAAAGTATAAATAAATGATTATTTTGCTAGAGTCATCTTATTATACATATCTCACCTTTTGCCAGGTAACGGCAGGAAAGTAGTGAAACTAGAAATTAAATTCAACATACATACAAATACTTTATTTGTTGTGTAGGTAATCTTTTGTGTTAACAACGCATTAACGGTTAAATTTTAAAATAAAAAGGATTGGAGCTGGAATTCAAATTATGGAGTATTTGACTGCTACATTAAAAGTTTCACTTGATAAATAGTGTTTTAATTTCACTACCGAACCCCAAACCTAAGTAGATCAACGTATGACGCCACTCCTCACGAATGCAAATAAAAACCAAATTGTGGGAAGTGTTTATACGAGAAACCTTTAATTTGCTCCGAATCAACGGTTGTCTTACACTTAATTGTTACTTTGATATTTTTCCGAGAAGTTATGGTGTGAAGACTCAATACAAACCTTCTTTTGTGTAGTTGTGTGAAGATTTAGGGCGACTATAAAGGTATATTCCCACTTCACCGGACCGTGCTTGGAACGTGTCCGGCATGAAAAGCAACACAATTGACTGAAGTTCAACTCTACATGATGACATACGGATCCGAAACATGGTCTGTAACTATAAATAAATATTGGACACCAATCACATACATTGCTCCGATTCCAAAGTAAGTAGCTTATGCACTTGTGTTATGGAAATCAGACACAACGATGGTGCCACAACACCCAGACCCGAGACAATATAGAAAATTTTGATTTCAACATTGACCCGACCGGGAATCGAACCCGGAACCTCGGAGCGGCGACGCCTTGAAACCCAGTGTGTTTAGCCACTACACCACGGAGGTTGTCGAACTATGGGTCTTATAAAGAAGCTCAAAATACGCTCCGTGCATGACACGCATCGGTGTTGGTCGGTGACGGAACTGTCTAGCTAGTGGGTAAGATGTCTTAGTTTTTAATACCAAAAATATAAATGTTTCTCGGACCCGTCCTAAAAACGGTCATGACCAGTGGCGGCTGTACCTTAAGTGCACTCGTGCGCCGAACCACCAATTCAAAAGATTGAAAAATTACAAAATATCAAGTATTTCATCTTTATTTTTAAATTACCATTTTCATAGTTATTTTCAAACATACAAAAACGTATAAAAGAATAAATCTCCAATTATGGTGAAACAGTTTGAGCGCTTTACTAAACTATTAAGACTTATTTTCCTGTGAAGACAAATTCTCGTGCGCTTCGGCGAGTGCACGAGGTCTGCTAATACAACTTGTAGGAGATACGAGGTAATACGCCTGACGCGTGAAACAAAAGATAGTTCATAGAAATGTACCGAGTAATGAGTGGGTTCTCGAGCGCCGCACGGGCGAACCGAGGATTGCCGAGAGCACCCGATGTTTGACAAATTGGCCGGCCGGCATGGGCGCGAGGGCGACGGCAGCCATGATTGACATCTCGTTATCAGTCTACCAGTATAGTTTTACTGTATGTGTGATGCATTAATTATTGTTTATTTATATTACCGTTATTGTTTTTAGTTTTTGTTTCGATTTTATTAAAGTGCACTACCAGTTCGATAACCCACCAGCCGCCACTGGTCATGACCGTAATAATACCTTTGTATGTTACGATGTACTAGACAAAAACCTTAAAGAGAGATCTTACACCTTATCAATAATTGATGAAAGGCTGTTAAATTCAAAGGAATCAAACAAAAGTGTTACTGCAGGGCATTCGATTTATTGTCCCTAAAGAAATTATGCACCAAAGTATGACAACTGCAATTATGATTAGGTACAGACAACCACACGTCAAGGTAAACACTGCGGTTTCTTATTCCGTTGTAATAAGGGCTAGTTTGCAACAAAAGTGGGTAACTTGACGTGCTGGCTAATGTACTATGAGCAAAATAGGAACTTCTTAAAAATATATTAATATTAGGAGAGTAATTTCACAAGATATATTACTTCAATTTACTTAAATTATCGTAATGGCGTTCGTTTCGTTTAGGTTAAATAGAAGAACAGTGTTAAAGTATTGAGAATTAATGCGATTTGTTAAACATTAAATTGACAAATTCCATAAGCATAATTGTTTATAATTAAAAACACACAACACAACAAAACAAACAAATGTGAGACGTCGCATGTGCCACGTCTCACATGTCAATTTGGTGTATCAAAAGTGCCGGAAGAATTTATTTAACTTTATAACCTGCTAGAAACTCAGAGAATCACCGTAACATTATTATAAGGCACATTACGCACAATTACGGGCATGCAAGGTCGGGCGAAGGCCTCAGAGATGTGTCTAGCGACTAACAGTTCCGGCGCCATAGAGTTGCGATTTAAACTGTCCAAGCGTAAACCAAACTTTGAAGTGACGAGACCTATGAGCTAAAGATAGCATTGTTAGCAACAAGCTTGCTACGGTGGCCCAGTGGTATAAGCTTGAGCCTGTACAGCGCAGGATTCAAATTCAAATTATTTTATTGTCCTTAAGTGTACATTAAGGTCTTATTATTATTTTAGGGGTTAAAACTTTGTATGATTGCCCTCCTAGCACGTAGATTTTTTCGAGTGCAATTTATATTATAGCTCCAAAAGAGGTAAAGAGGTGTTTGTCGCAATGGTTATTTAATTAATATTCCGTTCTCAAATTTAAACATCTACAGAGAAATAAGAATGATCTGCATACTTATTTCTATGTAGGTGTTTAAAATTGCACATTCTGCAACAAAAAAAGATAAACATAAAAAGCAAAAAGTTATTTGTCTCTACAATTCATATCAATTTTAAGTTGGTACTTGCAAACTAATATTAAATATGTCTTGTGATCCTCAGGTTCGTGCATGACTATTATTTCCATAAAAAAATAACAAAAAGTGCTACCTGCGATTAGTCGCTGCGACAAGTCGCAACTCTGTATCAACTATTCATTGCGTAGCGGTAACCGCGTAATCACAAGCAGATTAGAAACGGTTTAACCGAACTATATTAGTTTAAACGCTTGATTTTCAGATCGCCGCATTTTTGTGGTTGCCTCGCATGTTTTATAGGGTTTCTTGACCGTATGATAAGTCTATTATAAATATTTAATTAGGATAATTAGATAACGGAAGAAAACGTGAGTCAATTTTGTATTGGAAATGATTTTTGGCAAGCCACTTTATTTATTAATAGCTAAAAACGACAAAGCACTATTAAAAAAAAACTTCTTAAACAGGTTTAACAAACTGATAAAAGTTTAATCAATATACAGGAAAAAAGTCATAATAATGTAATAATCTTTCTTCAATGTTTATTTGAACCAAAATTGCAAGTAAGTGACATCAAAAAAAATACAAACTAAGTCTTTTTATGTCTTAGTATAATCCCCGTGAGAACTACAATATCTACATTATTTTTTTGGGACCAATACAAAAACGCAAGCCTTTCATTGCAGCGTGAGTGAGCGAGTTGCTATTACAACGAAAAAAATGCTATTTTAAGCAAAAATGTGTCGTTAATACAACGACAGGATTTTGACGTATTCCTTGATACTTGAATTTCCTATATGAAACCGTTTGTATGAGTTGATGACAAGTGGCTTCAACTCATGGCGCACGAGATTTGTTCGAGGTGTCAGTTTCATACGCTGGTAATAGTTTTGCGATTATTAGCAGCGCTGCAGTCGCGAATCGCGATGCTGACGCGCGTTAGTATCGACACAGTCGCAAAATGTCAATCTTTACACACTGCGCTACTCTTAGTATCGATACAGTCGCGATGGAGAAGCTGAATTGTCAAATTATGAACTGTTTTTTGGCGACTGCATCGATATTAACATGCGTTAGCTTCGATGCAGACGCGCTCTAAGATCGATGCTAACGTGCAACTGCATCGATGTTAAATTAAATCTGTTTATTGCGTGAGTCGTGATGTTTTTTTTTAAAGGAGTTTTGTGTTTCGCTGTACTCTCAGAGCTATTGGACTACTCTAAGAGCATAACCAATAGTATTATATTATCTGGGGCTACAGTTTAATGGTTACCTATTTATTAATTTGTGCTTGCGGTGGATTGTTAAAATCTTTGAAGTGGTTGACTATGTATTTAAGAAAATTGTGGAATATATTCATAGTGGTTTCTTTTGTAATTATTTCAGATATATCTAATGGGTTAGTGTTAAGAGTGTTGCAGGCAACGGTATGGTCCGAGCGTTTAGCGGCAAATCGTGGGCAGTCTTCAATCAGGTGTTTCCAGAATTACGTGGTGAGGTTGTCGCAGGGACATATGTCGTCTGCGACATAACTTATGAAAGCCGTGGTGTTGGAGCGCTTTTTGAAAACGCTTAACTCCATCGATGCTAGAAGTCGCAGTGTGTAAGGGGTCTAAGATTGCAGCTGATTTAATTTCTTAGGGATATCTTGTCATGTATTAAATACTATGATCATAATTGTTGTTTTGTTCGATCAAGGCGTTTAATATCGCGATCGTGAGTTTTATAATTGACCGATTAATTTGAAGTATGAATTAGAAGTTTAATTCACATCACGAAGGACATTGAGCTTCTGTTTATAAACGGTGATTTAGTATAGAAGTGATTATGTTTTTACTTCCTGTTTTTAATAATACTAACACGACTGTAATTACAGCATGACTATGACTGTTGTTTGCACATCATAAGCGAAAGCATAAATAATGTATTAGTTTATATGCTAGATAAAAAAAGCGTACTGTATACCGAGGATCTTGTTTTGATTTGTGCAAAATATGTGTTAAAATATAATGCTCCAATCTGACCCTTGGACCAAAGACGCAGCGTAGAACGTCCACCGCCGAGATGGACACTCGACCTGGTATAGATTGCAGGATCAAACTGAATGCAAACCGCTAGTGATCGGTCGCTGTGGAAAGCCGTGGGGGAGGCCTATGTTCAGCAGTGGATATCCTTTGGCTGATAAAGATGATGATGATAATAATGCTCCAAACAACCAAGGTTCCATTATTAGTTTTCAAACCATTAAAAATGATTAAATTCTCAAACTAAAGACTAGCGTGTGAAAGTAAAACAAGTATTTTTCCAAAGGGAAATGCTATTTTTGCCTTACCATAAAAGGACAACCATTTATCATCTGACCCGTCCCTTAAAACAAATGAAACCAGAAATGTAAAAGCTACATACACAGTAAACGCTAAGCGATAAAAGTTAAAAAATCGCTGGGCTAATTATTTTTCCGTCTTATTGCTTGTTTGTTATTTATATTTCCGACGGCTTCGAATAGGTAAAAAATGTAAAGCGATTCATGATTTTTCTCTCTTTCTTCTTCTGAGTCTTTAAACCTATGGTTTACAGACTGACAAAATAATGTAAGTGAGGTTATACGGTGAATCGGTAATAATTATAACTTTACGAGTATAATTTTCTCAAATAATATTATAAAGCTGAAGAGTGTGTTTGAATATTTATTATACTACTGGAGCGATTTGTTTTTTATTTTATTAGATAGCTTTTTTATCGGGGATAGCTATAGTACCAATATAATAATGACGTTAGCATCGTGATAATTTAAAAAAAAAAAAACATTTCCTTAAATATATGTTATTTGCTTATCATTTTATGTGCTACGGTTCTTAACAATATAAAGCGTGTCCAGTCTGTATGTCTGTCATATATTCTGTTTCAAAGTGAAATTGCATGACGAAACTCTATTGTTAAAACTGTTTATTTAACTGTTAGAATTTGAAACTGTTTGCTTCTGTGCTTGTGTTTGGATTTTTGAATTGGAATAAATGTGTATTACTAGTGCTTAAACTCAGTAATATATTAGAGTTATTTAAACGGTATAGGAAATCGCTTTAAATATAATCAGAACTAATATTGAAAAATAAACGATTAGAATCATCATGAGGTAATTGAAACTAATGGAGTTTACAGACATATTTTATGCTAATGTACTGTGCTGTAAGCTATTTGCAAGCCATAATAAATTCTCCTAGAGGCGTTAATATATCGTATTATCACATATCAGTGATCACTGAACGTCACGGAACGTCACTGACACTGACGACTGCAAATAGTGTCGCACAAAATGTATGCTACAATATCTTTTTTGACTGACACTGATGGATTGGACACCAATCACATTCATTGCTCTGATCCCAAAGTAAGTAGCCAATGCACTTGTGTTATGGAAATCAGACACAACGGTGGCACCACAAATTTGTTATAATCAAAATAAATAAATATTTAAACTATTTTATTCAACGATTCACTATGCTTTAGAATGTTTTTAACACTCACAGTGTCATATTTTATATTCATAAAGATGAAATAAGAAACCAAAAATTTGCGCACGGGCGGGACTTGAACCAGCAACCTTTTGGCTAACCGGGCCAAATCTTTATCAACGATTCATTAGTTATATTTAGTATGGAGTTTGATTTTGGTTGCAGTCTTTGAAATAATGAAAAGTCTTAGTAATACTTTGTCAAATTTTATTTGTTAAGTCAATAAAATTGTCTAGGTACTTTCATATTATAAAAATCGCCGTACATTTTTAATTTTCTTATAACAATGTGTCTCAAAAGATTTCTGGTAGTAACTAAAATTCTCAATCTTAAAATGTTCAGTTTATAAAGCTGGTTAGTTAAACCGCAGCCTTACACTGTGTAATACATGCAGGATTTTGTATAATAAGTAAGTTCGGAAACTTTTTTTTATTGACTGTACTTAGTGCAAAACGCAATAAAAATGATATAACATTGATTGAAATCGGGGTCAAACACCACGGGAACAAACACCACTGGGGTCATAAATCATAATCCACCAATCCTTGTGGTCACTGATCCAGATAAGAGACATCTTTGGAGTCATAAAGGTCTCTACGCACACAAAAGTGCCAGCACTTAAGAATGTCATCTACTGCGCGGTAAAAACTTGTCAAAAACTATGAACTAATTATTAACACTCAAATCTAAGTCAGTCACGTCCGACTCCAAACCATAATTCTCAGTAATCTTTAAACAAAGGCGTCACTTTCTTGTGACGAAACGGAAAACAAGTTAGAAAAGAAAAGTGACTTTCACTCGACGATTCGCCGTGAGTATTGTTTGTCAGTTCTGCAACGGATGGCGGCGATCTTAATTTGACATAGTGATTTGTCCACAGCTGGACATTACGTGAATGGTTTCCATAGATGGACATTACGTGTATAAATCTACGCGAACATACGGAAGAAATTCCGGCTCATCGCTCCTCATACCAGTCCAAGTCGTTCATAGTAACGGCCACACGGTTGTCAAATACACTTCCTTTGGAGATTAGGAGGTCAGAGACGAAATTGTCTCTCAAAAACAAAATTCATATAGTTTTCTGGCTGAATAATTGTGAAACTTGTAAAATATTACGATATACGATACGATATTTTCTATATTGTATCGAGTCTGGGTGTTGTGGTACCACTGTTGTGTCTGATTTTCATAACACAAGTGCATTGGCTACTTACTTTGGGATCAGAGCAATGTAAGTATGTATATTTTGAAGTTATTTATGTATTTGGACGTTATGGGTATAATATTATACTTATGTTTATTTAGTTTATCATCCTCAATTTTAATAATGGTATATATATAACATTATTGTAGTAGTCATCTTTACACAGATGACAGCATTATCCAATATTTTTATAGTCATCTCTTTATATCTTTGAAACCTTTCTCCGAAGTCATCAAGTCTAGCATTCCACATAACACACTATCACTTTTTTTTGGTTACTGTTATGTTAATGCTTACAAAGGGAGGGCTTTATAACGCGTTAATTATTATGTTTGTTAAGGACAAACATTGTTTGGACTATCTTATGAGAGTCTGAGAGGAACGACAATGAATTACTTAATAAATATGCTTCAAGTCAAAGAGTTTCCTAAACATAGCTTTTTAAAAGTAATAGGTAATCAGATTTATTGAGGCTCGGCTTTCGTTACCTACATCAAATGTCAGCCATGTTATTTTTGTTAACAGTTACTTGGCGTTCGTTATTAGTAAATGTTATGGTCTGATCGAGCCTCATTTCACTTATTTATTAGCTAAGATTTTTAAGTAGAATATAAAGAAGATTTTAGTTACATAAATATCTAATCTACAGTTGTAGATTATCTAGGTTAGGTATATATAGTATATCGGTAGTTTCGTAGGTTAAAAAATCAGCTAAGTGCGAGTTGGACTTGCGCACTTAGGGGTTCTGTGCCAACTTAAACTGAATTCGGGAATCCACTTACTTCCACTTAGCTAAATACCAAAGTATTTGTACGAATAACAAACTCGGTTTTGTTTCATGTATGATTTTCCTACCAAATTTCAATAGTGTGATGCTTATAGTTACAAAATAAAGTCTTTACATACGACAAACAGACAGACAGACAGACTTGACAAAACTATGAGGGTTCCGTTTTTTGCCATTCTGCCAACCCTAAAAACTATAAATAGGTATAAATACCTAATCTAGAGTTGTAGATTGCCTAGGTTAGGTATGTATATAATATATAGGTAGGTTAAAAAATGTGCTAAGTGTAAAAATGTTAACCTCTAACACGCCAGATCAGATTAAGATTCCAATAACTGATATTGTAGCGCCTTTTTGCACTATCTCAAGAGAGCCATCTTTAGGATGGGAACATAAAGAGGGAATCACGAAGGACTGCAAAAAAGTATTCGAATAGTTAACGTTACTTTTGCATAAAAACTTGAAAGTTTTGTATGACAGAGTATGGAATGGAGACACGATATAGAGCATATTTTACCGAAAAGTAACATGTCATTTTTGAAATTACATGTTTTTTTAAAATAAATTAAAAGAAAAAATACAATTGCTTATAGTTATTTTTGGTATATTGAGATGTTCGCAGATAAGTGAAGGAGATTTCAGCATTGCATTTAACTTGTGATTGTGACATTATGTACTCTGTATCGATAACAACAATCATGACAAACGATGACAAATTAATCTACACAGATAATGATTTTCGTTATTCGTTCGCAAAATCGGTAGTATCAATTTTATCAGACTTTATCTTCAAAACAATAAGTGTAAATTGATTGAAAAGGTTTTTACGAATTGTTATTGGTTGAATCATAGCAACTTAAGAGAGAGTACCTTAATCGTAAGTATTGTTAAATCTTTTCTTAGAGTTCTTAGTAGGACTTCCGTAGCGTAGGATGTCCACCGACATGAGGGACAGACGACCTTGTAAAGATCGCAGGATTACACTAGATGATGGATGGATGGATGGATGGATGATCGCTAAGGAAAACCTAGCAAGTGGCCCCCGTCCAGTAGTGGACGTCCATTGGCTGTGAATGATGATGACAACACATCAATATAGTTTAGCAACAAAGATCGCTAACACGCTATACATGTTTTCGAACTTTTTTATATAATTTATGTCCTTATTAGTGGTTTAATATGTTTTTAACACTCACAGTGTAATATTTTATATTCATAATGATGAAATAAGAAACCAAAAATTTGCGCACAGGCGGTACTCGAACCAGCAACTTTCTGTTTAACCCGGGCCAAACGCTCTTCCAATTGAGCGAGCTACCGTGCCGTCGGTCTGACCATGCGAAATTTCTGGTCTCTTATGAATACCTACGTCATTACGTGTAAGTCATCTTTATGAGTGTTTTGAAACACTTTGATAATTATTTTCAACAAAGTTTTGGGTTGGTATCTTTTTTCTCAACTGTGCCGAGCACAACAGGTAGACTATTTAGATGAGCCATTTATAGACCCAAAATTGTTACCTCAGTGCGTCCCAAGCCTTAACGAAACCCATTTTTTACTATTGTCAGCCGATAAAAAAATCATTTTATCATCAAATAACAATAGCGGAGGTCAAATGAGATCATTTCGGTGTTCATCAATCTCCTCCGTTTCGATACATCAATCAAATTTGTCTGTCTATGTATCCTTGGGCCACCTACTAAATCGTGTTAAGTTATTTTTTATTGAGTACCAGTTACTGTTTTTTTTGAGGTGTCATTAATATTTATTAATTGTACAACAATCTTCAGTGATTACTTACTTTATGAGATATGAATATAAAGCCTATTTTACAATCTATGGAATGACATTTTGTAGGTATAAAGTAGAGGAATAGAGGCCTTCTACGAAAAACGAAATTCGTCAATACGATTATCGATTCGCGGATCCAATGCATTTCATAGTAAGGATTGTATACGAAAAATGAATCGTATTGACCGTATAGGCCGTCAGATAACGCTACAGGAACTTATTACGACATTGTGATACAGGCATTTGGCATTACATGTTCAAAGATATAACATCCTAGATTAACATAGGAATAAATAAAACCGACCCATATAAATAACTTTGATCAAGATACTTCATTGTGATCTGCATATCCATTTTCGATTTTAAGGAATTTTAATTAATTTTAAAGTATTTCCTGAAATTGTTCACAACGGTCTAGTTACGAAATATTTGTAGAGGCATTTACTTCCTATAATAAAACGTGGTATTCAATTATTTCATTGTATACCACATTGCAATTATTAAATAATTGTACACGTAAAGTTTTTTTAATCCAAAACTAAAATACATTCCGGATTTTAATTTTGTTCGATTGATGAATGAAAATGATATTTTCAACATAAAAATTTATTTTAGATAAATTTTAAGTAGCCATTAATTTTAATCGTGAGTTGTATGTTGATAAACATAAAACTTTTTTTATTTTATTATTAAGGCCGAGTAAAACCAAACCTGGCATGAATAAGCCTTGACTTTGTAGCAAACACTTTTTGCTCAATAAACATGTATTAAATTAACAATGAAAATTTTGCTCTACATACATATATTTTTAACTGTTTGTTAATACCAGAAGAATTTTCAAAAAATATATAGGGCGTCAACTAACATTATTGTCTGTTTACAATTAAACCAAGTGAAATAATCAGATCACGAAAAAAGTCAAACAATAATAAAATAAAGCCTAGGTACATTTCTAACTATTATTTCTAATCAAAACAAAGGTTGTAATCCAGTACAGTCACTACCAGGTGTAGATTCATCATGTTTACTAATGTCACTTCTCACTGCCAAGATCAGCTGTTTATGCTAAGACAATGAAAATACGTGATTTCACAGCTTACGCTGTTGTATTACGAGAATGCAATACTGAATGCAATGTGTATCATCGTATGCAATTGTTTGAGTTGTTAATATATTTTTTGTTCTAAGCAATTTTAATCATTAAATTTTGTTAATATAGTAAAAATGATTTATCATTGAAAGAAAAATCTATTCTTGTTATAAATATACATTGGCAGTATTGAAAAATTTCTAGAAAATTTAAAAACGTACTACAAATATTATAAATGCGAAAGTTTGAGAGAATGTATGGATATTTGTTACTCCTTCACGGCAAAACCACTAAATGTATTTTTATGAAACTTTACAACTATTGAGATTAGGTATATTAGGTTATTGTTCACAATGATATTACATGCTAGTTCCGACATTTAAGCGAGTAATGCTGCGAGGAACTGGTAGTGTAAATGAGGCTTTCAAGATGCATTATAATCACCGTCTCAAAAATATAAAATAGCTACAAATGTGAACGATGTTCTAATTTTAGCAAAAACAAGTTAACCGATGCGCACTCTCTGGAAACGCCGCGAAAAACAGGCTGTCACTGTCTACGTCAACCCTTTTTATTGAGAGCACCAAATTTCACCGCCTGGAAATATGCACTTTGGCCAAGTGACCGTTTGCCTGCTCCGTTCCGCGCTAACACAAGTAAGATATTCAAACCTAAAACAAATTTTTATTACTTTCAGAAACTAGATACTCAGATCACAATCGAAGTTCACAACTATACACCCTATACAAAGTTCAGTGTAAATTCAAAAACAACCGTTCGTAAGTCAAACGCCGAATCATTTACCTGTGACACACTTTGATGACGGTTTGAGGTCAGCCGGCGTGTGCGCAGATATAAAGGGTTACCGATTAAATGAAAGTAATTTATAATGGGTGGAGAAGAAAATAATTGGAGGACTAATGGCGGCTTGGAGGTCAAGATAGACTTGATGCTCGAGAGTTATGTGGTAAATTTAAGATAACATTTTTGTTTGACATGTTTTTAGGGTTCCGTAGCCGAATGGCAAAAAACGGAACCCTTATAGTTTCGTCAAGTCTGTCTGTCTGTCTGTCTGTCTGTCCGTCCGTATGTCACAGCCATTTTATTCTGTAACTATAAGCATTACATTGTTGAAATTTGGTGGGAAGATGTATCCTGTTAACCGCTTACCGATTCTCATACAAAAAATAAAAAATAATGTCATTAAAGGGGGGGCCCATACATGAAACTAAAACCAAAAAAAATTTTTTTAGTCAAACCTATGCGTCTATGGATAGGTCTTTTAAAATGATATTGAAGTTTCTAAAACCATTTTCTTCCAAAGTGGTAAAATGGGCGTCCCCCCCATCTAACTTCTAAACCAAGAGAGTGTAAATTTTGAAAAAAATATGTAATATAGATCTTAACAAATAATTTCAACAAAAATTAGTTTGGACGAGATCGAACGAGTAGTTTTTGAGATATAGCATGTTTTCAACAACCGCAAACATAACTTTGTACTTCATACAAACACTATGAAAAACAAAGTTATATTTGCAGTCAACAAAATATTGTGGTATTTTACTAAGTAGAAGTAAGTGGATTCTCGTATTCAGTTAAAGCTGGCACGGAACCCTCAGTGCGCGAGTCCGATTCGCACTTGGCCGGTTTTTCAGTAAAGGCAGAGTCTGTGCAGCAAGAGAACCGTACTATCCGTATAGACTTTAAATTAAGAATTATATCTTAAGAAAAAAAAATGAGTTCTATTTCATGAATTAATGTCAAATTTGTTATTTACATTACATTTTTAATCTGGGGGTAAGTTATATATATTTGAGTAATATAAGTATATTCTCAACAATTTTAAGTTGTTCAATTTTGGTATGTTATTATAATCTTATCATGTTTATTGTTTGAGTTTCCTTTGTGGCAACCCTGTATCAAATGTGCTAAACACTATCTATTAGACAGTTTTGCAGTTTGTTGGTCTATTTGTAACTTGGTGATAAATATCCTTACGATAAATATGTGGGTACCTGCCCACATAGTACTTTTGTATTTTCTTACATTCTTTAGAATCATTCAGTAACTTTAATGCTCAATTTCTCAATAACTAATGAACGTATATAGAGTTTTTCACGACAAGAGTCTAATCGATGGATTAAAAATGTTTGATAAAATATTACATGCCGCTTATCGAGAAAGGCTTTAGGCTATAAAACATCACGATGCGACAGACACAAAACGCACGGACAAAGTCGCGGGGGACGGCTAGTTTCATATATGACTATTGAAAAGTATAAAATAAATAATCCTAATACATCTAAATTATAATAATTCATCATTCAAACCCCTCTAAATTAAACGCGATAACCAAACAATAGGTGACAACAAAATAACGAAACCGTTATTCGTACCGATAAATAACGGAACAATGACGATCGTTATCGGCGTACGAAAATGTCATGCGTTTAATATTAGGCTAAGCATTGACAGATGAATAGTGAAATTAAATTATGTCTGAACTGAGGAGACATTTATTGATCTACCTACATGACAATAAGATGACTTAGGACTTGTTTTACCATCGAAATATAAGCACTAACAAACGAATAAATCAAATATAGAACATAGAAAGTAGCGGGCATATAATGCTAATGGGAACTTATTCAGACATGGTGAAACGAGACGTTATACTTATCTATTCTTAATTTATTAAATTAAGTCGACTCTTCATCGGAAAAAAATAAGTTTTTTTTAAGTCATGAAAATATTGAATTGTTGCTACGCAAGCATTTCTTTATGGTGAATTACTAATGGAATCTTAAGCAGTCTATTTTCGGTAAATATTTTTAATTATGTATCATCATTAACTGATGCTTTATCGTTCATACAAATAAGTCTACTATTAATATAGAACGAGTACCTTGCCAACGTCCACCGACAAGATGGACACTGACCTTGTAAAGATCGCAGGAGCAAACTGGAAGCAGAGCACTTGTGATCGGTCGCTGTGGAAAACCGTGAGGGAGGCCTATATTCGGCAATGGACGGCCTTTGGCTGATAATGAGTATCTTCCCATCCAATCCGCAAATCAAATTTTTTTTGCAAACTATTTAGTCGAAAAATAAAATTAAAAAAAATGTAAAAACCGACTTCAAAACCAAAATGTTTTTAGTGCATTTTTGTTTTGAAGTCTTAAATAAACTCTTCACCATTGAAAGGAAAGGAATCCGTTTTAGGCAAACAATTTCTTTTTGGAGTCGGTGCTGTGATAGTTGATGCTTGATGGTCAAAGATACGTGCCTTTAAAATTTGAGGGTTTCCCTCGGTTACACCAAGATCCCATCATCAGATCCCAAAATGGAAAAAATTGGACTAACTAGAAGGTACACCCTCTAAGTAGGCGAAAAAATTTTTCGATTCGGTCGACAAACGACTGAGATATGAGGTAACATACATACAAAAAAAAAACAGTCGAATTGATAACCTCCTCTTTTTGAAGTCGGTTAAAAAGAGTTTATAAAAACATTCCGCCCCTTAATTCGAACTCTTTGAATAACGAAATTACCGTATCTCGAGCGCACATCTATCTTATTATTACAATTAAATCCTCATTTGCTTTCATTTAACTAATTAAGCGAGGCATTCAATGGCCAAAGACGTTAAACTCTTATCATTACGAAAATTGCTAATAATTAACGTAATTCAATAGACATAGCATGGATGGTTTTAACGTAAAGGTCTTACGGACTGTTAATTCTGATTAGCTTTTTCTTTATGAAATTTTCAAGAATTGGACCGGTCATTGTCATTTTAAGTAAATACGGCCTCTTTTTAACAATGTCCAAATGACTATCCATATTTGAATAATATAAGCTCTTATCTGTCGGCGGTGTTCCAGGCCTTTATACCATGCTGCATGCAATGTGTTTGCCCGACTAGACGGTGGAAAAGGCGTTTTCAACATCAAATTTGATCATTATATGTATGTGACAATGCCCTTATAATTTAAATCGGAGCAAATCGGAGGTTTAACAAAATTAAATCTATTCCATCAGTTTTAGGCCGTGTATACATTTTTTAACTATTATGTAACGCTTCTATTTTTTCATGTAATTTGTTTGTGTGAAACTTAATATATTTGATATTGAAACTTAATTATAGTTTTATAATTTATTTACACAATATACTATTTTTCTAGCCGTTCTTAATACGTTTTATCACAATCAAACTGTCAAAAATGTCCATCTGATCTAACACGACTGTCATCTTTGCAAAACAATGCCCGATGTGACCTATTACGACAACTCTTATTATAAACTCACTAAAGATTTGTCACGAATAGTCACGAAAGTTTGAACAATAGCTGCTTATAGCCGAGAATAGCGCTTACTAAGTGCTTAATAGCGGTTAAAAGTGCCCGATCATCAGCGTCTCAAAGCAATAGTTAGCGCTCAGTAGATCTGCTATTTTGCTTACAAATTATTGTGAAATTGACAGCAGCCATCACTGGACACATTGACAGAATGGTTTGAGAGTCAGCCATATTGATTGGAAGCGCTAGCAAGCACTTTTTAGCTGTAAGTTCTCGACGCCGAATGATTTTGGTAATATGTTAGCTTGCAAGATATAATGACTGATTTTCGTGTCGCACGGCCACCCTCAAAACATCCATCTAAATGTACTTGGAGTTTAAAATGCAATTTTACATCGTGGAGCTATGACAATAAGGGTGAATTTCATCTTTATGAATTTGAAAAACAATCATAGATGAAAATAATAGATTATGTATTTGTAGCTTTGTGAAGTGAATGTTAGATTTTTTATTCGTGAGGTTTTTTTTTCGATGTTTTAACGGACATAACTTTTGATAAACTCAGTTATTTATTGAAACATGATAATAGCCACAGTTAAATATCAAATAGGCATTTCAAGACCTATAAGTGATCTCTTAAAATGATATTTGTAGTCAGCTAAAAATATATTTCTTTTTAGTTCCTGATTCCGAGAACACTCTTTCATATATGTAATTATTCGAAAACCTTATACGGTATCCCTGAAGTCTTCCTATGAAAGACCGATTTATTCTATCTTGCGAGTAATATACAAAAAAGTATTTGAATCAAGCTTTAGTACCGAATGAGGTACTCATCTATTATATTATTCAATTTTAATCATACAAGCCCATGCCGGGCTTGCGTTTCCTATAGTAAGAAACCTATATGTGTGGTGTTTTATAGTGTAAATAAATTCAGTAATATTGCCTTTAATCGCTAATTACATTAAATTGTCTGAGTGACCCCGAAGTTGCTGATGTTGATTATGCTGATTATCTACATGAGTTTCAGCTCTTTTGCTGAAATTGTGTGTGCGTCTCAAGTGCACTCAATTTCTCATAATTTTGGTTACACAGCAGTCTGTCATGATAGTAAAGAGATCTGGAGCTCTATTTTTGAATCACTTGCGTCAATATTACGAGTGATTTTCAATAGATAATCGATTCACCATTAAAAAAAAATTACGTGGTAAGTAATATACCAAATCGACTTCTAAAAGTACTAACAAAATTGAGTTTATTATTTTTTTAAATCACTCGTGTGGTTGTAAATGGTTTTCATTCGAAAATCAATAAAAATCACACGTAATATTGAGGCGAGTGATCCTTAAATAGGGCAAGGTGCAAGTACCATGTATTGATGATTATATTAATGTATACTTAAAAATGGACCTGCTACACCTCTTTTCTTTATGATGGCAACTTTACTAGCAGTTGCCATAAAAATAAAGTTAACCAGACACCGCCATCTTCTTTTCTAGTCTATCCCGTTTGTCCCGTTTCTCATGAGAAAATGAGGAATATTTTATTTCTAACTGGCAACTACTTAAATGGCTAGAAACAATGTTTAGTGAGAAACATTTTTATGGTCATGGCTGAAGCATCTGTTTGATTAGTTGTTTATCAAGAGTCGAATCAATCAAGCATTAAGCATCTTTTAAAATGAAAATTAAAGAGTGAACGTAAATATACGAATATACGTACTTATTTAACACTAAACACGTATTAACCAATTAAATATTAACATAAACTACACATATATAAGTAAATACTAGCCAGTGTCATTCTGACACTGATATTTAAAAGAAAGAAAAGCTTTTATTTGATTACGGACATCACAAACACACATACACACAAACAAACAAGCGCTCGCACAACTTTACAAAAAAATAATAGAAACAGGCATAAATTTAGATTATTATTAACTAACAAAAAACACTTATACAAATACACCAGACAGATACACAAATGCCAGCCAGCACTGCGTGTGCGTGTCGGTGACGTCTGAACCAATAGGACCTCACTCAGCATGAGCCAGGCCTCCTAGAGGACCTGACGCTGGTTTTCAGTGGGCCCTACCGAGTGAGGCTTTATTTTAAAAGAAACCGTTTTTTTAAAATCGTGTAAAGTTCTTTTAGACGTAGAGTGTGTACTCTACCTTATTTTCCTGAGTTGCGCAAACTTAATCCAGTAAGTAAAGGCTCGATTATTCTATCCCGGAAACGAATCGGCTCGGGACACGGAATAACTGGGATTGCTCGTGTGTTCGCAAAAACAGCTTTAGTTTAGTAAGTTTCGTTTAAATACAAGCGTTAGACTGCGAATTCACCCGCGTAAATGCCAGATTGGTCAGCACTTTTCATTTATCATGGATTTTTTTTAGAAATAAATACAAGTCAAATTTAAGTCTAGAATACAAAAATATCTGAATCTAACTAGTAGTTTTTGAGATATAGCACATTTTCAACAACAGCAAACATAACTTTGATCTTCATACAAACACTATGAAAAACAAAGTTATGTTTGCTGTCAACAAAACATTATGGTATTGAGGCTGAGTGGAAGTAAGTAGATCTCTAATTCAGTTAAAGTTGGCACGGAACCATCAGTGGGTGAGTCCGTCTCGCACTTAGCCGGTTTTTTACATGTTGTATACTCTCACTTTCATTTTATAAAATTTTATTGCGTGTCGTATCAATAAGACGATTACTCGGAATCGTGTCAACTGATAGCCTGATTTACAATCAATAGCTTATCAGTGTTTATGTTCCAATCATGTGAAAGTCCTCATTTCTAGCACTTGACCGCATTCGTAGTTATGTCAAGTGCTTGCTTATTGCTTCTTGCGTAATAATAAATATCAGAAATATTAATTTTGCAATAATTAATATAGAGGTTCAGCGGTTGGACGTTCTTCGACTGATTAGGGTGATGTTGATTAATAATAAACATTGTAACAAGTAGAGTTCGGTGACGTCCCACTGCTGGGCAAGGGCCTTACCTCGACTATGAGGTAGTTCGAGCCATACTCCACCACGCGGGCTCAGCGCGGATTGGTGGAGGGGTTTGCAAGGCAAGCGACTAATCCTGTGTCAGATGTTATCAAGTCGCCCATGAGGCCTCGGACTACTAATACCAACCGATATTAGCCGGGGCTAACTGCTTAAAGTATCTTTCGAAGCACGGAGATGCTCGTGATATACGTTTCTTATCTTGATAGCTTTATAGTCATAATGGTCACCCATCCAAACACGACCACGCCCTAGGTTGCTTGACTTCGGTATCACTACTAAAGCGCTGTTACCATTACGCTATGTAGTACTCGCAAAGGAAGACAGATGTACTTTGTTTCCTTTTTTTCCATGTCAAATCGAAAGTAAATGTCGTGAAAAAAAATTGTGACAAATAAAATGCAACAGAATAAGTTGTAGCCAAAAAGCTTGTCACTTTTGCAATTTTCCGAGATCACGTCATTACGATTGCAGTGTTAAACATTAAAAAAATCAAACGTTGTTAGTACTCGGAAATACGTTTGTGAGTATATGAATCTAAATTCCAGATTCTAGACTATACGTCTAACATCAACCAATTACATAAAGCAATATCCAGCCCTCTTCCAACAGAATTCGCAAGTGTTCCAAACAACTATAAAACAGCTGACAAGTCACTTGAATCGAAATGACACAATTACTATAGTATTTAAACGCTATGACATTGCAACGAAGGGGTTTACTCTTGCAGAAGGATACATGCTACTCTTTTATGCAAATAAATATTGCGACAAGCTTTTATAAAATTTAAATTGTGTCATAGGTATACAGTACTAAATAGATTAGTTGGATTTAATGAAAAGTTTATTTTCATCTTTTTAGGTCACAAATAAAATATTGTTTTGAGGAGATTTTTTTTTTTTTTTTTTTTAATTTTATTTATTATGAAGTATCGTTTTTAGTTTTCGTTTTCGTTTTTTTAAAAAATAATATTTATTATGAAGTTTCGTGTTCTACTAAGCAAGGCCTTTTATTTGATACCCATATTGTGGCATTGCAAAAAAATGCAAGTGAGCCATCTTGGATAATACATCTTATTGGATTTAATGTAACATAGTATTATTTTTCGTGTTTTCTTTTTTTAATTATTATACTATATTTATCATACCCATATTGTGGTAGTAAAAAAAAAATACGGATCCGCCATCTTACATAATCGACCATATTGGATTTAGAATGACATCACAAAGCTTACCATGCATTTTCATCAAAACTAAGCGTGTATACAAAATTTCTGTTTAATCTTTTGAAGATCACTGGTTCACAATTAAGTGGCAGAATTCCACCCGGATAAACATACATACATTGCAACTTAAATAATATCTTGTATAAATTCACGGCCGTCGCACAGGGTAGACCCCTTGTTGCCAATTCGATCACGTACAACCTACATAACTAAACCGCTATTCTGAAAACTAAAGATTCCGTCTAAAAGAAGTCACTTAGCGTCGAATATCGCTCTTTGAACTACATATTTTAAGTTTGATTAAACTTACTTTAAATTTCATTATTGTTTCGTTAGGACAAGACAACATTTTGTGTAAAATTTTCGTAGTAAAAAAAACCTTCTTTAAGGTAATCACATGACAATTACTTGTTGGAATATCCGAGTATACAGAATGTTTTTTTTGCTTATAGATTACATGACGGTTTCATGAGTTGCGGGCTTTCCGAAAGAAAAGGTAACATCATCTGTATTACATGCTTGTTTTTTTTTAAAAAAACTCCAAAGCCAAATTCTGTTACGGCCAATAATTAAGATAGCTGGTTCCTAGTTCAAGGGATAAGCATAGCTATCCACAGTGGCAATGCGGCCAGCATCATAGTCTTTTTGCCGCAAGGAAATGGTTTCGTTTTTGAATAGGCAGATTTTAAGTTACTTAACTAAAATTTTCCACATGGTTGCGTATGGCTCAAACTACCTCAAAACTACAGTCTGTCAGTACACACACATACACAATTTTCTAGGGATGTGATACAGCATTGATAATAATTCGTTAGCTCACTAACCATTTTTATTTTCGCAATACTTTTAATAATTTTGTTTCGTGAAAATTGGCAACACCTTTTTTATTTTCGAAATACGTAGGCGGATTCACACCAACAGATACGTTGTATACGTAGGTATATTCAAATATCTACATCTTAAAGGTGACCCGACCTCGCATATTTAATTTACATTTACATAAATAGGCAAAAAAGACAGTTGCCTTGTAAAATGCACTTGACTTATTTGTACTCGTTTGCGTAAACATTTCATACGTTCATTGTAGTTTTGGAACTTTCTGCCGGCAGAGATGTTCTCGAAACATTATTTAAACTTGGAACGTTTTGAATGAGAATTAGGAGAAGGAAAATTGACGGAGTGCATGCGTTAAGCGAACCTCCGTCGTCTCACTTAAAGCGGGTTGAGGGAAACCGCGGAGGTTTTAGTGAGTAAACCTAACCGAACGAAGGGAGTCCTACATCATAACCCACTGCCCTGCCGGAAAACGGGTATGAATAAAATAAAAAGTAGAAGGAAAATATTCTATCATTGGCTAGATATAACCCACCATAAGTTGCATCATCATTCATCACTTACCATCAAAATGAAATTTGAGCTTGGGATTTTCAATATTATAAATTGCACTTGAAAATATCGAACGAATTCCACGTCTCAGACTCTATTTATCCGTCAAACCCCATCGGCATCATATGGGCCGCAAAAACAATGGAATAGGTGGACCCCGCCAAATGATCCAAAATGGATCGGCAATCTCACGATCCGGGATCCAAGATCGTGATGCGTGGCGCTTGTATCGTACTAGAAAGATCCAGTTTGTTAAGATTGCGATCCTGATTTGCGCTCGACAAAGTAAAGTTAGCGGTTGCGACGCGACAGAGGCAAGACACTGCGACCGGAGACCGAGATCGGAGACCGCGACCATCACTTGATGCTAGAAATGACGAAGTTCTACTACCTTTTCCATCTTGACAATAATACAACTGAATCTACCGAGACAAACCGATATAGACGTCGAGAAGTTCGTGGAAAATCTGTAACACTTATCGCGGTCTCTGGTCGCGATCTACTGGCTCAGACTCTTGATTCTGTCGCGGTGCGAACCTTAGGGATATCATTCGTGCGCATGGATCACTCGCGGCTCGTTCACACCACCTGGGACCGCCTGGCGCCATTTGGACCACACACCCATTTTTATGGAATGGGTCAGCCTGAGAGTAATTTTCCCTCAATCACTCCGCAGCCTGCTTCTGTGATATAACGTCTACACAAAACGAGGCAACTGCTTTCCAGCCTTCTTCAATTTCCAACATTTGGTGAACGACACACGACAGCGAGAGGTCAGACCTTATGTCTGCGTTGCGAGTCTTGTGCCATGCACTCTGCCAGTGTGTGTTCGGCAGTGTTTTCGTGCCTACTTGTACATGGGGACACATCAAAGTCGCCTCTCTTCTTGCTACCTTATAGAAATATCGACCGAAACACCCGTGTCCGGTCAACAACTGTGTCATGCAAAACGAGAGGTGCCTGGATGACACTCCTGCCGCGATCAGAGCCCAATAGATCATCCGGTGTGGACCGACCATTTGGATATTGTATCTGGAATCTTGGTGCTTGACTTATAACTAGTGATCGGATAAACGGATGCATATTTACCTCTACTTGAGGTGTTGGCTATTATGGAATGCGAAACTTTTGAAACGAAAATGTCCCGGGAATTCACAAATTCAATTTTATTTATTATAATATCAAATCGGAAGTAGGAATATACTTATTTTAAGGTGTTGGCTTACATGGAATGCATTTTTATATCGAAGAAACCTCTGGAATTCTGAATCGGCAAATCTAGTGTTATTTATTATAGAACTAAATTGGGTGTGCTACTGTGATTGTATGTACTGTCTACTGCTCTTCTTACACTCAACATTTTCATAAACGGATGGGGGAAAAGTTAACTTCAAGTACATACATGCTAAAGAATTTGTTTCGACCATGTTATAAATAAATAAATATAAATATCCTTTGGACATTCCCACACATCGCCATCTAGTCCCAAAGTAAGCTACTCAAAGCTTGTGTTATGGATGCCAGACAAAGGATTTAATACTTAAATACTTTTTGTTTGTAAATAAAAACATGATATACATAGAAAACTCCCAGACCAATACAAACAGACATGTTCATGCACACAAATGTTTGTATTGTGTGGGGATCGAACTCGCAACCCGCTGCGTAGTAGGCGATTTCTCGACCACTACACCCGACGGGTCGTCAAAATGTTACAGACTAGTTTCGCATTCCCGCATTTTAAGAAATCCCGGGATTTATATTAAAAAATGCATATTTAAGAAGTCGCCTCTTAGCTTAAAATTTACTTTAGGTTAAAATTAACAGCGCCAAAATTAGTAGTATAGTGGTGAACGTAACTATGATGATATAATGAACTATGATATTTCATGTTAAGCATTATTACTTAGCTCAATTGAGGATATTTTTTATAATAATGATAGACTAAGTTAGTTCCTCATTTTTTCTCCATTTGATGATAAAGTGTTTTTATGATGCGTTATCAAAAACGCTTCCGATTCTATAAGTATGATGAGATAATAATAACGACCTTTGACATTACTCTAATAGTTATTTAGTGTTTTTGTTTTATGTAAAAAGTAACAACAGTACAATGTGAGGTTTTGTGATATTTTCCGTGTCTTTCAGCTTACTTTTTCTAAATACATAGACAAGTTTGGTTGTAAAAAAATAAACAAATATTGGCCAAAATTACATTACCACAGTACCCAGACTCAGTACAATATAGTTTTAATACTGTCCTGACCAGGAATAGAACTCGGAACTTCGGAGACGGCTATATCTTGAAATCCAACGTGCTTAGCCTCTGCAACACGGAGGTCGTCAGTCATCTAGTGATTATTAATGGCGATACAAAGGGCACAAAATATTACTTATGAAAATAAACGCAATATAAATTCTGGCTACGGATGACTAGTTTTATATTTCTCAAAAATCCTTATGAGTAACTTACCTAAACGAATAAACGTCAATTTATAGGTATATTTACCACAGAAGATCTTTAATGACGTCATGATATAATCATCGGCATAGGAAATCACGAATTCAATCTTGACCTCAAAATTATGTGTGATGTTGCAATAGAAATGACTTCAGTAAGCTTACGTGATTTAGTTAAAAAAATGCGTACGGAATATATTGCTTAATGCACACACTTTTTCAATAATCGAAACTGTTTTAGCTGTACGAGCAATCTTTGAAGAGAACCGTTTGGCAGAGGTATAAAAAAATGAAATGTGATTACTGAGCCTTTTATAATGCCATATTATTATTATTGTAGTACTAGTTAGTAGACTCTATCGTTTTAAACGCATGCATGCATTATTGTAGGTGTTTGATATTGCGATTTATTTTAAATTCATCATCATAAACGTAAAATTATTAATATTTTTTTATTTTTCTATTTATAACTATAACAGGTAATAATCGTATTTTGATGTCGGTAATATACTAAAGCAACACGCCGTGCCTCGGAAAAGCACGTAAAGCCGTTGGTCCTGCGCCTGAACTCTCTCCGGTCGTGTCAGATTGCTGTCCCATCGGGCTATGAGAGTGAAAGAAATAGAGAGTGCACCTGTGTTTGCGCACACATTTGTGCATAATATGTCCCGCGCAGTCTGTTAGTCTATGTGACTGGCCACCGTAGCCTAAATCGGCTTGGGGGACTAACATTATTAAGCAACACGGTATAATCCGGTGAACCATCTGATCCTTTCTACATTATGGTTTTATGCACTGAATAATCTTGCAATTATTAACATACCCGATCAAACAATACATCTTGAATAGAGTATCATTTACGCACATTAAATTTTATACTTATTTACTGAGACATCAAAGAGAAATCTAACTACCAACCTGAAAACGCATAATTCTAAATGGTTTTAAGAATCAAGCGAAAAGAAATGGTGATCTATGACAGTAATTTTATCATCATCATCATTATCGGCCAAAGGACGTCCACTGCTGAACATAGGCCTACCCCATGATTTTCCACAGCGATCGATCACAAGCGGTCTGCATCCATTTTGATCCTGAGATCTTAAGATGGTCGTCAGTCCATCTTGTCAGCAATTTTATGCACAAATATTATTAAGAACAGAACATTTACGTAGGTGCATTTGATGATTGGTGAGATGTCACTGACAAGTACTTTTCACTTTTAGCTAGATCAAAATTCATTAATTATTATCCTAGTACGGATACTTGTTTCTCAATCGTAAATGATCTTAGTTTAAATTGTTCGTGGTAATTATAAAATAATAATACTCTAACGATTGTGATATACCTTCTGGTTTTTTATCTACAATTTCCTAAACACTAACGGCCTGTTTTGCAATGTCCTAATAAGTTTTGGATAGCATTGTCTGTCCAATACTTCATACGAAAAGACGTTCCATATTTGAATTATTCGTTGGTTCGTGCTTAATCGATAGCCAACAGGTTGTGATTTAAAAAAAAAAACCTTAATTATCTACTTGTTACCGTGCTGAACTTTTGCCTTTCCACAAATGACACAATATCGGACCCAATTATTTGTCTTAACGATACTTTTTATAGACGTTGTAATTAACATTGTAGGTCAATTTTATTTGGTCTCCGTAAAGTTCAAGCCAATAATCATTTTATTTTTTAAAACCTTGCAATGGGATATTTCGAGTAACATTATGAAATCGTCATGTATTTTAGGAGCATGTAACCATAACAATAATTTAAAAAATATTTAGGACATGATAAGGCAAACAATGCTTTACTCTAAATTGCTTTACTGAAAATAAAAATAATTTTAATAAATTACCTCAATCGTAATTGTGCTAAACCATATTAGAAAATGTCGGAAATGATTATCTTTGAAAAGCCTTAAACAGTCAACTTAATGAATATTATTTCTTAAAATGTATTTTTCAGAATCTCACGACACGTATTGCCAAGTTCGTTTTAAAGGTTAAAATTATCTAAAGGCCGTATTATGTCATTCTCTGACAAACATACTTATTGGCATTTTACACTTAATAATGTACATAAAATAATGTAATACCTCTGGTTTATTATAATCATTATTGAATAAAATGGGACAGTTTCTTTTTTTCTACGTTGTTTAATGTAATGATTAACCTTTAAGTAGGCCTTTTTTATCTTTTGGGCATAATTAAATGATATAAACCAGTCTTTATTTGAAAATAATAAGTGGTTACATAGTTGAAATTAGTTCCGTCACAGCAATAATGTCTTAAGTCAGAAAATGAAATTTTGTAATATATGTAACGTAAACGTACCATTCAAAAATATTGCCTCTATATCTAGGCCCAGGAAGAGGGTTCCTTAGTTTATTTATGCAGGTGACTCTACAGCATTAATTACTAACTATATTATAAGTAAAGTTTTTTTTTTGTGAAAAATAACAATAACATGCAAAACGACGTGGTTATCAAAGATATAGTTTTGTTATAAAAAATATGTCACTTCATTTCAGTATTAAATATATTAAGGTTCAAAAGTAGTCTTTCTTTCGTAAACATTGAATTTTCAAATATAAAAATGTGATCAATTGATTGGCCGTGGTAAAAATAAAAAAAGGTGATAGCGGTTATAATTAAAGGTAATCCACTAATTGTATCTTCATTAATTGTCTCACTTTCGCTTGAGATTCTATACGCTTCGGCACAATCAGACGTTGCCGACCAAAAGAGAATGATTTAATAAGGTAATGAAATATGGTAGTAGAACGAAGTTCGCAGTAATCGCCACAATACATAAAAGATAATAAATCATTTCATAGTATTTAAAACAGGTTACTTTTAACTGTTTTCATTGAAACCTCACAACTACAAAGCCACATCTTCTAAATGGCATTTTACATGACCATGACCACTTAGGCGTAACAGCCCTAAGAAAATTGCAATGTAAAATAATATATTCAAATTACTACACTTACCGTACATTCGTCGACATTAAAAGATGGTATCGTTATTATAAATCATGGTGGGATCATTCGAGATTGTATCTTGATCATCATGATTGAGTTCGATGAACCACCTTGTGCAATATACTGCGTTATCTAACGGAGTATTTAGCTAATTAATCAAAGTAAGACCATTTGCCGTCCAAATAAACCAAAGATGCCCATTTGCGACCAATTTATTACCAAAATGTTTTATCTTTTGAGATATTAATAGCATTAAACAAACAATGGTTGTCTGAGAGATCGTGCTGAACCATAACCTATCCTTAATTGTATACATTGTATGAACATTTTTCTTAAATCTATTTTGATATTTTTCCAAGGTACCTTTTCATTTTATATGACAAAGAAATGGAATCTGTACAAATTAGAGCTGAAATTGAGAAAAGCTCTTTGAATTGAGATTTTATATACATAAAATAAAAACGAGTTTGTTACACCACTTATAACATGAGTAGAAAAACTTTTATAATTTTTGGTTTGTTAAATAAGTCTTGGCCACATAAAGGGCTGGAGTGGGACTGGGCTGGGATAATACGAAGTTAGCTTAGTCCGATATCTGTTACATGAATAAAAACGTTAGATGAATAGTATACCATGGTAAAAACGAAAGGCTTGAATACCTACTATTAAATTCTCAAACGGGTGTAACACCTAATACCAGACCTGACACTGCAGCGCACTTCGAGTTACAAACAAGGATTTTATATTCCTGTCTTGTGGTTAGGTTGAAGCGATCCCTCTCAGAGAAAATAAGCGTCAATCTAGTTTTTAAAAACCTGTCTCTTTTCCAGACACAGGTAATAGGAGATAGGAGAAATCTTATAGCATAGCGGTTAGCGATCTTGAAATTTAAAAAAATGCAACAGGTATACATCTGATTATAAAAATGTACAAAATTGTTTTTTCAAAAGTGATCATTATTACGCACTCGTAATCAAAAGTGTCAAGTTCATTTACTGTATTTAGTACAATGCCAATTTTATTGAGATAAGCTTATCAATCCCTCATCAATTTTCTTCACTTATAATAAACTTTTAATTACAATTGCAACTTTGTACGCTGTGTTACCAATTATTAATAATCGTTTAAAATTGTCTCATTAAATTCTTGTCGCTTTCTATTTGTAACATTTTAATGTCCCCTTTAAACTGACATACTAGTCAGTGACCACGGTTTTTATCATAAAAACCTTAAGATTAAAAAAATATGAGTTTGTGTTATATATTTTAAGAGATAGATAAGTTCTAAGTAGAGCTATCAAAAAGCCTTGTTTTAGCGACGTCAAAAATGCATTAAGTTATATCGATCCAAGGCTGCATTGAGATCTTTCAAGAAAAAAAAACAAACTCCGACAAGACAAGACTCCGAGAGTATATTCTTGAAGATAAAATGAAAACGACAGATCCTATAATGATTATGTTCAGGACGAGTAATCTTAATGATGTAATTTCCTTGTTTTTCAATAAAGGAGAAGCAATCTAAAAGGGCCATTTCAATTTTAATGTTATTAGCGCACTCGTTACGGATTGTTAAAGTTAAATTGAAAACTTGAAACAAGACGATAAAAGAATTAAAGATCATGTTAAAGTTTCCAGCAATCTCAAGCTTATCAAACTAGACAAAAGAGATGCACTTACCAAATAACCTAAAAAGTATCCGGATGAAGTTCAAAAACCCCACATAAGTAAGCACTACACGAAACAGCACGCAACACAATGCAATGCAAACTTTCTAGTCAACAAATCACAATTTTATGGTTTTTATGAGTTGTGTCACTTTTGCTTTGAACTTTCTGTCAACACGGTGGGTATTTTTTTACTTGAGCGGTCGTAAAAAAAGTTGTGTTTGCCGACGTCAAAAATTTAAAAATCGAACGCGTGTGCTCACGGTGAGCGGTGGTTCGCATCTGAGTTTCGTTGCGAGGCATTGGTTGACCTTCGTCGATCGGAACGAAGTTAGCCCAGACCGGTATTCTTTAGGCAAAAGTGGTCACTCGGCTTTTAGCTTTTTTCGCTCAATCAACTTCACGGCGTTTAGGTATCGCTTTGATGGGAAATTGATCGTTGCAGTTAGAGAAATTTTCTTTTTACAATGTAAAAAATGGCATTAAAAAAACTTCTGAATAGTTATGACATTGTAATTACTGATAATTTATATTTATTTTTTTGTATCAAATGGATAGGAATTAATGCCTGTGTCTCAGGTACAGGGGCCCTATTTTTGAATCACTCGCGTAAATATGACAAGTGATTTTTGTTCAAAACTCGAACATTATTCGAAGTTTATTAACGCAAGTGCAAGCAAGTTAACGTAAATTATTAATAAAATACTCAAATTTTATCCAACTCTGACGATATCACATACATACAGGTCGAATGATCAGAAACCGATAAAATATGACTCCTAGATATTAATAAAATAGGCAATTCCCATAAAATATGGGAATTGCCTTATCAAATACTTATTATTTGCTAACTTTGTACTCTACATTAAAAATGTGTACGGACCGGACAACCGCACGTCAAGGTAAACATTGCTGATTGTATCTTATGAAGTTGTAATAAGGGTTAGTTTTCAACAAAAATGTATAGCCTGATGTGCTGGCGACAGTACATTTTGATGTTTTTTGAGTGGCCAATAACTTTATTAACCAGCTATTTTATTTTTGATATTTTTCTAAGCTGTTTTGCGGTACCTCATAATTTAAGTGCAATAAATTTATTAATACGTCTTTTTCCACGTTAAGCTAAGCCGACATTAAGCTAGCTACAACCAGTGTTATTTTGTAAGCCAGTAAATAAATAAATAAATAAATTGTTTATTAAAATTCATTGGTTCTGAGATACATCTTAGAACTTAAATAAAAAATAATTACTAAGTGCATTCTCTTATCTACCTGAACTAGGTTAAACCTCTATCTCAGGCTAAATAGAGCTTACACAAGCTATTTACGGCTTACATAATTTAACAATAATAACTAAAATTATACAAAATTCAAAAGTAATCAATATTCACACCCTGTTTCGATGTATTGGGTTTAAACTTCAACAATTAAATATTAATCCTTAGCTGTAATAATGTATGTGTAAATCAACCCTAAACAGATGCAGGGTCCATAATTTCAGACTACAACATGATTCAGACCCCAGAACACTGTAACTTGTACGAATACTGAGAAACAAACTTACTTACATGGTATCGAGACAGTGAATCATTATCGAACTTAGTGGATTTGATTTAATTGGGGTGTAAATCAGATATGGAGAGCTATTTCGGAATCGATCGACTTTTTAGCGATGCGACTCTACATACACGTACTGTACCAGATATCATGTTATTTGGGTGACTGCATTTATTCAACTATTATTGTTTGAACGCAGATAACAAAAAAAAAACGTTATTTTACTGAAAACTATTAATGCTGTAGATAAAAAATATTGTGTCGATATTTTATTTTCAGAAAAAAAAGATAGTTAAGTAATTACAGATTTAGTTACAAGTTTTATAATATGATTACTTATAAGTTTAATTTGAAAAAAAAACATTTTATTTGTAGTTTTTATTTTCAAATTAACTAATTGCCACCTACCTATGATTTGAACGGACATACCCAATTTATAGCTTGTCATCATATGAGCGAGAATTAGCGAGTGATTTCAAAATACTTTCTCAAACAAAGGGCGTTGCCAGATCCAAAGTTAAAACACATCGATTTATAACGCTGCCAATTTTTAATTAAATTACGACCGACAGAATATCTTACTTCGTCCATTTGTTTTTTTACTTCTCGTATGAAGACCACTTATTACTATAGATGCTGCATTAGATGCCTTGTTTTATAACATGGTTTCTGTAGTTTCAAATACAGCTCACATAAGTAGGAGTTAATACCCGCAAATATATGGACAAAGTTTTACAAAAAAAGTCCTTAGATTAGTGTTTTTAAGGGACTTAACTTGATAAACATCTTAAATCAAAAGAAAATCACGTAATTTCGCTACAAAACAGTATGTGACTGGTAGATATTGCCAAATGGCGTTCTGTTCACTTTTTTAAGAATTTTGGTTTTGCAATAAAGAAATTGAAAAATAACTGAAATCTGTGGTTAGAGGAGTAAAATCTCGTTCTGTTTATGAATTTTGCTGATTTTCATAGTGTTAAATTTACAAAAGATACCAAGTATCTCTAATAGCCTGAAATTAGTCAACTGTAACAAGTTTGTTTCTTAGAGTGACTCTATGGAATGGTGCCATAAAATACAGGTTACCATTTGACAAAGGAGTAGATTTGGTACCCTGGAAAAAGAAGTATTTTTTAAAGGCAAGACCTTTAAAAAAGCAAAGCAGTCCTCATTTTCATTAAAAAACCGGCCAAGTGCGAGTCGGACCCGCATACTGAGGGTTCCGTGCCAACTTTAACTGATATAAAGAATTCATTTAGCTAAAATACCACAATATTTTGTTGACAGCAAATATAACTTTGTTTTTTCTAGTGTTTGTATGAAGAACAAAGTTATGTTTGCGGTTGTTGAAAATGAGCTTTATCTCAAAAGCCACTAGTTCCATCTTGTTTAAACCAATTTTCGTTGAAAGTATTTGTTAAGATCCACATTATGTATTTTTTTTTTAAAATTACACTCGCTTAGTTTAGAAGTTAGATAGGGGGACGCCCATTTTACCACTTTGGAAGCGTGTATCTCTCAAAAGTTAAACTTAAAAAGAAAATGGCTTTAGAAACCTCAATGTTATTTTAAAAGACCTATCTTTAAACACCACACGCATAGGTTTGAGTAAAAAAAAATCGGTTTTAGTTTCATGTATGGGAGCCCCCCCTTAAATATCATTAGTTTTAATTTTTTGTATAAGAATCTTAAAGCGGTAAACACACTGTTGAAATTTGTTCGGAAGGTGTATCCTACCTTCCGAACAAATTTCAACAATGTGATGCTTATAGGTACAGAATAAAGTGGCTGTGACTTACGGACGGACAGAAAGACAGACAGACAGACTTGACGAAACTATAAGGGTTCCTTTTTTAGCCATACGGCTACGGAACCCTAAAAATCGTTTATAAAAATATTATCATACATTTTTATCATTTTTATTTGATACAGTCTGTATATTATTTGTTTTTTTATCTTTGTTTAACTACTTAGTAACAACTATTTATTCATTAAACGATAGCATTCTAATACTACTACCTGAAGTAAAATGGAAAGCGTTTGTGTCTATGAAACATCGTGGTCTGTATTTCCATACTTTATTAATTGATAACCATTATTGTTATAGCTGGAACATTTTTTGAGTTAATAATAAGCTTTTATTAGTTTGCGAATTGTTTTAGTTCGGCTTTTATTCAAACAGACGGATGTCGAAATACACTTAATTATGAAGATAATTGAAACACGTTATTATCTGTATCAAATGGCAAATAGATGTTGTCTTAGTTACCTAAGACGTTTTTTTATATTTGGATTTGTAATGTTTAACTTGTCATAGCAGAGAAAGCATGGTGTTCCGCAAACGTCAATGGTATTTTTAATGTGTAAAGAAAACATTTAAGTACCATAAAATTAAAATAAAATATTTATGTGAGTAAACCACTCCACACCACACTGCTGAGGGTCTTTTCCGTTTGGACACCATCCTGTTTCATCACCGTCGTTTAATATATCTACACAAACTTTGACAACCTCCATGGTGTAGTGGCTAAGCACGCTGGTTTCAAGGCGTCGCCGCTCCGAGGTCCCGGGTTCGATTCCCGGTCGGGTCAATACGGAAATCAAAGTTTTCTTTATTGTCTTGGGTCTGGGTGTTGTAGTACCACCGTTGTGTCTGATTTTCATAAGACAAGTACAATTAGCTACTTACCTACTTAGGGATCAGAGCAATGTTTGTGATTGGTGTCCAAAACGTATTTATTTATTTAAACTTGCGTTTCGTATCCTATTTCGTACAATTACAACTTTAACTGAATTAGGGAATCAACTTAGCTAAAATACCACAATATTTTTTTGATAGTAAATATGAAATTGTTTTTCATAGTGTTTGTATGAAGAACAAAGTATTTGTTAAGATCTAATTTTTTCCAAAATTTACACTCGCTGAGTTTAGAAGTTTAAGAGGACGGCAACGCCCATTTTACCACATTGGAAGCGTCTATCTATCAAACGTTAGACTTAAATAGAAAATGGTTTAAAGAACCTCTATATTTCACTTTAAAAGACCTATCCATAGACACCCTACACGCATAGGATTTACAAAAAAAAAATTGGTCTTAGTCCGGGTTTAAGACCGTCAATATTGTACAAATTATTTGTTTGTAATGTTATTGTTTCTTGTGTCCTTAATTGTGCAATAAAGAATATTTATTTATTTAGGTTCATGTATGAGAGCTCCCGCTTAAATATAATTATTTTTGTATAAGAATCGTAAAGCGGTTAACAGGATACATCTTCCTACTAAATTTCAACAGTGTGATGCTTATAGTTACAGAATAAAGTGGCATAATAATCTTTGCAGAGGCAGAATAAACTTTACAAAACTATAAGGGTTCCGTTTTTGCCATTCGGGTACTTTCGTATCTGAATAAAACCCCTAAAAAGGGTTCTTTAAACGCCACAAAATGAGGTTAACAAAATTAGAAGATGTCCAAAAGGAAAGAAAACAACTGATGGGATTTCCTTTATGATAAGGAAAAGCCGTATAGTGACATACAATGCCCTATTTTTGAATTACTCGCTTAAATATTGCATGTGATTTTCGTTAAAAATCGAATTAAAAATCAATGAAAATATCGCAATATAGACGTTAGCAGGTACACACGTCACGTTAAATTCAATTGACTTCCGTGTGAAATTTTGATTGACTTCCGTGTGAAATTAGACTAATTTATATTGAAAAATTGGATCACAATCAATGAATATCACGCGCCATCTTGTCGCAAGTGATTAAAAAAAAGAAACATTTTGGAAAAACTCACGATGTTAAAAATTAACGTAATCGGAAAACAATTAAATAAAATTTCTGTAATCCCCCGACTAATATGCGTAAGCGTACTAAAATATTTTTTTTCCTATTTATTAATTATTACTTTTTATTAGTAATAATACGTCGAGGCTGCCTTTGCCAACTCTCTGTTTCATTTCAAATATAATGAGAATATGAATAACACTTGAAAAACTGGTTATTATAAGGCACATAATGGGAGCCCCGACGGAATTACTTGGTTTGTAATAATAAATAAATAGGTAGATAAAAAATTTAGTACGCTTACGCATTTTAGTCAGGGATTTTACTTTATTTTATAAGAGAAATTTTGTTTAATTGTTTTTAGGGTTCCGTACCTCAAAAGGAAAAAACGGAACCCTTATAGGATCACTTTGTTGTCCGTCTGTCCGTCCGTCTGTCAAGACCCTTTTTCTCAGGAACGCGTGGAGGTATGAAGCTGAAATTTATATCAATTACTTAGGTCTACTGTCCCTTGAAGCTGTGAAAAAATTAAACTTCTAAACCAACGCAATCAAAAGATACAGCCGTTTATGCCGCAAATTTTCGACACTTGCAAGGGAATCAAAACCTACAGGGTGCTTCCCGTGAACTCAGAATCTTGAAATTTGGTACGAAGCAACGTCTTATAGCATAGATAAAGGAAAAATTACGAAAACCATAAATTTTTAGTTACATCACATAATATTTTTTTTTTAATAATTTTAAACTTACTACCCATTTCCTCATAAACGCGTAGAGGTATTAAATTGAAATTCATACCAAATACTCAGGTCTATAATACCTTTAAGCTGTAACAAAATCAAACTTCTATGTCAACGCAATCAAAAGAAACAGCAATTTAAGCTGCATATTTTGAAACTCGCAAGTACTCGCAAGGGAATCAAAACCTAAAGGGTACTTCCAGTCGACCTAGAATCTTGAAATTTGGCATGAAGCAACGTTTTATAGCACACATAAAGGAAAATTTCCGAAAACCTTAAATTTTTAGTTACATTACAAAATATATATTTTTTAATAAATATAAACTTATTACTTTTTTCCTCATGAACGCGTAGAGCTATCAAGTTGAAATTCATATCAAATACTTAGATCTAATTGCCTTTAACCCGTGAAAAAAAATAATTCTTAGTCAACGCAAAAACGCAAAACGCAAAAGTACAACCATTGATACCGATTGTCGTAATGAACGAACTTTGTAAACCTTGCAGGTTTGTACGGAACCCTCGGTGCGCGAGTCCGACTCGCACTTGGCCGGTATTTTTTCGATTACGAACTTCATTTTCAACGTTTTTTTTTATATTTTTTTATTTTACTTTTGAACTTTTGCAATGTTTTTTATTTCTTTAACGCATAAGTCATTTCTCAATAAATTTGTGTGGTTCAAATATTTTGTAAATTAAAATCTGTATAGTTATTTACTTCTTAGATAGGTAGGTTAATAGATTTTATTTATATTATATTTTCGGTTATTTTTTATTATTATAGCCGAAGTGAGTTACCTTCAATCTACCTGACCCCGTAGCATCAACATTAGTACTGTTTTGACTATCTTAGAAACATCGCCGTTAAATTAGAAATCCATCGCAAAAACTACCAGTTAATCGGTTTAGCCATTCTGGAGATAAATGGGAACAAAAGATAATCATTTAACGAGCGAAAGAAATGGTGACTTCATCGCCCCCTTGTGGATTAATACTATATTATCTATTCAAGAACCATCGCCAATAAATTACAAATCCACTGCAGAACACTGCATGTCAATCGGTCAAGCCGTTCTAGAGATACACGGGAGCATTCAATAATCATTTTACAAAATACAGATAGCAACTGCAGCGCCTCCTCGTAGATTAACACTTCAATATCTATCTAAAAACCATCACCAATAAATTAATAATCCATTGCAGAAAACTGCATGTCAATCGGTCAAGCCGTTTTGGAGATACATGGGAACATTTACTACCTTCTCAAGAATGGTATCTTCATACACTTGTGCCGATGTTTTGATACCTTTTTCACAAAAATATGGCTCAGTCACTCCTTCATAGCTAACACCCCACCAAACCATCACTGAAGTCGGGTAATGCCCACGTTGCACTCTGCCGATTAACTGGGAAGCTACCTGAAGAGGTTTGAGCATAAGACGGTCATTTTGTTTGTTAAAATGTTGCTCAGTTGTAAAGATTTTCTCATCCGTAAACAAAAATTTTCTGTGACCTCCCTTTGCGTACCGCTTCAGTAGTTTTTTCGATTTTACCACCCTATGCTTTTTTTAATTTATCAGTTCAAAAATGACCAGTGCGTCTCTTATAGGCTGAAAGTCCTAAGTCATCTTTTAAAATGCGCGACATGGTTCTGGGTGCTATCTTCATCGCCCGAGATAAAATCTTTTGCTTTCGGACAGGATTTCTGCGAATTATTTCCCTTACTGCTTTGACTTTTTTCGTACGAACACTACGTGGACGGCCTGATCTTTTTCTGTCACAGACAGAGGACCTATTGATAGCCCGGTACACAAACATTTGACTAATACCAAGCGTAAGGAAAGTTTTAAAAAATTGCATTTAGCTCCATACCAACTTTGTGTAATGCAATCACAGCGATTCGGTTCTCTTTATCACCCCACTCCATTTTAACATCGCAAAATATTATAAAATGTATAGGCGCCAAAATTAGAAAACACAATGAGCAATCGTATAAAAATGCCAGATTCCAAATTCAGATGTAATATCTTTCTTATTTTTAATTGTAACAGTATTTATGGCCAGACTGTGTACACACAAACTTCCTCTCACCCCAAACGCATACGTTCTCCGTTCCATCTCAGGTAAAAATAGGGACTCTGATTATTTAATTAATTCTCTTTCTTTCTTCTCTGATTTGACGACCCGTCTGGTGTAGTGGTCGAGAAATCGCCTACTACGCAGCGGGTGCGGGTTCGATCCCCGCACAATACAAACATTTGTGTGCATGAACATGTCTGTTTGTATTAGTCTGGGTGTTTTCTATGAATATCATGTATGTATTTACAAAAAAAAAGTATTTAAGTATTATATCCGTTGTCTGGCACCCATAACACAAGCTTTGAGTAGCTTACTTTGGGACTAGATGGCGATGTGTGGGAATGTCCAACGGATATTTATTTATGTCCAAAGGATATTTATTTCAGTAAACTACTAACATGTTAGGTAGTTTCTTATAAAATTCTTTCGCTACATCGGCTAGTCCAATATGTTTTTGTAGCATCGTACGATTTAAATTTTTATCGACCGCGTAATATACAATTGATCGTGAAAAATTGAAAATAACGATAGAAATCATTTTTGCACAATAACAGGATGTAGGTACGGAGCTATTAGGTTACGTAATGTCTTAAAAATACTTTAAATTGGCCGAATTTAGTGCTCAGGATTGAATGCAAATCTGCCGTAGTTACTTTAGTTTTCTTATGTCCGGTTCTTTCGTTTTTTATTGTCTATTTTGCAAAATATCCTCAACCGTGATAAGTACTAATAATAAACAAAAAAAAGTGTTACTAAGCACATATTTTAGCAAATTATCCAATTATTAACAAATTAAACATATATATAGCAAATCATTTTCTTTTTTTTACTCTGTCTAGTTTTAACAATTGTTATGTAATGTTTCGTAATGTCTATATATTTGGTGACAAAACCGAAAGAAATTTAGGATTGATTTGATCAATGTCGAATAAGACTTATCCGACTGAATTAGTGCGCCTTCACATTAAAGCGACAGCAGCTCTCTCTAAATGTATGAAATTGACAGCAGCGCGACTGACGCGCGACCGTCGCGCTGTTCTTCTTCTTTTCGTGTCGACTTTGGCGTTATATTTTTGAGGACCAGTACGCGGCGACTGACACAGCGTTATCAGTGGCGTTGTACAGGTCCGCACGTGTGCAGGTGAAGGGACACGTAGGGCAAGACAAAAGGTGTGCCATCGTCTGTGGAGAGACACCACACAAGCATGCTACGTCCGCAACATAACCCCATCTGTACATATTCTCCTTGCTTCGGCCGACTTGTGTCCGCAGTCTATTTAAGGACTTCCAAGTTTGCCAAGGTAGACTTTGTCCAGGGGGAAGCTGTTCCGTTAGCGGTATAGGTGAAGTGTTGGGGTATCTCTACTTCCAAAGGCTTATCCGGGCTTGATTAGCTTCGCCAACAAGAGGAGACACCTCTTTGACGAAGCTGCGCCGACTCTTTAGCCTCTGGACTACTGGCATATGTTGGTGCAAGGGGTGTCGAGCGTCCGTCTCCTTTTTAAGGCGCTCCAAAGAACTTGCCACATCTCTGCGGACGTCCGGGGGTGCAACACCAGCCAGCGGGTACAGCATACCAACAGTCAACAGTCGCGCTGTTGAAGTCGCCTGAGTGTAAAAGCGCTGTAAGTATAAAACGATCGATTTTAGAATTACATTTACATAAATGATTGCTGACAAGTACGTGACGTTTTCAAATTTGGAGTTTTGTATTATATTTGACGAATATTCCTTATCTAACGCTGGTAAAAATGAGCGTTATAACCAATTGAAATTGATACCTAAATACTCGTTTGTGGCTTTGTATATGTTATATTAGGTACCGTAAGTTTTTTATTTGTATGAGGCTGGTTTAAATTATTTATTACACATACCCTGACTATAATTTGGTCGAATTATGTTTAACGTACACAATAGGTACGTCAATTATGTTTTTTATCCGACGCCTATCCTATTCCGACGATAGTCATAAAATTTTATGTTGATCAATATTCTATGAAAAGTAATCCACGATATTTTCGTTGCGTTTTTTTGCCGCGTGAGCGCATCACTTGACGTAGCTATTGTTAAACGGGTTTCAGGCTACACCTGACAGATTGACAGTTATCTCGTTCGCACTTAAGTGGAAATAATAGTTATCTCTGTCGCACGCGAGAGCAAGGATGCAGGCATAGCCTTCGTTTTTTGAAATTTGAATAAATTTACACTTTTAAAGAAAGGTTTTTGAGCTTACGTCGGGTTAACGAACTTAAACGCAAAGCAAAGCGAGCTTTTGCACGCGACGATACTTTTGTTTTATAATAATATTCATTTGTTACGTTTTAGTAATTTTGTGGTTAGCTAATTATTTCATTAATTCTGAAAATCGAAGTTATCGGGATGAGGGAGATTCAAGTCATTGTTTTGTATATCTCATGCAACATTGTCATCCTTGACATTTATGTTTTCTAATTGAAAATATAAACGTATAATAACCTACCAATTCAAAAAAAGAAGTCGTTTTCTGTGGCCTTTGGGCTAGGAAACACCAAGATTTATTTTTTGTAATATCAGAATTTAATTTAAGATCTACCTACCTTCTATATGTTTTAAGTTTTTTTTCTGAAACATGTCTAAGTATATTATAAATATATCTATTCTTAAAAAAATAAACTATTTAAATATTTTACTCGTTGCTTATTATACATATCAGTATTTCATCTTTATGAATATAAAAGATGACACTGTGAGTATTAAAAAAAATATACAATTTTTTCTTATGAGACTAATATGTGATTTATTCAGAATTAAAGTTGTATTTCTCATCAAAATATTGGTAATCCTGATTTAGTCTACCAAAAAACAAACTATGTGCAAGTTAAATCAAAATTACAGTCAAGTCGTCTAACTATTTGTTTAAAATCATTGTTGTTTAAATTACATTACCATAAAAAATAAAAACAACAAAAAGCAAATTTATATAAAAAAAAAACAAAGAGCCGAAGTGTGCCAAAAAGGTCCCCGCTCAATATATGTCGTGACAACAGATTCTGATGGTTAGCAAGCCACGAATAAGTCTAAGTCTTTTATTACGCATAATCGCAAGTCCGCAGAAAGCCTAACAAAGGTCTTGTACACTACGAGATGTGCTATCGGAACACTCCACTCGCCTTAGAAAATAAATAATCTTTCTTTGCTATGGCAAGGAGAATCTAAGGAATGCAGAACGCTTGCGATTTATATGGCATAGAAATCAATTCAGATGTGTCACTAAACGGCAATACCCGAAATTGCATATCTACTTGTCCTCAAGTAATAATAAGTAATAAATTTTCGTCACTATATTTATCAAAACTGATCCTAAATATAAATCATATAAATGTATGATGGTATAATTCATTATAGGATCATCACATTTGTGGTCTGAATTAAATGTCGGACACCAATCACATACATTGCTCTGACCCCAAAGTAAATAACCAATACAATACAATATGGAATCAGACACAACGGTGGTAACACAACACCCAGACCCAAAAAAAGGAAAATATGATTTCTAAATTGACCCGAACGGGAATCTGACATGGAACCTCAGAGCGGCGATGCCTTCAAACCCAGCGTCTTTAGCCACTACACCACGGAGGTCTTCTATGGTGAATATACGATCAAACAAACTATGAGAGTATCATTAAATTAGTTAAATCATCAAAATATATGATCGGTCACCTAATCAATATCAGTTTCTTAATTTAATGAAATTATGCCCGGTTCACATTTTTATTGGCAACGATTTGTTGATATATAGTTATTATCGCTAGAAGGTAGTATTTTTACAGCACATTTTGAAAAAAAGGTTAGAACTGGGACCACTGACCATTTCCTAAGTATTTTCTAAGTGGCTTATTTGGGGAAATTATCATATTTTCATTATTAGCCAAAGAACGTCTACTCCTGAACAAAGGCCTTTTCCACAGTCATTTCGAGCATAGATTTATAAATTTTTCAAAAAATCATATAGTGAAACTAGCTGTAATCAAGGGAAGATGGTTCCTAGAGGCAAATCGGCAAGGAAAAGCCTGCAACTTTGTCGTTCGTCTATAGCTTGCCTATGGCATGTTAAGTTCATGATGCGTGGTTCTTTATGCTGTAAGCATAGTAGTACAGTGAGTGACCGAGTTCAATTTTATACAATATAATAAAAACCCTTTGAATAATAATACATTACTTTTTCAAATGATGAATATTTATAATAGTCTAGTTTTTATTATATAATTGTCGTTATAGATCAGAAAGTTCATATTTTTGGTATTGCTATTTTGTCAGATGTTTTTTTTTTAGATTTACACTGTTAAACGAAAGCTGGTAGCGTTCTCTTCATGGGGAAATAATCTTATATATAAAATTCCCGTTTCACAATGTTCGTTCCCGTATTCCTCCGAAAAGGCTTGACAGATTCTCATGAAATTTTGAGAACATATTGAGTAGGTCTGAGAATCGGCCAACATCTATTTTTTATACCCTTTAGTAATAAGGGTTGTCCACGCTTAACATTTTTCTGTGAGAACTGGCCAATTTTTTTTCAAGCAATCATAATAATCATAATTAGAAAAATATTTTGAGAAAAAAACAAAATATAAGGTATACCTAAATTTCCACAGTGATCTCGGTGTACCAAAGCAGTGGCATATCTTCCTTTGCAGTCTATGCAAAGAGTTCTAAGAAACTAAAAGCTTCGCTAAAAGTGAAAGGTCATAGAGCAAAGTGGCTTTAGAAATGTCTAAATGTCAGGCGTTTCGACTTTCGGAATACACAACTATCTTTATTTATTTTCTAATGACGCTGAATTTGATTCTTTGTCACGGAGCTCTGCAACCGTGACGTCATTGTTTGCTTTTTTAACTCCAGACGCAAAAAGGTTTTGTGTCATAGATAAACTTATCTCGAGTGTTCTTCGCCATGTGTCATGAAAATCTGTTCAGCCGTTTGAATATTTTATAGTCCCTCTAGCCGATTTCGACTACGGTGGCCAGTCACAATGACTAACCGACTGCGCGGGACATATTATAGTGCACAAGTGTGTGCGAAAACACAGGTGCACTCTCTATTCCTTTCACCCTCAAAGTCCGATGGGACAGCAATCTGACACGACCGGAGAGAGATCAGGCGCAAGACCATCGGCTTTACGTGTTTTTCGAGGCAAGAAGGTGAAACACCGCCAACTTCCAAACTCCGGGCTACTCTGAGAATTTCTGAACAGAAAAACGCAGGTACGTATATTTAGCCCGACCCGGGAATCGAACCCGGGACCTCTGGCGCAGCCGTTGCTCTTAAGTGCGACCCTCTAACTGCTGCGCCACCACGGCAGTATTAGAAAAAGATTTATCAGTTCTCTCGTTTTTTATATGATTTTAGAGATATAGTCTGATCAATTAGAAGTTTGATACCGTGTTACTTTAATAATATTATAAGTATATAATAAATATAAATAATAAATATCCTTTGGACATTCCCACACATCGCCATCTAGCCCCAAAGTAAGCTACTCAAAGCTTGTGTTATGAGTGCCAGACAACGAATATAATACTTAAATACATACATGATATACATAGAAAACACCCAGACCAATACAAACAGACATGTTCATGCACACAAATGTTTGTATTGTGCGGGGATCGAACCCGCACCCGCTGCGTAGTAGGCGATTTCTCGACCACTACACCAGACGGGTCGTCAAATAATAAAGAAGTATTGTAATAAAGTAACCATTAACTGCTATTTTTTTTTTCAATTCAACTTTTTTTCTTTCAATAAGTTAGTTTAAATAAGCGGACCGAAAAGTATATATCTCATTGAGTGAATTTCGACTAATACCTTGTATTCGAATTAAGTTTAATTGGCGAAATAACCTGTTATCGTAAGTTAAAGATTAGCTGCACTGTGCTATGTCAATTAGATAGCGTAAACGAAACCGCTCTTGTGATAGTTAAACTCTACATTTACACTAACTAAATTTATAGTATAGTATCTTGCTTGCCAAAATTTTTAAAGTATGTTTCTGTTAGTGTAACTCAAAACTCAACAATAAAAACACAGATCTAACACGTTTCAAAGTCTTCGTTCGAAAAGAACATTATCCCAGAGCGTCCACTAATTGGTAAGACGCGTTGGGCTTTGTTTTTGCGAACAAACACACTTACACTGTTTTGCGTTGCTGCCATATTGACTTGAAGTATTAACCTTAGAGTTGAGGAAAGTGTTTTTAATGTTTGTGATGCTACACGCGTGTGTTTGAAATGTCCTAATAAGTTTTGGTTAGCTTTTCCTGATACAGGATCAAGTTTTTGACTTGATCCTGTATCGCATCAAGACCAGATATCGTACCAACACCAGATGGCCTCTTCGTAGCTTACTAGGTACGGCATATTTTTTCGTAGATACACGCTAGCTTCGTGCGGTGCGAGTTTTCCCATACGTTTTATTAGTTTTTTAGGATGTTGTAAAGAGGTTTTCTTTTATAAAACTAGCATTTAATTTAAAGATAATATGTTTTTTAGAATAAGCATAACTGATATTGTCATCCCTGAGTTTGATGTCACTGACCAAAACAACACTCTGTATAAGACTAGCAAAGAATAACGGACTTCAGTTGACAGGATTTTACTTTCACACCATACTGCTTTAATAACATAGTTTAATCATTTGTTGATAATAACACAGTTCAATAATTTGTTCGTTTAGTAATTTCTGTGATAGGATTTTACGTTGAATAACAACTTTGAGTTTTTCAAGTATAAAATCGAGGAAAAAAATTATCTTTCGTCTATTTTCACGCAAGTAAGCCTATTTTTGGTTTGGTATGACTGCATCGGTGGCGCATCGGGAAGAGGGTCGCACTTTATAGCGGCGGCTGCGCCATAGGTTCCGGGTTCTATCCCCGGGTCGGGCTTAAAGTAACGTGAGATTCTGTTCAAAAATTATTAGAATAGCCCGGAGTTTGGAAATTGACGTTGTTTCACCCCTGTGCCTTGAAAAAGCACGTAAATTCGTTGGTCCTGCGCCTGATCTCTCTCCGGTCGTGTCTGATTGCTGTCCCATCGGGCTATGAGAGTGAAATGAATAGACAGTTCACCTGTATCATACACCCTTGTGCACTATAACATGTCCCGCAGCAGTTAGTCGTTGTGAATGGCCACTGTAGTCAAAATCGGCTTGGGGGACTATTACTAAGCGATTTTGAATGCAGTAATGGAGGCGTCACAATGGATATACCGTCCATATAGCCGCTTGCTTATAAGTCGTCGGCTGGTGACAGCAAATTCTCGATAGCCGTGTTGTCTAGTGTTGGTCACGACGGAACACTGGGTATCGCTTCAGTGAAGAACTGACGAATTTATTTCGCGTTTAAATATGTCATCCATATGTAGTAAAGCAAAGGTTAACAATCTATTAAGATCTTCAATTTGTAAGAGTAACCATTAATCATAGTGCAGATATTTTATAACCGTTCATCAAAAAGAGTTAAAATTTATATAAAATATGATCACTGATCACAAACTTTATTATCGCTTTGCAATAATTTATTTGCTTCCTATTATTCGCAACAATAGCACGCTCAAGAAAGAGGGACAAAGTGGTGGAATGCTTATAAAATAGTACAGACGGACAGACAGACTTTACGGTCGGACATTGTGCTATGAGAGGGCAATCTGACATTAATATTACGTTACTGCCTTCCCGTTGCGGCTGTAAAATCTGCAATATTATAGTGCTAGGGGTGATGCACACAGTAAGTTGTTATTGAAACGTTTAAAGAATGGTTTATATTATTATTAACACTTACAGTGTCAAATTTTATATTCTTAATTATTCTTAAAGATTATAGGTATAAGAAACAAAAAAATTGCGCACGGTCAGGACTCCTACCATCAACTTTACAAATTGAGCTACCGTGCTGTCTGTCCGACCTTGCGAAATTTGTGGTTTCATATGTTTGTCATTACGCGTGACGTTTAGCGCCATCTTTCCGTCTGTTTAATATGCAAGAGTGGACAGACAGCACGGTAGCTCTATTAGTAGAGCGTGTGGCCCGGTTAGCCAAGAAGTTGCTGGTTCGAGTTCCACCTGTGCGCAAAGTTTTGGTTTCTTATTTCATCTTTATGAACACATCAAAATAGATCCATTCGAACGCGAGATATTCGCGGACAAACATACAGGTCGAACTAAGAACCTCCTTTTGTTTTTGAAGTCAGTTAATAAAAAAAACAGTGTGCACTAATCCTAGCGTGGTAGCAAACAGTAAAACTTATGCTTGAAACTATTAAAGGTCAGGATGCAACGAGATAGCCGTTAACAATATACGCGAATTATAGTAATAATTAAATTTCATAGAACGATGACAGCACGCCACGCTTAATATCCTTGAGTGCTGCTGTGAAAACTGTTAGAAGTTATTCGAGCTACTGGTAATAGGTATTACAGTTAAAATTCATGTTAGCGGAGATGAGGTAGAGTTACATTTTTTTACTGTAGAAATGAATCTTTCTGTAGTGTCTGTGACGACCTGCGTGGCGTAGTGGCTAAGCACGCTGGGTTTCAAGGCGTCGCCGCTCCGAGGTTCCGGGTTCGATTCCCGGTCGGGTCAATGTTGAAATCAAAATTTTCGATATTGTCTCGAGTCTGTGTGTTGTGGTACCACCGTTGTGTCTGATTTCCATAACACAAGTGCATAAGCTACTTACTTTGGAATCAGAGCAATGTATGTGATTGGTGTCCAATATTTATTTATTTAGTTAGTTTATCACCTTGACTGCCTAAAAAATACGAAGAATACCCTAGGAACACTTTTAAACTTTTTAAACATTATAAATACACTTACATACGAAAATTAGTATTAGTTTAGAAATCGCAGATCATCAGTTTGCCTGTGGTCACGATCGGTGAAACCCGATCAAAACGTCAGGCCAAAACATAAGGTATTTATGTTTTTATCGCGATCGCGTTAATTCCCGTATGTAAGTGTATTTATAATAGCCTAGGAAATCGCATTTTTTACGCGCATTCTTGTTTAAATAAATGCACACTCAGGCTCGAGCAATCGGCAAACAGCGTGCCGGTGGCCAAGCACTGGGGTCCGAGTGCTGTGGATGCAATGACTTCAGAAAAAGACATCGCCAAAATAATTTGAAAACGTCACCTAATGATAAATACACTAACATACGGGGTTAACGCGATCACGATAAGACCCTTTACACACTGCGACTTTTAGCATCGATACAGTCGCTATGTAGAAGGTGGAAATTGTCAAATTATGTACTGAATTTTGGCAACTGCATCGGTGCTAACGCGCGTTAGCATCGATGCTAAATTAAATTTGTTCATTGCATGAGTCGCGATGCTGAAGCGCGTTTTCAAAGCGCGCGACTGTATCGATGCTAAAAGTCGCAGTGTGTAAGGGGTCTAAGTAACATAAATACCTTATGTTTTTGGCTGACGTTTAACCCCGTATGTCCCGAAAGTCAATCATTTATGTAAATGTTGTTTGAAAATCGGTCCTTCCAACTTATTCATTCGGATAAGTCTTATCTAACGTTGGTAAAATCGACCCTTAGTCAGTTTTTTAAGGCGGTTTAATTTTTAAGATATATTTATATTAATGGATTTTTTGAATTTTGATATTTTGGTAACAAGTTGTTTATGAACTTAGACTATCAAGCACAATCAGGCAACATGCCAAATAATTTAAACTGTCTCAGTGGCGCAGCGGTAAGAGGTTCGCACTTTAAAACGACGGCTGCGCCGAGGTCACCAGTTTAATCCCCGGGTCGGGCCAAAAATATACCTGGGTTTTTCTGTTCAGAAATTCTTAGGGTAGCCCAGAGTTTGGAAGTTGGCGGTGTTTCACCCCCGTGCCTCGGAAAAGCACGTAAAGCCGTTGGTCTTGCGCCTCATCTCTCGCCGATCGTGTCAGATTGCTGTCCCATCGGGCTATGAGAGTGAGAGGAATAGATAGTGCACCTGTGTTTGCGCACACACTTGTGCACTATAATATGTCCCGCGCCGTCGGTTAGTCGGTTGTGACTGGCTACCGTAGTCGATATAGTCTTAGCAAAGCATTTGAAAAGAAACATATGGGCTAGAAGTAAGACAAAAAATTCTTCACTGAGCAAAACCGAGTCAAGCAGAGAACTAGGGCAATACCCACCTTTTCTCGAAGTGCTTCGTCGGTTCATTTTAAATATTTCTTGTGTTATTTTCTATATGTGCTAAGCTATAAAGTGTTTCTTTCTTTATTATTACTAAGAGGATAATTTTCAGAGTTCTTTTTTTAAATGTAGATAGCCAGACTTTTGGTCACGTTTTCACCTGTAGAAGCCATTTGTGAAAACTCATGAATATAATGTGACATATCTTTCAGTTCAAGTAGCCCTTCAGATTTGGTAAAATAATTATTTTTATACTCCTGATTACAATAGTCAAAAAACGTACGTAGGTACACTCAATATAAGAAAGTCAAAACATCAATTGCGTAAAACAGAGCAACCCACATAATTTTAATAATGTTAAAGTAATACTGTGAACCAAACAGGTCTGTCTCGTTGGTGAATTATTAAAAACAGATCCGTCATTATTACTGTAACTCACTGGGCTATAATCTTAGAACTGGTCTGAGAGTAGGGCTGATACAAACTTTAAAGCTGATGAACAAAGTATTATGTCTTACTAACATCACTTTTATCAGCCCACTACCGGTGAATATAAGCCTATGGTTTTCGTAGCGAATGGTTGCATTCAGTGTGATGTTGTGATCTTCACAAGGTCGTATGTTCAATTTGCAGGCGGACGTCCTACGCTTTGCCTGCGATTGAAGGGCCTCCAATCCAAAACGTTTCTGTTCCTAATTCGTTATTTTCCCTGAATGATTATTTCAGAAGCTCGATTTGTAGTTTAAGCCTTCATTAGATATTAAAAACCCTCATAATCTAAATTTACTTAAAACGTTGTAAAAATAACAATTCTGCTTTTATGAAGGTTTGATTGGTCGAACCCTCACAACAAAATAATTGCAATTCGTATTGTGATGAGATTCTAACCGTTCGATCCTTAGTGAGTAAGTATTTGGTCATTATTAGGATGTATTCTACAATCTTCTCGGCCTGTAGAGTAATAAATAAAACCAAAAACGTGTCACACGTACAGCAGAGTCACTGGTATCGCAGGTAAAATTCAATCTAAGTACGTATAGGAGGTACTGCCGATCAATCTAAGGTTAAGGTTAATTTCTTAAACGGCACCTATAGGAGCAAATACAAATATAAGTTAAAGTTATTTAAGAGAACAAGAGAACTCAAATTATTGAACTAGAATTTTTTTTTACTTTTAAATGGTGGCAACCCTACGCCCTCATGTCAAGTGTTGCCAGCGTAACGACAAATTGCACACTGGTTACCATAAACTGGTAGGGCCTTTTTTAAATGATTATCCTTATTTTAATCTGCGATAAAAATATACCCGATGAAAAGCTCTCTTGCATATTTCATACCGATTAATAATATTCATACAGTGAAAGAAAAAAATGAAGAAAAACCTCTCACTATTATTATTATGACAAAAGTGATCATACATCATTGAGTATCGTATCGAAAAACTGTCATTTTGCAACCCGCTGTCTACTTTTAATAACTGTTGTTTCCTCTACCCAATGGTTGTGTGAAAGAGATCGCTTCCCAGCGATGAGACCGCCAATATTGAAATTGTGATTTGTATTTTTTATTATATTTTTGTAATCTATGTAATCTGTGTCTTATGCAATAAAGGATATTTATTATTATTATTTTTTAAAGCTGAAGGCTTTGTTTGTTTGAACGCACTAATCTCAAAAACTTCTAGACGGACTTGTTTTTTTTTATAACGTAAAATAGCTCATTTATTGAGGAGGGATATATGCTATAAAACATCACGCTGCGACGGGAGGGGATGAACAAACTCAAAACACGTAGACGCAGTTGCGGGGACCGCTAGTGTATAAAAATAAAACTTGTAAGACATCAAAGTAAGGATGATTACCTAAAGCTAATTTAAATAAATGAATGTACACATATATTTAATTAAAAAAGATATACGAAGCAATTTTATTAGATAATGCATTTAATTATTCCACAATTTTATGCTGTCTTATACAGTTAATAGGTGTAACAGTTATTAAATATCTGCAAACGGATTAAAGGTTTTACATTTACGCTTATATCGTTAACTCCGACCGACCGTTTCATGAAGACAAGTCAGTTACAATGTAAGAGAGCATAAATAAGGCCTTATTAAATAGTAGCACATGCCCTCAGGATATTTTATTTTGAAAATATATGGGACTGCTACATCCCTTCGTTTTCTTCTCGTTATTTAAGTTTATATAACTTATTTTATGATATGTACCGTAACCATAAGTTTACTTGCTAGCGACGACGGTTAACTCGCTGGCGACGATGTCACTTTTTGTATGAAATTTTTGTTCTGTCAGTGACCGCTAGAGGCGCTGTGCAATTTTCCATAGACTTTTTTTACGTCGTCGCTAGCGAGTAAATCTGTCGTAAACTTATGGTAATAGTACTAAACAATAATACCTACTTCCTACAATTCGTCAAAAGGTCACAATTCTTGTGATTTACCTTTGAACTAGATTAAACTTTGTACGAAATTTTGTACAAACTCTTAACACTTTTAGTGTCTTAAAAAAATATAAGAAAATCCCATAAAACCGCAATTTTTAAACGTGTATTAAAAAAAATGCACTAATTGTAATAAAACATAGACATTTGAAACCGAGTAGTCGGCAAACAGATCGTGCTGGTGGCCAAGCACTCAGATCCGAGTGCTATCTATACTAATATTATAAAGCTGAAGAGTTTGTTTGTTTGTTTGTTTGTTAGTTTGAACGCGCTAATCTCAAAAACTACTGGCCCGATTTGAAAAATTATTTTTACGTTGGATAGTCCATTTATCGAGGAAGGCTTTAGGCTATATAACATAAAGATACGACTCATAAGACCACAGCAGAAATGAAAAATGTTGCGAAAACGGGAGAAAGATATTCCTTTTGAGAGCTTCCGCTGCATACGCTGCGGAAACCGCTTAAGTTACACAAAAATCATGTATGACAGGATTGTTCAGCATTAAAAGTTCTATAATAAAGTCCGCGACAGCATATGTCTATCTTTTATGGTTGACTTACTACAACCTTTTTTATGGTAATAAATTTGTAAAAAAATAATGCATTGTTTTTAGAGGTGTATTATACACACAGGTATTTATTCTTATCAAAATAAATACATTCATCATCACGAACATTTCATTTAGAACCAAGTTGCCCTTTATATCATTTGATTTCAATAAATATCTTAGGAGCTATCACAGTTTTAACATAACTCCGCACCAAAATAATGTTCGCAGCTTAAGTACAACGTGCGCTTGCGCTAATACATTATAAAGCTGAAGAGTTTGTTTGTTTGAACGCGCTTATCTCAGGAACTGCTGGACCGATTTGAAAAAATATTTCTGTGTTGGATAGCTCATTTATCGAGAAAGGCTTAAGGATATAAAACATGACGCTGCGACGGGAGGGGAGGGAGCAAACTCAAAACGCGCGGACGAAGTCGCGGGGGACCGCTAGTTATAATATATAATGAAGTGTGCAAAATGACGTCACCGAAAACTCGGACCCGAGCGGTCGGCATCGCTGCTGGAATGGTTCTCGGGCACCATCATCATAATTTTCTATTCTCGGTTCCTGTGGATGGAGTTTGTCCAATTTTCAATCTTTTTTTGGGTTTGGCCAAAATATTTGACGACCTCCGTGGTGTAGTGGCTAAGCATGCGCTGGTTTCAAGGCGTCGTCGCTGTTCCGAGGTCCCGGGTTCGATTCCCGGTCGCGATATAGAAATCAAAATTTTCTATATTGTCTCGGGTCTGGGTGTTGTGGTACCACCGTTGTGTCCGAATTCCATAACACATAGCTAATTACTTTGGAATCAGAGCAATGTATGTGATTGGTGTCCAATATTTATTCATTTTATTGTACTAGAAAATAAACATAGTTCTTAGGTAATTTGACAAAAAATGAGACGACAATCTCCAAATGACGTCATGGCTGTAATTGGGTCGCCGCGGGTCGCTCCCCTATGTGCATTACTTCATTCGGTCAACTTTGCTTAGTTCGTGTCGTGGCATGTTTGTTTTACCGCTGTGATGTGAAACTACCTCTAATTAAGGCTCCATTAAAAAGTGCTGACGTGTTAATGTAAATTGTGATCAATGTAAAAATTCGTCTTCTTTATTGGAAAATATTATTGTGAGGAATTGCCAAATAGTATTTTTTAAGTTATTATTAGGTATTATTTAGTGCCTACACACTGTTTCAAAAAAAGGAGGTAATCAGTTTGACCTGTATGTACGTGATATCGTCAGAATTGGATAAGAATTTAGTATGTTGATCTAGTAAGGCTTTCTGATACTCGTACGTATGCAAAATTCCGTATAAGTGCGTGTTTGTTTTTACGCTTGTATATTTTTGTATGTTTGTCTCAGGATTTCTCGAAAACGAGAAGTCATAAGCCGATTACTTTTTTAAAGTTTAATCAGATATGGTTCAACTTAGAGTACAGTGTAAGTTTTATCAAAATAAAATACCTTCTTTTTTATGAAGTCAGTAAAATAATTTAAAAAATCAACATTATTTAATGATTCATAGTCGGTTTTTTTGAAGGCGTTTAAATTTTGAATTGCTCTATCTCTGTGGTCTTTAAATATCAATAATTCATTTTTTTTAATATTATAAAGTTGTCGTTTTTATTTTTGATATAAAATAAAGGTAGCATCTTCCAAAATTAGCACTGTTCATTTTGTGATACGTTGCGTGATCAAACCGATTCGGTTCCATGTTTTTGTAAAGCTTCACCTATTTTAGGCGCGGCATTGTCAAGGCCGAAAATAAACATCGAATTTTTCGTACCAAAAAATATATATCCAATGAACTTTCAAACTTATTACAAGGGTATATTATTAAATTTTGGTACAGCAACATTGTTAGTGCTTTTATGAAGGAAGGCCATGAATGAATGACGTGATTTGATGATTAATACAGTGAGTCTCAATCTTTTTTTGGTGACGGAACCCTTTTGGCAAGCAATGTAATTGATGGAACCCTACGATTAAACAATAGTTTTAAAAAGCGTATTATATCTAGTATCTTTCATGTAATTTTTACTTACTACTTACTAACATAACAAGTCGAATAAAAGGAAGAATCTGCACATGACTACGGTTGCTGTAAAGAATTTGAAACGTCAGCAAATAATGTGCGAGAAATTAATCCGTGAATTGTTTTAATGAATGACTATTAATCGCGAATACTTAAAAGCCTATTTGCTATTGGGACTGAACCTATTCACTTTTATGTGAACATACTACAACCATCATCATCATTATCAGCCAAAGGACGTCCACTGCTCCTCCACGGCTTCCCACAACGACCGATCAATAGCAGTTTGCATCCAGTTTGATCCTGCGATCTTTATAAAGTCATCTGTCGGTGGACGTAATTCGCTGCGTCTTTGGTCGAAGGGTCTCCAATCTAGAAATTTCCTGCCACAATGGCCATCAGTTGTTCGCGCTATGTGCTCTGCCCATTGCCACTTGAGCTTTCTCATTTTCAAGGCTATGTCTGTTACCTTAGTTCTTCTACGTATCTTCTTAATTTTTGATTCGATCCCGAAAAGAAACACCCAGCATAGCCCTCTCCATTGCTCGTCAAATTTAGACAACGGTCTAATTTTGAGCTTCTTTATTGGCCCATAGTTAGATACCATGTTTCGGATCCGTATACATCATTGGTAAGACGACAGTCTTCAACCAGTGGGTTGAAGACTGTCGTCTTCAGACACTGAGTTAGTTGAGATGAGAAGACACTCTTGCGCAATTTCCCGAACGCTGTCCAGCTGAGTTGGATTCGTCGAATGACCTCTTTCTCAAAGTTGGACCAAACCAATTGGATCACTTGTCCCAGGTAGACGTACTCGACGACAACTTCGAGAGTTAGTTCTCAACGGATACTGGAGTACTTAAGTACAACAAAGGAAGCTCGAATAGAATTAACTGCATTGAACTATGAGATCCAATCTTGTACAAACCTGTGCACTTGATACCTTCGTAATTAGTATCAGAGAATACTCGTAATGTGAGATTAAACTGTGTAGTTTGATGTTATATTTATTACTGTAAGGCAACATTTAAATAGGCTTACATTTTCACACGACACATTTTCACCTTCATCGTGACATTGGAGCAATGTCACTAATGCCACCCCCATAGTAAGTCACGCGATAATTTGGACAAACAGACATTATCAGCGCTTCCTTGTAATTATGGAAATATGGCACAAGGTGATAGCAAATGTTGTCTGTAGAGTCAGTAATGAGAAAGACGATTTGTATGAAGTTTATGCGATTTAGAGTTAAGATTTAAAAATCATGGATATTTTGTTATTAAGCGAAGATGAATTACTGATTTAAAAAAAAACACGCAATCACGCATCTGCATCGTGTTTACATCGATGCAATGGCGATTCAGCATCACTACAGTTTAAGATCCAGCTTCTACATCGTGACTACATCGATACTAACGCGCGTTAGTATCCTGTCTGTGTCGATCCTAGAAGTAGCGCAAGTGTGTAAAGTTTCACATTTTGCGACTACATCGATATTGCATCGCTGCTAAAAGTCGCAGTGGGCAAAGGGTCTAACCCAAGGGGTCTAAAAATTAATAAAATGTTTTATTATAGAAATCACTATTTGGATTAGATCATTTTTTATTCAAGATACATTAACCGGATTTATTAATATTAAGCATGGTCATTGTAATTGCAATCACTGGAAACCAAAACAGATTGTAAAATACACTATTTATTTAAATAGCTAATTTTGTTAGCTGAGATTGCTACAAATTGTCCTTGATTATCCAATTAGTAATATTAAATATAAATTGCCTTAGCAATCTACATAAAAGGAATTGTCATCGCCTATGACACACAAAAATGCTATGCTATCAATGATAAAGCTTTCTTTATCTATACCTCAATGTCATTATCGAAGGACTGTCTTAAGACCTTGAATGTGATAATAATGTTGAATAATTGTTATGTGCATTAAGATAGTACCAAGTTATAAAGTAACTTCCTTAAATTGTTGAAGGGAACGTCAATCAATAGTTTTGGATTAGATTGATTGATAGCTTAACCTCCTAAATACATACAGTGACCTAGGTAAGAGACTAGAGGATTTCTAGTCTAATTAAATTATACCTACGAGATAACAATCATTTTTGAAAACGAATAGCATCATAATAGAAAATACATTAGGTTCACCTCTATCTGCAAAATTATTTATGTTGGTAACTGTTAATTATCTATACTAATATTTAAATAAAGTAAAGTAACATTAGACACCAATCACATACATTGCTCTGATCCCAAAATAAGAGCTATTGCACTTGTGTTACGGAAATCAGACACAACGGTGGTACCACAAAACCCAGACCCGAGACAGTATAGAAAATTTTGATTTCTATTGACCCGACTGGGAATCGAACCCGGGACCTCGTAGTTGCGACGCCTTGAAACCAGTGTTCTTAGCCACTACACCACGGTGGTCTCGATATTATAAAGCTGAAATAAATGTTTGTTTGTTTGAACGCGCTAATCTCAGGAACTACTTAAAATAATATTTTCGTGTTGAATAGCGTATTTATCGAAGAAGGCTATAAAATATTAAGCTGTAACGGGAGAGAGGGAGCAAACTCAAAACACGCGGACGCAGTAGCGGAGGACCGCTAGTTTATTATGAATATGAAGGATATTAAACATTGAACTTGCAAACCTAACCATGAAATCCGACAGCACAAGGCAGCAATTTCAGTATGAAACTGTCAAAAACTTTAACTAATTATGTTTCAAATTAGTCAGAACTGATCGCCAGATTATTAAAACGGTGCTAAATATAGGTTCTGGGCTGTCAACGTGCATTATAGTTGCACAGTGTAGAGGAATTCAGTATAATCGGGGTATACCGTATCACGGGGTATAGTTTTATGTATGGGACAGCCCCCTCCCCCCCTAAATACCATTATTTTTTAAGGTATGTATGATAATCCTCACATTTAACTGTAAAGTTTTAACTGTGTAATACTTATAGTTTCAGAATAAAGTGGCTGTGACATACGGACGGAAAAACAGGCAGACAGACTTGACGAAACTATAATGGTTCCGTTTTTTGCCATTCTTCTACGGAATCCTAAAGATAATGCTAGAGTTACTAAGGCGTCTAGAGTATTGTCGTTTTTGAAAATAAGAACATACCTTTTCCTTTTCCTTTTTCCTTTTTGGACATTCCCACACATCGCCATCTAGCCCCAAAGTAAGCTACTCAAAGCTTGTGTTATGGGTGCCAGACAACGGATATAATACTTACATACTTTTTGTTTGTAAATACATACATGATATACATAGAAAACACCCAGACCAATACAAACAGACATATATAATACCAGGCTACATTTGCACCTACTGTTCCTAACTTTTAAATGATAGTGGTATATTCAGCGGCATTATATCTAATCGGGTCCCGACACGGCATAGTCTAATTACAAACAAACAAAGTTTGGCATTTTAAAGTTTCCCGACTAAAGCCGGTGCGAATAGGGAACGTACCATTATGACCCGAATAGAAAATGTTGGTATTTATATTACCTTCTATTTATATGGTAGTATGGATGTTGTTTTCGTCTTGTATGAATGTGATATCAAAATTAATAGATAAAATTGTATTATGTTAATCTGTTAAGGCCTCACACGTGAGCTAAGATCTGTAAGTGTATTTATGTTTGTATGTCTCTCTCATTTTAAGAAAACAAGAGGTCAGAGCCTAGTTTTTTTCAGTTCAATCAGGTATATTTCAACTGAAGGGAAAGTGTAAGTTTCATCAAAATTGGTCTAATAGTGTTTCAAATAGAAAAAATATATAAACAGCCTTCAAAACACTTTCTAAGAAGCTTAAAATAACGCATTCTTATTTGTTTTTTTAAACACAAATTCTTTTGGAGTCGTTACTACGTACACCAGCAGTCAACACACATTATGCACCGACACCAAATAATTTGTTTTTCCTAAATAGGAGTTGGTAACTAAACGGTTTTATTTGCAGATTAGCTACTTCATTGATATGAATGTTAACTGCACATTTACAGGGTAATTTAGATTGAAAATAAACGCCAAGTTAATATCAAGATGCGGAACCGGCAAGATATTATGGTTTAAAAACAGTTTTAGTCCATACATAAATACCTAGCTAAAAAACCAGTCCCAAAAATAAAACCCAATCCAAAACCAATTCGCAACAATAAGCCTAGGCATTCAACACATTCCGTTTCTTCAACAATAGAGTTATATTTTAGGCTAAAGGTTGAGCAAAAACTATAAGGGTTGATTCACACTATAAATGAAATGAAATGAATATTTTATTTGTCTTTGGAAATGGGTACATTTTTGAAGGTGTTGTGAAATTTTGCGGTTCAGCTTTTCCAGCTATCAAAAATAGCATGCAATGCAATAATTATAATATTATCATTACAATGTCTTCCTTATATTAATATTTAAGTCACAAGTTTACTACATTAATTACATTAAAATTACATTACAATTAAATTAATACCATTTTAATAAAAGTCAATTAAAAATAATATTTAGAGTACATACCTACATCATATTTAAAAATTCATCCACTTTGTAAAAGCATTGTTCTTGTAGCCACTTAAAAAGGACACATTTAAATCTGTTTAAGGGTAAGTCTTTTATGTTTTGGGGTATTTTGTTAAATGTAAGCGTGCACATAGAGTAGCAATTGTTTTCAAATCTTGCACTTTTGGGTATGGCATCTGCAACAAGTCTGTTGCCGTTCCTGGTGTTTCTCAAGTAAACCTCTTTTGCTTGCTTAAAATAATACATATTTTGTTTGACAAACTTGGCAAATTCTAAAATGTACAGACTTGGAAGGGTAGGTAAGGATATCAACCTTTGGATCATGTTGGCGCTTCCGTGGATATGCAACACGACATCGGTAGTCTTTTTTCGCATAATGGTGCATATACTAATAACAACAAGCATCCTTCTACAAACTTTCGCATTTTTAAGGTTCCGAAGCCGAATGGCAAAAAACGGAACCCTTATAGTTTCTTCAAGTCGGTCTGTCTGTCAGTATGTGTCCGTCCGTATTTCACAGCCACTATTATATTATTCTGTTACTACAAGCATCACACTGTATGAAATTTGGTAAGAAGATGTATCCCGTTAACCGCTTTACGATTCTTATACTTTTTTTTTAAAAATAATTCCCATACATGAAAAAAAAACAGAATAAAAATGTTTATTCAATCCCTATACGTGTGAGGTGTCTTTGGATATGTCTTTTAATATAATATAAAATGACATAGAGATAATATAAAATGACATAGGGCGACCATTTTACCACTTTGGAAGCGTCTAGCTATGAAACGTTAGACTTTAAAAGAAAATGGTTTTAGGAACCTCCATGTTATTTTAAAATACCTATCCATAGACACCCCACACGCATAGGTTTGACAAAAAATTTTTTTTTGGTTTTAGTTTCATGTATGAGGATCCCCCCTTAACTGTCATTATTTTTTATTTTTTGTATGAGAATCGGTAAGCGGTTAACAAGATACATTTTCCTACTAAATTTCAATTGTGTCATGCTTATAGTTACAGAATAAAATGGCTGTGACATACGGACGGACAGACAGACAGACAGACAGACTTGACGAAACTATAAGGGTTCCGTTTTTTGCCATTCGGCTACGGAACCCTAAAAACATAATGCACTGAGGAGATGTCTGCCAATAGTGTGAAACTACCTTTAGGTATAAATCTTATGAACCCTTGGGCTGGGACCGGTACATGGGCGTTTGGTATTTAGGTCGACGGGATCCTTATGGACTGACAGGACTATAATAATGTTAGAGTCGGCTTACATGACGCATAAAGGGTTACTAAGGATAAAGCTTCGTCGAAGAAAATTCGTTACATTTGGAAAGATATTTTCATGTGACATTTGGCAAGCGAGAACCCATACTCACTTTCCCCCCGATGAAAATCTGCCTTCAGGCTATAAGGAACCTTGGCCAACCGGAGAAGTCTAAATAAGCTGAGGACGCAGGTTGGTCGGAGTAAAGATAAACCGTGTCGGTAGGGGTACTCAAGCAGCGCAGACGCCAGCTGTGAATGTGGAGAACTCCTGCAAACCATGGCTTACTTCAATAACTGTCCCGCGTGCCCGACCACCTGCTCGCGTGAGGACTTACTTGTCTGTAACCAGAGTGCTACCACGGTAGCCGCTTTCTGGGCAAGTAAGACTTAGCCCGTGTTCTTGCCGACACGAAAGAAGAAGAATGTGACATTATTTGAATTCTTTCATAAGTGTATGTATGTTTGTCCACGGATTTCTTGAAATCGAGAAGTCGTAGAGAGATGATTATTTTTTAGTTCAATAATACTTCAACTTAGTATATAGTGTAAAATTCATCAAAATCAGTCCATTAGTGTTTTAAATATGGATAATAACTGACACTCATGTAATAAGAAAGTTATTTAAATAATTAATTGCCTTCAAAAAACTGACTAATAAAAAGCTTAAATAAACGCATTGTCTTCTATTTGGGACAAACCAATTCTTCTGGAGTTGGTGAATGTTGTAAAGCTAACGTGTACCAACATTTTAAGATACGCCTATTATACGCAGACTCCAAAAGACATCGTTTTTCCAAATAGAAGACAAATGAGTTTGTCCATGTCTACAAACTGTTCTCATGGGTCATCACGAATCGTCTCGCACGTAGGTTTGATGACTTCCAGCCTCCCGAACAAGCCGGATTCCGAAAAGGCTACAGTACCATAGACCACATTCATACGCTTAGGCAAATTATACAAAAGTCCGAGGAGTATAATATGCCTCTATGTTTAGCTTTTGTGGACTATGAGAAGGCCTTTGATACGATCGACCCTTGGGCGGTGCTTCGGTCTCTTCAGCGGTGTCACATATACTATAGGTATATAGGTCGATCCGAGTACAGGAACAGAAGACGAAGGCATCCATTGCAAAGAGGTGTAAGACAGGGCGATGTAATATCTCCGAAACTGTTTACAGCGGCATTGGAAGACGCCTTCAAGCTCCTGGAATGGGAAGGATTCGGCATCTCCGTTAATGCCGAATACATTTTTTTTTTTTTTTTCCTATGGGTGCATTTGCAATCAGTCCTCAGACTATGAGCAAATGTTTTGAATGGTATGTTGTCGTGAGGAGTGTCTTCCCATTGGAAGCGTCTACTCATCCGTTGCCCAGTGCTACTGGCGGTCTTCTAGCTCTAGGATATGATGACGTTTTAGACGTCTCACATATTGGTACATGGTGAGTTGGCGAGCAAGTTCGTTAGGATGGTGGACTAACCGCTCTTTGTACTTAGCTGCCAAACTACGAATTTCTTCCTTGATTGTTTTAACTTCAAGATGCTCATGAATTTCATTGTTGGTTATGTACCATGGCACCTTTGCAATGGATCTTAGGATCTTGTTCTGTTGGCGCTGGATAATATTTAAGTTTGAATTGCTCGCGCTGCCCCACAGTTGCAGACCATATGTCAAAATGGGCTTTAGGATGACTTTGTATATGAGAAGTTTGTTGTCGAGAGAAAGTCTTGAGTTCCTACCCAGCATCCAGTATAGGCTATTGTACTTTAGCTGTAGTTCCTGCTTTTTACAATCAATGTGGTGCCTCCAAGTTAGTCTACGATCCAAGTGCAAGCCAAGATATCGCACATGGTCACTGTGCGGCAGAGCACACTGGCCCAACCTTACAGGTGGGCAGTTGTCTTTTTTGAGAGTAAATGTCACATGAACTGACTTTGTAGCACTTGCTTTTATTTTCCATTTCTGGAGCCAGTCGTTTACATTGTTGAGTCCCTTCTGTAAGTTCTCTGACGCCACTCCTGGATCTTTATTACTTGCTAATATAGCGGTGTCGTCTGCAAATGTAGCCGTGGTTGTCCCTGGCGTAAGCGGTAAGTCAGCAGTGTACAACGTGTAGAGCATGGGGCCAAGTACAGAACCTGGTGGCACCCCGGCGTAAATTTCATAAAATTTTGAGTTGGCATCACCTTCTTTCACATAAAATATGCGATCCTCGAGGTATGATCTGAATATTGGATAGTATGAATGGGGAATATTCTGTTTGATTTTACAAAGTAAGCCCCGGTGCCAGACCTTGTCAAATGCCTGTTGAATATCTAGGAACGCTGACGAGCAGTATTCTCTCTGTTCTAGGGACTTTCTTATGGCATCACATACTCTGTGGGCTTGTTCCACTGTGCCATGACGTTCTCTAAAGCCGAATTGGTGGTCTGGTATCACTTTACGTTCCAGGAGACATGGCATGATTCTGCGGAGTATTATTTTCTCCAGTACCTTGGATAGAATAGGCAACAGGCTGATTGGACGATAAGATGTTTTTTCAGTATTAGGTTTTCCAGCCTTATAAATCATGATGATTTCAGAGACCTTCCATGCACTCGGGAAGTGACCTATTCGCAACATACTGTTGATGATAATAGTTATAAAGACAATGGCTTTTTTCGGTAATTCCAGAAGTAACTCTTTGGTTATCAGGTCATAACCCGGTGCCTTTTTACTGTCCAGCCGTTTAATAGTTTTTCTGACTTCCGCAGGCGACACGGGTCTAGGTGGTAAGTCCATTTGAAGGTCTTGTTTCAGAATCTGATCAACATATTCCTCCGATGAGTTGTCCAGAGTTTCATTCGGTTTAAAGACGCCTGATAGATGATCCGCAAACAAGTCCGCTTTATCCTGGCTTGTTCTTGCCCAATCGTTTTCCTTTTTTATTGGTGGTTTTGGTACGTTAGGTCTGTCACAAGCACGGGTGATTCTCCAGAGCGAATAGTTGCTGGCTTTAGTAGCAGTCAAAGACTCCAATCTTTCATGCATTGTTAATTCATTAGCAGTTTTTATAGCTTTCTTCAATTCTACAATAGCTCTATTAAAGGCGGCTTTATCTTGAGGATGTCGGCTACGCTGCCATACCCCGCGTAGTCTACGTTTTTCCTGGATCATGGTCTTAATTTCCAAAGGTACGTTAGTTCGCTGGTTCTTATGTTCCGAAACAGGCGTACTTCTCCACGCAGCAATTTGTACAAGGTTAGTAAAATGTAGTACCGCTTTTTCAATGTCCTCTGCCTCTTTGAGTCTTATTTTTAGGTTAAGGTTATCTTCTAAGTATACCCTGAATGAAGGCCAATCGGTATGCTGGTTGTACAAAATTGTGGATCTCTCAACTTCAATTATAGTTGAACTAACAGTGAGTAATACTGGAGTGTGATCAGACGATCCATCAAGACACGACTCAATCTTCATGTACTGCTTGGAGAGTCCTTTTGTTACGAAAAAGTCGATTATGTCAGGGATTCGATGCTGATCGCTAGGCCAGTTAGTGGGTTCAGATGGGGCAATTATATTAAGATGGTTTGTATCTATACTCAATTTTAGTTGCCTTCCCCTTGTTGTGATTAGTCTTGAGCCCCAGAGGATATGCTTGGAGTTCCAGTCACCACCTGCTATAAAGCGACTGCCTAGACTTGAGAAAAAGTGTGAGAATAAATCGGAGTTTATACGATGTTTTGGTGGACAGTAAACGGCTGAGACATTAAAGTATCCGTTTCTGTCTTGTACTGTGACTGTAGTCGCCTGTATTTGCTCGGTTTTATATTCAGGTAGTAGGTGATGTTTTACTTTGTTCCGAATAATTACAGCTGTTCCTGCGTGGCCAGTACCGTCTGGGTGGCATGTTATGTATGTTTGAAACCCTTTAATTTTGACGCTGGTTTTATTTGTGCAGTGTGCTTCGGAAATGAGGACTATGTCCAGTTTGTGCTCAATAATTAATATCTCGAGCTCATCTTTGTTGGGTGAAAGTCCATTAATGTTCCAAGTGCCGAATACATAACACACCTTCGGTTTGCCGATGATATTATCTACTTTTTGCCACAACGACTATATAGTCGTTGTGGCAAAGACGCTGGATGATCTTGGCACTATGCTCGAAGACCTCAACCGAGTATCCCAACAAGTGGGTCTTAAAATGAACATGGAAAAGACGAAAATTATGTCAAGCTCCCTTGTTGTACCCACTCCAGTATCTGTTGGGAACTCAACTCTCGAAGTTGTCGACGAGTACGTCTACCTGGGACAAGTGATCCAATTGGGTGGGTTCAACTTTGAGAAAGAGGTCAATCGACGAATCCAACTCGGCTGGGCAGCGTTTGGGAAACTGCGCAAGAGCGTCTTCTCGTCTCAATTACCTCAGTGTCTGAAGACGAAAGTCTTCAACCAGTGCGTGTTACCAGTGATGACATACGGATCCGAAACGTGGTCTCTAACTATGGGCCTCATAAAGAAGTTCAAAACTACACAACGAGCGACGGAGCGGGCTATTATCGGTGTTTCTCTACGAGATCGAATCAGAAACGAGGAGATACGTAGAAGAACCATGGTAACGGACATAGCCTTGAGAATCAGTAAGCTTAAGTGGCAGTGGGCCGGGCACATAGCGCGAAGAACTGATGGCCGTTGGGGCAGGAAAGTTCTAGATTGGAGACCCTTCGACCAAAGACGCAGCGTAGGACGTCCACCAACAAGATGGACAGACGACCTTAAAAAGATCGCAGGATCAAACTGGATGCAGACCGCTAGTGATCGGTCGCTGTGGAAAGCCGTGGGGGAGGCCTATGTTCAGCAGTGGACGTCCTTTGGCTGATAATGATGAGTTATTTTAAGTTTGTTAGTCAGTTTTTTTAAGGCGGTTATATATTTCAGTTTTTTCAATTCAAAACAAATCAATTGTTTTACACTTCGGAATCCACATATTTTAAATGATGAATATAATTTCAATACCATATAAACCTACCCTTAAACAGTATGCGTTGAGTTTTTGTTCGCGAATAATTTTATGAGGTTTTGTTTCGGCTTTCGGGGAAATGGAAAAAACCCGGAGTCAAAACAGAAGACAGCCATAAAATTAAACTTTTAGTGTTTATTTCACAAAGAACGAAGCGACCAAAAGGTATGTCAATAAATTAAATAACACATCTTTTGAAATGAGAAATTATTTACTTTTGTTTCTATTTATTGTCTACCGAATAGTGCTACATTATACGAATTACCGCTGCATATGCGGTGTTGGGTTTCTTTCTACATTATTAACTGAGTTAAGTTTTTCTAGAAATCATCTTTACTAATATTATAAAGCTGTAGAGTTTGTTTGTATGTTTGTTTGAACGCGCTAATCTCAGGAACTACTGGACCGATTTGAAAAAATATGTTTATGCTAGATAGCCCATTAATCGAGAAAGCTATATAGCATTAAGATACGACTTATCAGTCCAGCGCCGCAACGAAAAATGATGAGGAAATACAGTTTAAGTTACATAATGTTTGAACGCGCTTATCGCAGGAACTATTGGACCGATTTAAAAAAATATTTTTGTGTTGGATAGCTAAGCTTTTATTGATAAAAGATTGAGGCTATAAAACATTTCGCTGCGACGGGAGGGGAGGCAGCAAACTCTAAACGTGCGGACGTAGAGGCAAGGGACTGTTTTTGTATAACTTAGACGTAACTTATAAAAATAGTAAGTGTTACGATAAAGTATATTAAAGATACTTTTGTGTTCGCACTTAACACGTTTAGTGCTAGTGTTGTAAGTCCAATATTAGCCTCCTAAAGTATGCAGTAGCATTGCGGTAGACTACGATAGACTTCGGAATCCATCCTAGGGGGCGATAGCTTTCGTAGATTTCATTTCAGCATATCACGTATTATTATTGTGAAAAATAAATGTTCTTGAGCACTCGGGTCCGAGTGTCCATGTATTGTTTATTAATAATTGTGCAAAAATTTATTACCGATTTTTATTCATTTACGCGTAAAAATTGCGGTTTCATTTTTTTTCCTCGAAAATTTTTGGCGCAGTCAGAGTGTTAAACCATTAGTAAACCAACGCAATCGCATGCGGCAGCGATGCGGCAAAACGATACTGAAAAGGATGCAACTATCATATTAAGCTAGTTAGAGCGAGACATTCCTAGCATAATATTGATTCTAGAAAGTATTTATCCTATAGGCCTACTTGCTTATATGTATGTAAGATATTGACGTGAAACGGAACGTTAGAAGAGATGACAGATGAAAAAGAGAGTGAGAAAAGAGAAGAACGTTTGAATTTGAAAGACGAATGCCGAAGTGAGCATTACGATGATTATGAATGATATTATGATCCTCATATGTAGAGATTTATTATTAGTATTGATGTTAGCATTAAGTTATTTAGATATAGTGATTATTAAAACTGTAAATCTTCTTTAGAATATATAAATAAATAAATAATTCACTTGAGATTAGTGTGATGTTCTAAAGATCAAAGGTAGAAAAAAGACTTCATTATTGTTATTTAAAAGAAGACGATTATAAATCAGAAGTTTACATATCCTATGCATTCCTACTTATCCAAACCACGAGTCTTACTTGTAATTATTTGAAGCCTAATTATAAATAAACTAGCGGTCCTCCGCGACTTCGTCCGCGCGTTTTGAGTTTGCTCCCTCCCCTCCCGTCGCAGCGTGAAGTTTTATATCCTAAAGCCTTTCTCAATAAATAAGCTATCTAACACAGAAATATTTTTTCAAATCGGTTCAGCAGTTCCTGAGATAAGCGCGTTCAAACCAACAAACTCTTCAGCTTTATAATATAACTAGCGGTCCCCCGCGACTTCGTCCGCGCGTTTTGAGTTTGCTCCCTCCCCTCCCGTCGCAGCGTCATGTTTTATATCCTTAAGCCTTTCTCGATAAATAAGCTATCCAACACAGAAATATTTTTTCAAATCGGTCCAGCAGTTCCTGAGATAGGCGCGTTCAAACAAACAAACTCTTCAGCTTTATAATATATTAGCGCGAGCGCACGTTGTACTTAAGCTGCGAACATTATTTTGGTGCGGAGTTATGTTAAAACTGTGATAGCTCCTAAGATATTTATTGGAATCAAATGATATAAAGGGCAACTTTGTTCTAAATGAAATGCTTGTGATGATGAATGTATTTATTTTGATAAGAATAAATACCTGTGTGTATAATACACCTCTAAAAATGATGCATTATTTTTTTACAAATTTATTAACATAAAAAAGGTTGTAGTAAGTCAACCATAAAAGATAGACTTATGCTGTCGCGGACTTTATTATAGAACTCTTAATGCTGAACAATCTTGTCATACATGATTTTTGTGTAACTTAAGCGGTTTCCGCAGCGTACGCAGCGGAAGCTCTCAAAAGGAATATCTTTCTCCCGTTTTCGCAACATTTTTCATTGCTGCTGTGGTCTTGTGAGTCGTATCTTTATGTTATATAGCTTAAAGCCTTCCTCGATAAATGGACTATCTAACATAAAAAAAAGATTTTTTCAAATCGGGCCAGTAGTTTCTGAGATTAGTGCGTTCAAACAAACAAACAAACAAACTCTTCAGCTTTATAATATTAGTATAGAAGTATAGATTAGAAAACAAATAACAATGTCATATGCCGGTGTACTAACGGCATGAATTGTGTTTTAACTAGATGAAATGTCTCTTACATTTTATTATATTTCAAGTTGTTACCCCGAATTTTAAGTGTTACAGTTCTTTCGTTTTTATGAAGTTTACTATCAGTGACGATTAACACTATTATCTAAACCAGCCTAGTTTACCACACGCAAACTGAGTCTGATCTAGATACTCTACAAAATAGTAGTTTCCGTTACAAAGAGTTACGATTGCGTACCAAATTTCGTTAAAGTGGGTCTGTGGAACTGCTCCATATTATGCCCGTATTTTCAAATACAACTATCTCTTTTACTCGTTTAGTCATGCTGGTATGATCGACGAGGATAGAGTGATTTGAAAATACGGATTTAGTAGGTATATTCTCCTCTCACTCATTATTAATATTCCGCCACTAATTAAACTCTCTGCATTACCAGGTGGTTGACTGGTACAGAATGCCATAAGGCAAGTTTAAATAAATAAGTATATAGTAGAGTAGGACTCCTCTGTCTCCTCTGGTTTGACGTCATGAAACATGTTCTAGGCACTTGATTTTGTTACCTACTACTGAAAACATAGTAAATACTAGATAGATTTGAGATTGAAGACTACATAGAAAGTTATTGTTGTCATATATATATATATATATATATATATATATATATGAAAATATATATATATATATATATATATATATATATATATATATATATATATATATATATATATATATATATATATATATAAATATATATATAAATATAAATATAAATATATATATATATGTATATGACAACAATAACATTGCTCTGATCCCAAAGTAAGTATCCAATGCACTTGTGTTATGGAAATCAGACACAACGGTGGTACCACAACACCCAGACCCGAGACAATATAGAACATCTTGATTCCTATATTGACCTGACCGGAAATCGAACCCGGGACCTCGGAGCGGTGACGCCTTGAAGCTCAGCTTGCTTAGCTACTACACCACGGAGCTCTTCCGGAATTCTGAAAAATAGTAAAAACTAACAAACTGTCTATGAAAAATGTTCGTGACATCGTCATTCTTAATTGCAATAAGTAAAAATACTAATAAGAATAAAATAAACCAATTGCTGCCGAAGGCAAAAAGAAATAGTTGAAACAAATATGTTCTGCTTGTTTCTTAAAATTTGAATAACTCTGGGTACTCTGTTTTAAATTTAAAATCTCTCAGCAAATTTCTATCCAAACATACTCGGATTGTACGCCATTCTTGCATTTATAAACAAAGTTCCATATTTATAGTTTAATGTTAAAGTTCCAAAGTGGAAACTTGTCGCCTGCGACAAACTCGACGGCAACTTTTATCGGACTTTCGCGACCGTATTCTTGATTAACTTTTATAAATGACACCACGTATTATAAGAACAAAACCTGTGTAGTTATATTCTTATTATACGAAATTTTAATCAGTGACCAAATTTTATGTGAATTCTCCACTGATGGATATGAACAACTTTTACTATGGGGCCAATAGTAAAATCGAAAAAAAAATGCTGTTAAAATTTATGGCAGTTTTTTTTCTCAAATTCACTCTCCATCAGTGGAATCTTTACGCAAAAGTCGGTCATTGATTAACATTTCCGCCTGCATGTACGTTGTAGCTTTAAAGTTTTATCATTATCATCATTAGTTGTACCATCACTGCTGTAATCAATCAATAATTTAAAACATTTAACCACCTTCAATAAAACTGACCAAAAAGCTTAAAGTAACGCATTTTTCTTCTATTTAGGAGAAACAAATTCTTTTGGAGTCATGCATGATGTGTGTAGACTGTTGGTGTGTAAGCTAGACAACATGCACTTACTACAAAATAATTTATTTCACCTAAATAGAAATATTTTAGGCTTTTTAGTTCGGTTTTTAAAAAGACCGTTTAATGTATATTTATTTCATGATTTGTCGTTACACATATCGCAAAACATACTTGCACTTGTTGAACTATACCTGATACCTGAAGGAATCATCTCGCTATCTTGAGATAACAAACATACATACACTTACTAATTTTGTACACTTGTTAGGAAGCCTTAGGCCCACTTGCGCTTGATGATTTAACCTAGGATTACGTTAATCCTCGATTAAATCATCATTCAGTCTCTGTCAGTTTATTTGACGTTGACAGAGACATAATGAAGATTTCATTCAGGATCAGCATAATCCTAGGTTAAAACGTCATGCGCAAGTCCACTTTAATAGACCAACATACTAAAATTTTATCCAATTCTGACGACATCACATACACACAGGTCGAATTGATTACCTCTTTTTTAAGTCGGTAAAAAACATCACCAATACTGCTCCTCCTCCTCCAGACTAGAATCTCTAGCCTCAAGAACCTACCCCGAGTCTCAATGCGGATTTCGTGCTGGCCGTTCCACGAACGACATGATATTCACTCTTCGACAACTACAGGAAAAGTGCCGTGAACATCAAGTACCTCTGTATATGGCCTTTGTCGATCTCAACAAAGCTTTTGACACTGTGAGCAGGGAAGGACTATACAAAGTTCTCTGTCGGATTGGTTGTCCATCCAAGCTCCTCTCTCTCATAAAATCTTTTCACGACAACATGAGGGGATCGGTCATTTTTGAAGGTGAAACATCTGCAGCCTTTGACGTGAATCGTGGAGTCAGACAGGGCTGCGTATTGGCGCCCACACTCTTCGGGATCTTTTTCTCCGCACTGCTTCTGGTAGCTTTCAAAGATTGCGACGTCGGAGTGCACCTGCATACTAAAAAAGACGGAAGACTGTTCAACATAAGTCTTCTCAGGGCTATGAATAAATGCCAGGATATAATTGCCCGAGAACTTCTGTACGTAGATGACGCTGCACTTGTTGCAAGTTCGGAAGGGGAACTCCAGGAGTTGGTTGCGAGATTTGGTCATACTTGCCAGCTTTTCTCGATGAGCGTCAATACTAAAAAGACTGTGATTATGGTGCAGGGTGTAGACCAACCTCCCACCATCACACTTGACATCACTGCCCTTCAAGTCGTGGATTACTTCTGTTATCTTGTCTCCACAACAACAACCTCGTTATCCAATGACAAGGAAATAGATACCCGGATCGGCAGCAGAGCATCGACTATTTTTGGGAAGCTCCAAGGACGTGTTTGGCGAAATGAGAAGCTAACAATCAATACCAAGGTCCTCGTGTACCAGACTTGCGTCTTCAGTACTTTATTTTACGCATCGGAGACGTGGACTACATATGCCAAACAAGAGCGCAAACTCAATGCTTTTCACATGCGCTGCCTTAGATCGATCCTTGGAGTCACGTGGATGGATAAAGTGAGTAATGAAACTGTGCTATCCAAGACTCGCTGCTCGAGCATCATAGCGATCCTGAAAAGGAGGAGACTGCAATGGTTGGGACATGTCCATAGATTAGACCCAGAGAGACTACCGCGTCAGGTTCTGTTGGGGCAGATTGCATTTTCAAAGAGACCGGTTGGGCGACCTATGCTAAGATTCAAGGACTCATGCAAACGAGATATGAACAGCTTTGGGATAGATTCAAACATTTGGGAGAATCGTGCTGTAATGAGACCTGAGTGGCGTCGTGATCTAAGAGTTGGAATGTCGAAACATGATGAAGTCTGGCTTGACAACTTAAAGCAGAAAAGACTTCATGCCACTACGGAACCCTCACCACAAGACTCACGCTTCGTTTGCGATCGATGTGGCAAGATCTGCCGAGCAGCCATTGGGCTACATAGTCACCAGCGGCGATGTGGACAACCCGGGAAATGAACCCTGGGTGCTGAAACAATCATCTGTTAAAGATGCCGTGGCCAATGATGATGCTGCTCCTCCGTTTCTACACCAAGCAATTTCGGTTACCAGCGGTCTGCATCCAATGTGGTTCTCGTCTGTCTATTGTCACTGTGGACGATCTACATTGCGCTTCAGGTCGAAAGGTTTTGAATGAAGAACTTTTCTGCCCCCACCATTATTTTCATACACATTTCAGAGGTTGTTTGCTTGTTAATAACAAGTTGACACAATCCAATATTTATAACTATTATTTATTTATTTATATTAAGTGACCTCAATAGTCTGTGATCATGGTACTTGCAAAGGCAGCGTGACACAAAAATATTTTTACTGCCTGGCGCCCTAGTTTCGAATTGCTTGAATTGCTTGAATATGACGTGTCATTTTCGTTTAAAAACGAATAAATGAAAATCACACGAAATATATACGTTAGTACACACAAAAACAGGTATCTCTCTTTGCAATCACTTCAGCAAGAAATTGAACTAATTTTCATTGGAAAATAACAGTTATCAATAATAAAACACGCCATCTTGACGCGGAATAAACTTAAGCTTTTTATCCGGCACGTCTTAACAAAGGACACTAAAGTCACTTAGGTTCAGCGCCATCTTTTATGTGTCTTATTTAGCAACTATTTTATTAATCCCTCAAGCGTATGTGAACGAGACACAATAAATATTCTATTGTTATGCGGTCTCATGCGACCGCTCGGGTGTTGAGGTAAAAACGAAAATAAAACGAAAATTATTTCAATCACTAAAATTTAAACATTAGCGAAGTGTGCTATCTTTGACGACCTCCGTGGTCGAGTGGCTAGCACGCTGGTTTCAAGCGTCGCCATCTCGTGAGGTTCCGGGTTCGATTCCCGGTCGGGTCAATGTAGAAAACGATCTTTTCTATATTGTCACGGGTCTGGGTGTTGTGGTACCACCGTTGTGTCTGATTTCCATAATACAACTGCATTGGCTACTTACTCTGGGATCGGAGCAATGTATGTGATTGGTGTTCAATATTTATTTATTTATTTACTAAAAACTATGGTAAAATCCCAGTTTATGTGGTAGCACTGTTCTGCGCATCGCAACTTTGCCTCACTTCCATAGTTTCTCCACTTAGCGGTAAGTACCTCGGTATAACATTACACAGGACAGACACGATCGCTTGTTTCTACTTTTGTTTGTTGCATATTTGTTTGTAAAAAAAACTCAAAGACACTCAGCCGCATACACATGTCATAATTTCGATTGCAATTTTGGCTTCAATCATAATTATTTAGCTATGTTCATGAAAATTTAACTAGGTATATGAACATATTACATACATGTGCAATGCTATGACCTATGACCTCGAACTAGGTATATTTAACACCAGTGTTAGACTCTAAAAAGTGACTAAAAAGCTTAAAATAACGCATTGGTCTTGTATTTAGGAGACTCAAATTATTTTCAAGTCATGATGAGTGTTGTAAATTAAGCTTGACATCTTGTACTGGCTACAAAATAGTTTGTTTCACCTAAATACCTGAGAAAATAAAAGCGTTTTATAAGCTTTTAACCCAACTTTTACTTTTTAATAGCTTATAATATTTACCTTTATTATTTTTTATAATAATTATCATAAGTTACCTCAATAAAACCCTACATATTATTACATATACGTAAATGGTTTTTAGTTACAAATCTAGAGAATAATTTAATCTTAAGATACTCTAGTATTTTCCTAATAAAATAAAAGAAAACTATAGGTATAGTGGAAAGTTAGTAATTTATAAGAATCTAATTAATTCTTATTACTTGAATTCAAAATCAATTCAAATGATAATATATTAATAAATATAACCAGCCAGTATAACATAACATTATACCGGCGCATATAATATTTTTAGATGAGTGATTTGAAATTAACGTTCTGCATTCCCAAGCGGTTGACTGGTAGAGAAAGCCTTTAGGAATTAAGTCCGCCAATCGTACTACTAACAGTAATATATATTGGACACCAATCTCATACATTGCTCTGATCTCAAAGTAAGTAGCTAATGCACTTGTGTTATGGAAATCAGACACAACGGTAGTACCACAACACCCAGACCCGAGACAATATAGAAAATTATGATTTCTATATTGACCCGACCGGGAGTCGAACCCAGGCTTAGCCACTACACCACGGAGATCGCCTTTAACAGTGCAATAGGCTTAAATAAAAAATACCTATCGAAATATTTTCTGCAGTCGTTAAGAGTTAAAAAAATGATAAATGTTAAAATCCGGCACCCAAAACGTAGTAAGATGATTTCCCTTTACAACAAAACTGCTCAATGTATGCTATTTTTCTTACACCCTGTATATTATAAATAGTAGCATTTCCTATTCCCTCCGACCTATTTCTACAATCAGCGTACGGTTTCTCTCGAATTGCCTTCCTTATTGAAGTGTTAACAACGAATGATTTGCGGTATCATCAGAATGATACGGATAGGTGTTTGTGATACTATAATGGAAATTGAGACAGTAGTATCGCTGGAACTTGTATAGGAGGGAAGAACGTAGTATTTATTCTTAGTGAAACTGAAATGGGAAATAAGAAAAATATTTTTATCTCTTTTAAGTCTGCGTATTGGGCTATGGAATCCAAAGTATGTATAGATGTAGACACTGCATGGTGATGCCATTTTATAGGAGTTGTTTTGACCAAAAATCTTTAAAAAAAGTAAGTCTGCGCCAATGTAATTACGTAGCTAACTCATTTGTATGAGGCAGCTGAAATTTTATTTAACTACGACCACGAGTACATAGTAAACGATTTATGTTTTGATAGTTTAATTCACCTCCTAATATTTGGCAAAATATTGCAATGCCATCCTAGCGATTAACTAAAGTTTGGTTAAAGCGTCGTTGTAACCATTTATAACTGTAACGGTCACTTGTTTTCATATTAAGACCGTCACGTTAAAATGACAAATGGCTGGCTGTCATTACAAAAAGTAATTAAACCAAAGTTATTTCAATGAATATTGTATTAAACATTTATTCTATTCAATCATGTTTATTTATGGTATCGATACGTAAATGTTGTACTCAAATTGCTAGAGAAATGAATAGACGGTGACAGACGTCCTCCAACGTTCTTTTATTTGGTCACTGCGAGCGCTGTCATCAATTTCTCGGTGGCGCAGCGGTAAAAGCGGTAAGAAAGTTAAAGCGACGGCTGCGCCAGAGGTCTCGGGTTCGATCCCTGGGTCGGGCCAAAAATATATACCTGAGTTTCCTGTTCAGCAATGCTTAGGGTAGCCCTGAGTTTGGAAGTTGGCGGTGTTTCACCCCCCCGTGTCTCGGAAAAGCAAGCAAAGCGTAAAGCCGTTGGTCCTGCGCCTAATCTCTCACCGGTCGAGTCATATAGCTGTCCCATCGGGCTATGAGAGTGAAAGGAAAGTGCACCTGTGTTTGCGCACACACTAGTGCACTATAATATGTCCCGCGCAGTCGGTTAGTCGTTGTGACTGGCCACCGTAGTCGAAATCGGCTAGGGGGACTATTATTACTAAAATATTATTACTTCACAAAACGTGACTAAATATTGACATTTAGGAGCCTTACTGTGCCCGTTTTTACTGTGCATTAAGGTAACGAAGGAATTCACGCTTTTTGTTCTGTATCGAGAAAACTGAAACAGTGGTTTTACCATCGGAACACAATCAGTAAGAGGAAGTTAGAAGATATATTTCTTTGTGCATAAATATATGAACATTATTTAGCCATGAGTGTGTTGTTTTGAGGTAACACCTGGGCTCTTCTTATAGCAGGGGCAATTTAATATTTACACATAGTTTTGGTTACTAGAAAAGTAATCAAAATACAGTCTTCATATGACTCAGGCAAATGGAGTCCTTACAAAAATAGAGAAAATAGAGAATACAGAGAACTTGCAGGCGTAAAGCATAGGCTAGCAAAATAGCACAAGAATATTTTCTTTATTTATTTTTATTTAAAAACTTCATGCGCAAATTAACGGTACATATAGCGGACGAAATGCTAAAAGCATTATCTACCAGTCAACTGTAGGTCTAAATAGTGAAAATACAGACGGCGCGAAGAAAGTAATAAAGGGGCAAAAAAATGAGGGTGACGTTAATACCTAACTACAAATTAAAAGGTACAATGTGGCAATAATATAATTATAGTAAACATACATATTACTTATATTACCAAAACTTGCAAACATTGACTAGTAAATATCTGTATAACTTTATACTATACAACTAAAAATAACAGCGGTCAGATTTAGCGGTTGACTTTCAAAAATTCTGGAGAATGTACTGTGTAGTTTGTACTATGCTAGGTATAGGGATCGAGAGACAGGTAAAGGAATGTTTTTTGAAATACTTTTTGGATGGATTTCTATATTTATTATTGTTTTGATATTTGAAAAATTGAAAAAAAAAGTCTAGTATGAGACATCAGAGGTGCTTGTTAATTGAATTCAATGATTTTGATTGTGAAAATCTTTTCAGCAGAGAGTTACAAAATCTTGGTTACAGTTTGAATCAGGCGCACGTTTTGAGGCTATTGTAAGTCGAAATGCAACTATTTTATTTTTCTGATCAAGTTAAAGAGTAATTGAAGCCATATGCTGAGGTTTGTGGTCGAGTGGTGTCAAAATCTATTTCTTGATCATTATTAACATGTGATCTTAGTTTCTTTTAATTGAATTAGGACTTAAAGAAAATTACATAAAGTACATAAAATTAAAAGAAATATCTTGAAAATAATATAAAATAGACAAGGCAACAAGATAGGTTCTATGTAAGTATAATGGAAGGAAAAGTAGAATGAAAGAGGGGTAGAGGAAGACCTCAGAGAAGTAATTTCGACTAAGTGAAGGGAAAAATAAATATTATGTCATACCAAGAGGTCAAGAAAAAGGCAAAAAAAGAATAGCGATTACTCCGACAAGAGCAAAGCTCTTAAGTTTAAGAAGACATAAAATTGCTAAATATGAAAAAAAACCTGAAATGCGTCGCCCATACAAACGCCTATTACGGGTTCTTGACGAAATCATAAGATCGTGCGAGGCTTTTGAGGGGACAGGTAGGCTTGCAGATTTTTGTAACAATATTTCCCTAATTACTAAACCCTGAAGGCTCCGGAAACTAACTTAATATGAAATAAATCAAAAAGTAGACAGAGTAATGTAAAAATCAAAGTTCTAGTGCAGCCTCGTTTTTAGCCACATGCAGAAAAACTCAAATCAAAACGCATGCTGCAAATAAAACCCTTTACATTAACGGTACAATGCAGCATTAATCATAACCAAACGATTTATCACTGCAAACGGTAAATCGTTTCCTTAAAAGCGTCAGCCCAAATCAGGAGGACCTGTTTCTAATAAAGCTTCCATATTAATGAAAGGTACAGTAGAAACTGCATTTGCTTGCTTGGTAGCTTTTTCTAGTAGTATCTTAGTCTTATCACATCTATACAGGGTGATTTTGCAAGGTGTTACCAAATTTTAGTAAGTAAATGAGACCATCAATTTTCTTGTAACTTTTACTATGGGGTCATGGTCGAAATCTTGAATAAAATTTCAGGTGCCCCATACAAAATCAGTTCATCAATCTAGGCAGCTGCCTAGTAAAAGACATTGATGGTCTCATTCATGTCCTAAAATTTGGCAACACCTTAAAAAGTCACCCTGTACATATTAAAAAGTCGTGTTAGCTACTATTGATTACTCGAGAACGTGTGAAACAATTTTAAGGATCCTTCGCTGGCCTGAATAGGAAAATCGTTTTTATAATGACTGGGATGGGGTCACAGGATTTCTCGAAAAAATAACCATACGAACTTAAAACCAAAAAAAAAATTGTTTGTTTCTAATTTATTCATTTTGTGATCAGAATGTGAATGTGAATTAAATACCTAGGTTTTTCTAAATAAATATTGTTAACCGCTTCGGAACCATTTATTTCACCGGAACAGTATATCGAACAGTATACAGTACACGGAACAGTATAGGAACGCCATATGGCGTTAAGTCCACCTTTTGTACAAAATTTTACTATTGTGCAATAAAGTATAAATAAATAAATAAATAAATAAACAGTGAAATATCCTTTCACACATATTGGAAACAATAAACAAAAATAGCCAGCTGAGAACCAAACTAGTAAATAGCAAAGACAATTATAATTCCTGCATAAACCCTAAGGTATCGTCTCGTGAGATGCGAAGATTACTCATAGGAGCTAAACGTTAACTGTTAAGGTTAATACCAATATCAGGGGTCGATGAACGCGCTCTCTGTCAAGGGAAGAGAGAAAACTGTGGAGTAGCTTTTATCAATATCATAATTATTTATTAATTTAAATATTATTGACAGTATTTTTTACAATGTGGAGACTTAATTAATACCTTAAGGCATTCTCTACCAGTCAACTGATTGGGGATACAAAGAGATTTATCAGTGGCGCAACATTATATGTTTAATTTAATCTTGTTTTAGGATTTTCCAAAATGAAAACAAGACAACGTTTACATGCAATTTACTTAGTATTACACTCATTATTAATTTAAAATAGGCAAGGTAATGGATCAGGCAGAGTTCGAGCAACTACGTCACAGGAATATCGGTACATACGCTTGACTGCACGCGATTTGTTACCCGCTCTTTACAAAACCGCTTGCGCCAAGCAACCGGTACCCGTGTTAGTGACCAAACGAGTAGAATTCGGTTGCATGAACACCAGCAATTCTCCAGAAGACGTGTAGTGCGAATTCCATTGACAGGAACGCATCGTGCGAACCGATTATCATTTGCAAGGGAGCACCAGGATTGGGACATGAGTGATTGGAGCATAGTATTGTTCACAGATGAAATCAAAGTGTTTTTTTTAGTGACGATCGTCGCATAAGGGTTTGGAGACGAGAAGGTGAACGATTTTCGGATGCTTGTATCCATGAAAGTGATAGATTCAGGGCCCCAATGTTATGGTGTGGGGAGGAATCTCTCTATCGGGCCGAACTGAGCTCGTAACCCTAAATGAAAACGACTCAACAATACATTAAGCAGGTGATCAGACCCCATGTGGTGCCATTTGCTCAAAGATCTGGGACAGGATTCAAATTGATGCACGACAACGCCCGCGCCTATACAGCTTGAGCCACCAGGGACGCTCTGGCAGATGCCGGAATACAGGTCTTGCCGTGGCCCGCGAACAGTCCAGACCCTAATCCCATTGAGCATATGTGGATTTGTTAAAAATAAGTGTCCGAGACACAAATCAACCCGTGCATAATGAGAGACAGCTCGTCAACATGTTGAAAACAAGCTGGGAACAAATTTCACAAGAGACTGTTCGACATCCGGTAAAAAGTGTGCCTTCCAGGATTCAAGAATGTGTTCAGAAATGGGGAGGACACACGCGATACTGAAAAAAGTCTATAATCATTTTAAAAAATCCGATTATATTATCTTTTAATTTTTTTAAAATGCTTTGCATCCTTAGGTAAGATTGCATATTTTCGAAAACATATTGAATATTCATAATTTTTCAATTCTTTGTTATTGTTTTATGATTTTAACATTAAAAAGTTATCAATCAATTTAATTTAATCATTTCATTACCGCAATACCCAAATCATTTTTCACAAAACTTAAAATTTACTGTGGCCCTTATTTTGTTTTGACTAGTATATATAATGCAACTCCACAGAGCCCATATTCTCACAATATATTCCACATAAGGTCCCCGGTCGCTCATTACGACGCCCATATCCGATCGGGACCGATTCTTGCACTAAAGATTATTTCTCAAAATAATTAAACCAGTCTAGGTGCGATTCTGAGGTATATTGACGAAGTGGGTAGTTTATTCTAGAATGAAAAGAGTACGTTGTACTAATTATTGCAACTGTAACTTTGACAATGTTTTTTTGCCACTAACTGTATCTTTCTTTCGTCCAAAAGTAATTAACAAATTAAGTGAGAACTCGCAATACAATGGATTTCCTCGTATCATCATGAAAATACAATGTGTATTTTCCAAAATAGACCGAAAATAATCGACAAAAAATTATTGTCAGATCAAAAATGAAACAATATCAACTTTTTTACACATTTTTTTTAAAAAAAAAGTTATTTGTTAGGTGTGGTTGTATTTTTTTATTAGCTAGATAAACTGTTAAGCTTTTAAATGAGATCACTTTGAAAAAATACACCGTTTCAATAAAAAGAAATGACGGAAAAATTAACTTACTTACTTGACAGATGACATAGTAATGTTCTCGGCCTTTTGGCTAATATCAAAGTGTGTGTAACTTAGTACTGCGGAGCCTTTAAAAGAAATTTAGTTTTACACACCAGAATCGGCCTTCGCTTTTCTGAAGCCCATACACGACTTCTATGCGTTAACGCATACAAATACGCGTGATCGGATGCTACCTGCTGTTACTACGTGAAATACTGAGACATCTTTTGTAAAGTAAGTTTTCAAATGACAGAGGGAAAAGCAACCAGGGGGCCAATTCTCGTTCAGTTCGTTTACGAAAAAAGTTTATTGATTGACTTTTATTTGTCGAGAAATAATAGTTTTTGATTTTTTAAGGTCACGATTTCTATGCATTTTTAATTCTTTCATGTGTAGTATGTAATATAAATACTCGATTTTTTAGGTCATGAAAAAAGTTCGACTGACACGAGAATTTGCCCCCAGATTTTGAACTTTTAAATTTGGCAAATTATCCAATGTTAAATAGAAAAAAAAAACAAACAGTCATGTCATTGCAATTTAGTTTTACCTTTGAAGTTCCAGAGACCTATATCAGAGCAAAAGTTTAATGTTACTGATGTGAATGATTTCTTTATTTGTTATCAATATATTTGTAAAAAAATATATGTTAAGTAAGTATAACTACCTTCTTAATTTCGAAATAAAAGATAATGTTTGCTAGATCAGAATGTTCAATAAACTCTTGCTAGGCAAACGGTGGTTAATTCATCCAAGACAAACGTAAAACTAAATGTTTATTTTCATGATCAGATGATATAATGTAAAAATGATTAGCAAAATGTTTTGGAAAGCGCATAACTCAACAGCGCCTGAACCAATTTGGCCAATTACTTTATTAAAATGTTTGATGAAAAATCGAATAATTGCCGGAAAAACCATAAAAACAGCCCTTTCCTTTTTTCCATACAAATGTTTTCTAACTAAAACGTAGTCAATTTGAGCTTTATTGCTATTTTTAGGAACTACAGGACCGATTTGAAAAAAAAAATGTACTGGGTAGCTTATTATTTAAGAGAGCTTCAGGCTATAAAACATCACGCTGCGATGGGAGGGGAAGCTCAAAAAACGCGGACGCAGTCGCGGGAGACCGCTAGTTTTAAATATATTTTTATGTGGGTTATGTATTTCAAATTACTTTTTGTCAGCATTAATTTATTATCACATTTTATCCTTCAAATAGCTACGATAAATCTTAACTGTTATTTTACGCCACCTATGATTAACTTAACAAATTAAGTAACACCGTATGCTTAGTAAAGCTTATTTTGACATGTTGCTCTAACCTTAAGGCTGTGCTAAGTAGTAGTCCTTAGTTCTACTCCTAGATTGTAGATGGCGCTAGCAGTCTTTTGTAGAGGGGTCATTGTGCAATAATCGTATAAAGTTTTGTTCCACTTTGTCATGTTTTTATTTTATTTTCTTCAACGGTATTTTATTATTATAGCCGAGTTGACGCAACAACAAATTGTGTTGCTTTCATTATTACGAATGGTTTTGTTATGGTATAATTTAAGAGTAACCACGATAAGGTTTTTTTTTACCATGAATACATAATAAGATCTAGGTCAAATAAACGTTATATGTAGAATCGTATTGTTGAATGTTTTGACGATTTTGACCCTTGGTCATTACTTAAAATAACTAAATACCTCAACAACTATGGAGTTGACCAGTAAAATATTTCCTAGTCAAGGTGGATCATTCGGTCGGACACAAGGGGCAAAGTGTATTTTTTGTATTTTATAAAGTATGTTACCTATATCAACATCAATAAAAATAGGCAAAATAAATATTTAAGGTTATTTCGTGGTCATACTAACATCATTTTTAGGGTTCCGTAGCCGAATGGTCAAAAACGGAACCCTTATAGTTTCGTCAAGTCTGTCTGTCCGTCCGCATGTCACAACCACTTTATTATGTAACTGTAAGCATCAAACTGTTGAAATTTAGTTGGAAGATGTATATTGTTAACCACTTTACGATTCTCATGAAAAAAAAATATATATTTAGGGGAGGCTAACATACATGAAAATAAAAAACCGAAAAAAAGTCAGACCTATGGATAGGTCTTTTAAAATGACATAGAGGTTTCTAAAATCATTTTCTTTTAAAGTCTAATGTTTAATAGATAGACGCTTCCGAAGTGGTAAAATGGGCGTCTCACCCCCTCTTATTTTTAATCTAAGCGAGTGTACATTTTGAAAAAAAAAATTTGAACGGGATCGAACTAGTAATTTTGAGGTATAGCACATTTATGTTGCTAACAACCGCAAACATAATTTCGTTCTTCATACAAAAACTATGTAAAACAAAGTATTTGCTGTCAAAAAAATATTTGGGGTATTTTAGCTAAGTGGAAGTTAGTAGATTACCTGATCCAGTTAAAGTTGGAAGGGAACCCTCAGTGCGCGAGTCCGACTCGAACTTTTTAGGGTAACCCCTCTTTCAACTAAACTAGCTAGTAGGTGGATGCGTAAAAAAAATCACAGCTGCAGCATATTTATGATGAATTTAAAAATTTAACTACCACGTCTAATATATTATTAGTAAAAAAAAAACAGACGTTGATCCATAAACTTAATGCAAATTAATATCTGTAATTATCGTTTTTTTTTAAATCTTCTAACGCGCTTATATATTAATTTGTAAATGTAGTAAAATGTTATTCTTAATTCTTCCTTTTCGCTGAATAAAAAACAAAATGATGAGTCAACGATATAACCTTCCATCAAAAGATATAACCAGTTTTGTCTCATAATTTCGTATATTTTGTTATTTCAAGGGAATCAATTCTTAAAAGGCAATATAGGTCATGTTTTACATTTTATTAAGGCAACAAATCATACGTAATAGATACGGAACCCATTAGGCGCGAGTCCGAGTTGCACTTGGCCGGTTTTTTAATTACCTATACTATCTATACTAATATTATAAAGCTGAAGAGTTTGTTTGTTTGTTTGTTTGAACGAGCTAATCTCAAAAACTACTGGCCCGATTTGAAAAATTATTTTTACGTTGGATAGTCCATTTATCGAGGAAGGCTTTAGGCTATATAACATAAAGATACGACTCATAAGACCACAGCAGAAATGAAAAATGTTGCGAAAACGGGATAAAGATATTCCTTTTGAGAGCCTTCGCTGCATACGCTGCGGAAACCGCTTAAGTTACACAAATATTATGTATGACAGGATTGTTCAGCATTAAAAGTTCTATAATAAAGTCTGCGACAGCATATGTCTATCTTTTATGGTTGACTTACTACAACCTTTTTTATGTTTATAATTTATAATATATTATAAAGCTGAAGAGTTTGTTTGTTTGAACGCGCTTATCTCAGGAACTGCTGGACCGATTTGAAAAAATATTTCTGTATTGGATAGCTTATTTATCGAAAAAGGCTTTAGGATATAAAACATGACGCTGCGACGGGAGGGGAGGGAGCAAACTCAAAACGCGCGGACGAAGTCGCGGGGGACCGCTAGTAATATTATAAAGTTAAAGATATTGTTTGTTTGTTTGAACGCGCTAATCTCAGAAACTGCTTAACCGATTTGAAAAAATATATAAGTTATAGATAGCTTATTTATCGAGGTAGGTTTTAGGCTATAAAACATCAACTCAAAATGCGCGGACGCAGTCTCAGTGCACCGCTAGTAAATTTCATATCTAAGTATTACAAAATTATTGTCTTAAAGAAAATTATTCGTATCTACAGCAAAATATAGGTAAGTCTATTTCACACAAGCACAATACTTGGTAAATGATTTTCAAAAGAAAACTTCCTTCCCAATTTTGAGACCTCCTTAATGTTCTACAGTCAATAGAAACTTAGATTAAGTAACCGTGCCAATGACCTCGAGCCTTTTCTAAATGTATTTACAAAGAAAAGCGATTAATTACGTGAAAAGGTGTTGCGCCCCTCGGATCCCTTTATTCATAAGGTACAACGTGTCATCGACCTTTTTTATCAGCGCTCGCGAACATTTTTTGTTTCCTATAAAGTATAAATGTCTTTACCGTTTAGGCTTACAGACGAAAACCGATTTAGACACCCCCCTTCCCCCCATTTCCAATTTAAATATTCTTCTGATCAAGATTGAGAAAATCTGGTGCAGAAAAAAAGATTATGAAGGAGATGGCTTTCCTAAATCAATATTGTCGTTTTATAATTGAAAATAGACGTCCGATCATTTCGTGGAAAGAAAATTTACAACAAAGTCACTTTTTACCACCGGTTTTCCGTAGGTTGATCACATAATCGCTGGATCGAAATTCAAATTAACTCCTGAGATTGGTTGATCGCTTAGCCCATCAGCCAATCACAACACGTGCTAGCTTATAAAAGGCCATTATTCACTGATTCCTAGACCAACAAGCCAGTCAAAAAACGTATTCTCATAGTGTAGTGTACAGATGTAGTAATAAATAATAAATATCCCTTGAACATTCCCACACATCGCCATCTAGTCCCAAAGTAAGCTACTCAAAGCTTGTGTTATGGGTGCCGGACAACGGATATAATACTTAAATATTTTTTTTGTAAATATGTACATACATGAAATACATAGAAAACACCCAGACCAATACAAACAGACATGTTCATGCACTCAAATGTTTGTATTGTGCGGGGATCGAACCCGCAACCCGCTGCGTAGTAGGCGATTTCTCGACCACTACACCAGACGGGTCGTGTCAGGTGTATTTTGTTAGTAATAAATACTTGAGGTAGAATACACAACAAGACCCGCTACACTTGACAATTTTCATTTTGATTAGAATCCATCGAGTCTGCGGGAACGTAGTCATGGGCAACAGCTAGTCACTCATAATTATCGAAGTCACGGAATCAGCGCTAGGTTTTCTGAAAATTAGAACCACAAAATATGTACTTGTCGACGCGTTTGGTGTATTGGTTAGCACTCCTGACTTATTACGCCGCCGTCACGGGTTCGAATCCCGCAAGGGGCAAATGTTTATGTGATGAGCACGAACATTAAATTTGTACCTTTTTAAAGTTGTCATGGATTTTTATTATGTATTTAAGTATTTATAGGAAATGCCCCCGTCATAATCGTTGTCTGACATTCGTAACACAAGGATGAAAATTCCTTACTTTGAATCCACTACAATAAGTGTGTTGTCTGGCGCATATTTATATTTATTTATTATATTAATTTAAAAAAAAAACTTCTGTTGAAAACGTTTCGTAATAATTAAACTTTAATTATCGTAATTTTCGATCAAATCAGAGTTTATATTATTTTTCAAAATGAAAATCATCATCATCATCATGATCTAATTTAAGAGCTGTGCTCTTATCGGTAGTGTTTTTTCAATTATTTACGCACTGCCGCTATTCTCTTGACCTCTTGATACGACGCGTATAACTATAATAGAGGGAATAATTGAAGGAAGAAGGAAGAGAGAAAGACCAAAAATAAGCTATATGCATCAAAAAAAGTAAAATGAAAATGGCTGTCTATTTTATTTCGGTCTGTCATGTGAACAGATTTTGTTATGACAAGTAGAAGTAGACAAAAAGTTTCATCTGTGGAAGTCCCTGGTAATCAATAATGATTCAAATAGTATTGATTACCAGGAATCAATACTGATTGAATCATTATTGTTTTTCATTAATAATGATGAAAAATTATATAAAATGCACTTGAAAAAAGCAACTGTGTCTGACGAGGAGAATATTTCCTTCGGATATTGTGAGAGCAATCTCGCAACATTGATGAGGCCACGTAGCTTACGCGTTAAAGAAAGCATTTGCAAGATTCAACAGGCGTTCCAATTTGTCGGTGGCCGAGTGGAATAGGCATACGCCCTGATAGCGTAAGACACGGGGTTCGTTTCCTCGCCTGACACAGTTGCTTTTTTCAAGTGAATTTTATATAATTAAGTTTGTATAGTGACAAATCTCTATAAAAACAAAAATATAATTATGATTCATAATCAGTTTTGAATGTACTTTTACAAACACTTTTTTGTGCATGAAAATGCTTTGGAAAGAGTTTCTTTCCACACAATCCTACATAAAATCTTTCGTTTCTATCGTGATCAGCTGATGCGAGCTCCGATAGGATAATTACATGTGAAGAAAAGGAGGAGATAGACGTTTTAACTAAGCAAGGTTAAAACAAAAGTTGCATCTTTATGTCAAATTAGGATTAGGTAACAAAATATGTGATTTCGTTAGATTTTGGTTAATTTGAGTATCTTTATCTGTTAAAGGTTCCAAACACGTGTGCTGAATTTTGTAAGTGTATGTATATTTGTATGTTTGTCCACGGATTTCTCGAAAACGAGCAGCCATAGCAAGATAATTGTTTTTTTGTTCAATCAGGTATATTTAGTGTATAGTGTATGTTTCATCAAATTCGGTCGAGTAGTTTTTGAAATATGTGTAATACCTTAAAAAAACAAGACATTAAAAAAATAAAAATAAAAAATAAACCGCCTCCAAGAAAATGACTGAAAAACTCAATGAACGCATTTTCCCTCTGTTTAGGAAAAACAAATACATTTGGAGTCAGTGCAAGATGTACGTAGACTATTTTATGTACGGACGACAGCACGTCAAGGTAAACACTGCGGTATCTTATGCAGTTGTGATAAGGTTCAGACTTCAAGAAAAATATAACCTGAAGTGCCGACGAATGGACGTAAGCTTAAAATCAAGCACCGACTCCAAATGAATGTTTAAATTACATTTACCTATTTAGGGAACACTGCAACCATTCCTGATAGAAATCCAAGCGTTTGCAACATAAAAGTAATCAAGAATATACAGTATGTTCTGACTAACACACATAAAATGTAAATCACAACTCCCACAATATTCTCGTTTAACAACAGTTTAAAATGTTACCTAAGCCAGGTTACATGCTACCTTGTAGCATTAACGCTGCGTCCGTAGTTTCATTGAGTCCATAAATCGTAGTAAACTCTAAATAGAGACCATCCTTTACTTTCTTTCTTGCAGTCGGCTAAGGGGGGTGGTACACATGGTTAAATTATAAAGTGAGACACAGAATATAGACTTATGACCTATTAAGTGTCTTTTCTTTCCATTAATTTCAATTTAATTGTACAATTTTAAGTGAGCATTGACATGATTAAATTGATATTTTATTAATATATTTGAATTTAACATTACCGGATTTTTACTATTATATAGATAGAATTGACATTTTGACAAAATATGGGCACTTGCTTATAAAATTATTGAAGCTTTTATTTAATTGTAATTTATTTATTAACTTCAATTCACATATATCTTGTTGAGGTAATAATGTAACTAAATTATCATCATCAGATTATATAATATTATATAATTGTTTACTCTATTGTGACATATTATGAATAATTTATGTGAAAGTAGCGGACCCAGCGTCGCGCCCAGCCCTGTCCCACCCAGCCCGGCAATTTTAAAAGTCAAGCGATCCCAGTGAACTTAGTTTCACTGACGAAAAAAATATAATAATTGTGCTAGCTATCTTATTTATTGAGGAAGGCTTTAAACTATTAAACATCACGCTGCGACGGGAGGAGAGGAAGCAAACTAAAGTCATAAAAAGTCATAAAAGTCATTTATTTATGCAAATAGGCTCACTGGGGGCACTTTTACACGTCCCAATATAAACCCTACCACAGCTTCGGGACAATTGTGGGCTAGTGCTGAGAAGAAGCTGCGCAAGAAACTCAGTCACTATTGTCAATGCCTCTTTTCAAAAGGTTTACAATGTTTGTAGTGATCATGCAAGTCCATACATTATTATCATTTAAATAATCATCCACTTTATAATACCCTTTCGTCATAAGGGTTTCTTTAATAACAGTTTTAAATTTATTAACTCAAAAACGGACGCAGTTGCGGGGGACCGCTAGTAATAGATACACCTTCCAGATCTTTTACTTACATAGTAACAGATCCTAGGTTATAACAATAAAAGCTGGACGCAACCCGCGTTTTAAGCACCTAAAATGCAACAAAACACTTTACTATCAGACGTGGGAGCATTAAATTGTTACAAATTAGCGGCTTCTTTCCCTGAAACTTTAGTTACTTGTAGTTTTTAACTTTTAAGATGTTTTTGTTTAATCAATAATTCATTTCATTGCGTCAAATATAGTTAACAAGGTGGCAAAATACAATAAATGAATAAAACACATATTTGGGCTATAAATTAGCATGCAAATGTCAGGATACACTAAAATATAAATAAATAAATAAATAATAAATAAATATATCCTTTGGACATTCCCACACATCGCCATCTAGTCCCAAAGTAAGCTACTCAAAGCTTGTGTTATGGGTGCCAGACAACGGAAATAATACATAAATACTTTTTGTTTGTAAATACATACATGATATACATAGAAAACACCCAGACCAATACAAACAGACATGTTCATGCACACAAATGTTTGTATTGTGCGGGGATCGAACCCGCAACCCGCTGCGTAGTAGGCGATTTCTTGACCACTACACCAGACGGGTCGTCAAACTTAACTTAACTTTAGTACGAAGTTCAAGTGTCATATAAATCTTATGAGAATAGTAATGATGTCAAATTGTCGGATGTGCTCATGCCATTATTCCAAATCATTAATTATAGTAGGCGAATTTTATTACAATATTGCAAATTAACTAGATCACTGAGTCAGTGTTGAAATGCCTTCTTAACCTAAATTCTTATTTTATAAAAAAAACATTTAGACTATACAAATAATGGTGGCTAAGCCAGCGAAACGAATGTTAAATATAAAAGAAAGTCGTGTTAGTTACATTATTTATAACTTAAGAACGGATAAGGCGATTTGGCTGAAAATTGGTGGAAAGGTATCTTAGAACCAGGAAACGGACAAAAGATTTTTATCCCATTCGATGGAGCCGGGGCTCAGGGCGGGACCGCTTATCTTTCAAAATTACCGGCCTAGACGGGACGGGACCGGGGCGGGACGAGGCTGGAGGCGATCAAAGTTCGCTGGGTCCGCTTATGTCTTCTAAATACTAGCAAATTATAATCTGTAAATGTACCGTGTGTGGTGAGATTGTTTGATTTAAAGATTCTGTTGCAACAATTGGTTGTGTTTTAAGTTCTAGGTGCTAGACCAAATACAGTTTTGTTTGCCTAAATACTGGCCGCAACCCGCCGCCGTAACCCACCTAGGGTGCAACGGAACACTTTACTATCAGTAGCGGCTGTAAATTGCCTTAGTCCAGTTTTAGCTTTGTAACGAATTAGTGGGCTCGTTTGCCAGATTGTTAAGTAAGTAAACGTTGCATCAATCTGTTATATCTTAAATCCTAATTTCTGCATAACCTAAAGGTACGACTGGGAAAGAATGCTTTTAGCATTTAGTCCACCTTTTGTACACTGTTATTTGTACAATAAAGTTTTTGAATAAAATAATAGTTAAAGTTAACCGGCTGAACTAAAGTTCAAGAAAAAAGCCTTCTTCGATGTTAAACTAGCCATTCAGATATTTGCTTAAGGTATTTTTACTTCAAAATACTCAAAATCATATAAATTTAACCGCTGGTTACGACATTTTACTTTACACCGATCACGCAACTGAGTCTAACTAAACTGTCACCCGTGTTTCTTTTCTAGGGAATTCGTACGTGCCAAGGGTTAACAGTTATCTTGATAATAATGAACATAAAACAAAGGGATTACCTTTACAAGTCGCAAGTATGAAAAAGCTTTTTAAGCTTACAAAAAAATAATTTCCCATCCACTGACCCAGTTGAACACTTTAACCGTATAATTCCCAATTATTCGCGGAGTTGCGTCCCGTCCGATTTTATATTTGTTGCGGGGTAATTAAAATGTATTTATTGCCTCGAAGTGCCGCGAATACTTCGAAGATTAACAACCACTGGTACTTAGTTTATCGGTAACAGATGCGGTACCTAATTAATTGATACGAAACTTTAAACCCAATGCGGTGTGATGTTGAGTTTGGAAATGAAAGAGGTATAAGGTAATTATCTTGGCTAAATTTTAAGTTATGGTAAAATATTAGTCAGTAGGTACTGTTGAAATAACTGTCGATTTATTGAAATTAAACATGCACATTTTACTATAACATTAACTTCTTTTAGCATTAATACAGTCGCAATGCAGAAGCTGGAAATTGTCAAATTATGTACTGAATTTTGGCGACTGCATCGAAACTAACGCGTTAGCATCGATGCAGTCGCGCTTCTGAATCGATGCTAACGCGCGACTGCATCGATGCTAAATTAAATCAGTTCATTGTGTGATTCGCGATGCCGAAGTGCGTTTTGAAAACAGGCGACTGAAATTCACAGTTTTTTTTAAATAACTAATAATCATGAATGAAATGAAAAAAAAAAATTAAACATTTAATCGCCTTCAATAACTGACTAAAAAGCCTAAAATAACGAATTTGCTCTCACATAAATGGAAACGCTGCAAATCCGTTATTTTAAGCTTTTTTAGTTAGCTTTTGAAAGCCGTTTTCATTCTCCGCGTGTATCATCCCTTATGCTGGTTTCTCCGTAATAAAATCTCTGCCTTAAAAACAACAGCCCTTCCACATGTCTCTTTTATTTTTCACTCAACCCAAATAAAAAGCCCGAATTTATCACCAATATTTGCTTTACTTTTCTTGAACCCATAAAGGGCCCAAGATTTGCCACAGCTTCGCTCTTTATATGTCGGCGAGTGAGCGAAACGACTAACGAAGTACAGTGTACAAGCGAAGTTCCCATATCAACCCTTTTTATTGGTCAGAGCCGTGGCCAGTGCTACTAGCGGGGTCTATTCGGTCGGCGTAATAGATAGACTGGTAGCGGGAGTATAAAAGCTATGCAATTCAAAAAGCATGACGTGTCAAGCAAAGTTCTGTTCCGTGCCGCTAGATGGCAACGGATGTAGGTTGAGTCGCGGCAACCAATGCTCTGCCCGAATGTATAATTAGCGAATTTATTAAAGTGTTTTTACTGATTCACGTGGCCAAATTTCATTTTGATGCGCTTAACTATTCAACCTATAAGCGACGGTAAGAACATAACTAAGTAAGAGCTGATTATGATAGTAAGTAAAGGGATGAGCCAGTTAGTTGGCATCGCTTGTTGCAAGGTGCAACCAAGCACCTTTCTCGCACATTGTTGTACGAAATTTGTGAAACAAGTGTCAATTTACTAGCTCGCCACTTTCCTTGCTACCAGTGATCAGAAGGGCGATTCAGAATGTTCGGAAAGCTTGGGTTTCCGAACATTCTGAATTCTGTTTTTAAAACAATGTCGCAGTTCGATCGGATGTCGATGTGTCAGTTCGGTAACAAATATACGAGTAATATAAGAACAAAATAAAATTGTTGCATCGGATAAATCAATGTTATTTTAATTTTATTAATATGTGAACGACAACGATTCGAATGGGGACGAACCCAATGGTTCTGAATCAGGGGGTAGCTCATTTCCATGTTGTATGTCACAATGTTTTAATAAGTTCTAGTTAGTGCTATCTGTCACATACTTCACACAAATTATGTTCTATATTTAAATTATTCTTTGGTTCAGAAGCCTTTAATGTCAGTCAATTAGATCTTTACTATGCAAATGAGCTGATAAAAATGATTCAACTCTAGTTGAATTTTTGACATAAAACCATTAACTTCCTAAGCATTATGATTCTCTCTGTCGGTTAATTAAAACGACATTCCTCATCACCGACCGCTTTCATCTCGTCCTTCACATCGACTCCAAGGGCCGTCACAGATACGGAGCTCATAAAACACAACAGGCCTGTCTGGCAATAAAACGCAGATTCCTAAGAACTTCGGATTAAATAAATCGTTTGCCTTTTATTCTCACAGAAGTGACACTTCAACTGTGACGGGACTTGGGTCGAGCTGATTATGCAGTAAGGCAGTAAGACTTTTTTTGAATTTACATGCTGGTCTGGTAGTTTGTTTGCATTGAATAACTCATGGGCTTCTTATAAGGCCTTTGGTTTTTTACTGAATATAACGAAAGATCGAGCTATTACATAGGTACTAATTCAAAATATTTGTATTTTTAAATATTAGCATTACTGCATATAAGAAAATAAAAGATTCTTATGCAGTTTGCACACTTTTGCAAACTGAATCAATTGGTAAACTTTTTATGACTGTAATAGTGCATGAAAATATGGCCCTCGCAGACTTATGTGGGTAAACTTTTATAAAATGCATAAGGTGGTATGAAAGCCGGTTGTACAAAATCATTTAAACTATCAAATCATTGAGTACCTTGTTATTACTACATATTGATAGCCGTGGTATAAAGAAGCTATGTCAAGCAAGAAATGGAACCTAAATACGACGAAAAAATTATGACGTATTCCTTGAAATTTGAATTTCGAATATGAAACCATTTGTATGAGTTGATGACAAGTGGCGTCAATTCATGACGCACCATATTTGTACGTGGTTACAGCTCCATATACTCGTAGTAGTAGTTCAATCCCCAAATGCGACTTCCATGGTGAAGTGGCTAAGCACGCTGGGTTTCAAGACGTCGCCGCTCCAAGGTCCCGGGTTCGATTCCCGGTCAGGTCAATATAGAAATCAAAAATTTTCTATATTGTCTCGGGTCTGGGTGTTGGGGTACCAGCGTTTTGTCTGATTTCCATAAAACAAGCGCATAAGCTACTTACTTTGGAATCAGAGCAATGTATGTGATTGGTGTCCATAATTAAAAAAAATAAAAATAGACAGACGACCCGTCTGGTGTAGTGGTCAAGAAATCGCCTACTACGCAGCGGGTTGCGGGTTCGATCCCCGCACAATACAAACATTTGTGTGCATGAACATGTCTGTTTGTATTGGTCTGGGTGTTTTCTATGTGTATCATGTATGTATTTACAAACAAAAAAGTATTTAAGTATTATATCCGTAGTCTGGCACCCATAACACAAGCTTTGAGTAGCTTACTTTGGGACTAGATGGCGATGTGTGGGAATGTCCAAGGTTTTTTTATTATTATTTAGATTCGCGTTGTTTAGGAAAAAGATCTTGCTATTTAACGTTTTTTTAAATTTGTCTTGCCTTGCTCAAAGAAGAATTATGAAAATCAGATCTCAATATTATCCGTAACTCAATTAATCATCTCAATACAAACCAACGATAATATGAAAAACGAAATCTGTATGTCTGTTAAAAGATTTCACGCTTTAACCGCTTCAAGAAAATAAAAAGAACCCATTAAAATGAAAAGTAAATACATAGTTTTTTATCCTAGAAAACATCTTTAAAAGCGATGAATAAGGGTGGAAGTTTATATGGGAAATAAAATACTAGAACGAACAGAGTCGCGGCGGTTCGCTGGAGCATTATAAAGCTAATATTTCACTCCTCGACACGTCCAAAGTATGTTTATTTTTCAAACGAAAACGATTGCGCTTAGCTTCGTTTGATTAATGACTAAATGATATTAAATTACTTTAGGGAAAATTTCACGACTTCGTAGGTAGCGTGGGAATTTCGAGCGAAAAATATTTATTTTCAGCTATTCATTAGTTGGTACCTAAAGATCTTTAATGTCAAGAAAGTTGGTAATTATTTCCGTTACGTAATTTATGTCATTTTCGTGAAAATTCTGAGGATTTAAAAGATATGTCATTGAATTTAATAGCCCTTGAAGCTGACCTATAAAACGATATTATCATTGATAAATTATTTCTCAGAATATTTCGAAGTTTTGAGGGATTTAGAAATAATTAGTATTAAGTAAGGTCATCAAACAAAACTTCAACGTATTAAAATATTACTTAATTCTAGAAGAAATACTTCTACCTTCATCATCACCATGATTATCAGTATAACGTCCACCACTGAACAAAGCCCTCCCGCAATGTTTTCCATAGCGATCTTTTCTTTCCACCTAGTTACTTTAGTACGTATTTCTTCAAACATCCCTTATGAGGAACCCTATCTAAGTCATTTTTAGGTAAATGTGTCACAGGCGTTTTTATATGCATTGACAAAACAATTTAGTTATCCCATAACCCTCAATGTGGCCCATTTTAATATTACCTGAACGAATAAAATCATTTTTACGCCGGCATTCGGGTGTTGCCAGCTTTAAATGTAATAAAACTGGCAATTTTCATTTCGGGAAGGCTTCACTTGTTTATGGGAACAATAAAGTGTTCTTATATTGAAAGTGTATTATTTGGTGATACCATACCGCGGTTTCGTTTGCCAAGCAACGTTTTTATGAATTATTCAAATAAAATGTATGGTTTCATACTAGTTTTTCACGGTAACTTTACTGGAGATTCAGTAATGCGATAGTTTATTACAACGTTAATTCGATTCTATTATGGAATCAAAAAGACTGTCTTCACTTGTAGGAGTTTTCAATTCAGTCGATCTACAAATTGTAAATCATCTTAACTATTAACAAATTTAGTGGTGAAAAGCATATGGTAAAGTACGAATATTGATGGTTTTTGTGCATTAAAACAACGTTCTTTGAACATTGTGTGGCTAATTGTTTACAATTATTTAAATCACAACGCAGATGCACCGCTCCGAGATTGCAGCGTCAAGGTAATGCTCCTGAAGCTTCGCTCTACGATGATTTGATTTTATCGAAATCTATCTGTTAAAATATTTAATTTATCAAACACCCAGACAGACCAATTAACAATTCACCGAATCACAGCCCCGCTGTCAAGCGGACCAGATTGTTTCTAGTAATTCCTATTCATTTTTAATGGGTTGTTAAACAAAACACTGTCGGATTGCCAATTATTCAGTTTACGATACTGTTTGAATAGGCGTTTTGTTTTGTGTTGATTAACAAAAATATTTGCGTACATTTTAATGTTTTGTCAGAAGATTGATTGAACGAGTAATTTGGGGTAGATTGAAAGAGGTTAAGTGGAAAATACCCCATACATATTAAATAAAGTTTTGATTGGTTATTAATAAAAAAAAAAGGAGCCACGTAGCGTAGTGCCAAGCAGTGGGAGCCACGTGTCTTTTTGATTAGTTCGCGGATTACGATGTAATATTTTCTGTAATCACAATAAAAACTATTAAAAATAAATCAAAACAGTTAACAAATAAAGCTCATTTTAAAAGGGGACGATTAATAAAAATATTTGTTGTTAATATGCAATTGAAATAAAAATCAATTTTTATTATTTATATAATTTTAAACAATAATAATTTTACTGTATTTTCTGACTAGGTACTTTTAGATTTTTTCTAGTTTCAGTTTTGAAATGGCCAAACAATGATTCGTATAATAAATTACCTTAAAGGGTCTCGTATTATTTGCTTCCTTCCGCCACTTAAGTTGTTAGAAAATTGGAAATTTCTATTCAGAGTTCCAATGATTAAATAGGTCTTGTTTTGAGAAATGTGTACCAGAAAATTGGTTTTAGTAATAAATGGCACTTGAGCTAGGAAATATATCATTTTATTGCCTGATATAAAGGGTAAGGGCATTTCTTCAGAAAGTGTTCTTCGTGGCGAAAATGTATACTGATATTATTCAAATGAAAAAAATACTGCTTTCAAGAAGCTATCAAACTGTAACAAAATCTGTTAGTTCATGAAAATCGGCTCGTTATTCATGTAGATATTTAATATTGAAATTTCATCAGCCACAAAAGTTACTCACCGAGACACGAAAGTTACGCAGCGTCTTTTTGGATAGATATTTTGGTAATAAAAGTATCAATTACTTAAATTATAACCTCATATTGAACTTTATACATAATTAAATACTGCATTTATTATACTTGCTGCTAAATAGATAATTTGTCATAACATAAATTGAATGTTATTATCGGTTCATTTGCCTTTACTAACTTACAAACATCATAATGATAAAAATCTAAGTACATATCCTTAAATGTGACTGGTTATTTTACAGCCATGAGTATAATCATTAATTTAAATGAAGATGAGACAAAAAGTAATGTGTTTAGGTATTACATATATTTTTTAATATTCATGATGAACACTAACATAAGAATAGCTTATATTACCTTCGATATTGCTACTATGTACCAAATTATTTACGAGTATCTGATATAACAACACTGTCGCAAGTGCCATGATCACAGGGTACCTAAAACTGTTGGGAGTGTGCTGTTATTTGCAGACTTAATGGTCTACCCTCCTTTTTCATTTATTGCACTCATTTGCGGTATTACTTACCTCAAATTCACTGTTTACTCGCATTTGATCTCGACACATAACACTGACAGTATCTGCCAGCGATAGGATACTTTATTAAATTTTACGGTTTCTAAATTCTACGGTATTTTGACATTCGACAATTTGAACCCATTCTCAAGATGGAATTTTTAGTGTTTTGTAACCTAATCACTTCCTTGACAAATCTTGGTAAGTATTCGCATTCTGTCGACATTATCTGGGGTTATAAAGTTAAGCTAAGGTACATGGTAGCAAATCTGTAGCAATCAACTCTTTACCCTCCAAAGTAGTGCCTCAAATTACATTTATAGTCAGAACTTATTTTCAAAGTCAAATGCATAAATTATTCCCCTCACAAACTTTACAAGCAACAAATTAGTCTTCCAGATATTTTTCTTGCCTGGAGTGAGAATATTTACTAGCTGCGGGATCATAGCTGTAAGACCGTTCAAAATACGACCTTTTCTTATCCAATTAAGAATTAAACTATTTCTTTAGCATCTTTGGAAATAAACACCAGACGTCACGCACTTATTGTCAAACCTTGGATGTATAGTATCAGTTTTTATTGTATTTATCCCGTGAAACAAACTTATGATTTACAGTCTTTATCTAGTAGCCTCAAAAAAGACTCTTTTAACGGTCTAGTCGACAATTTCCACCTTTAGACCAGTCTCAAAATTTAGCCATGCCGCTTGGTTGATTAAATAAAGACAACTGGCATAAACTGCCATCATTCTTATTAGTGGCAAATAATTATTTTTAAGGTTTGCTTTTGTGATATTCATAATTTTCTCATGTAAACAACACAAGTTGGGGTAATTACGAATAATGCACGAAAATTAATTAATTAAAGCGTATGATTTTTTAGAGTAACTTATTATGATTACTTTACGCTGTTTTATAATTTGAAAAGAGATTGATCAGGCGATTCAAAGCCGAATGAAAATCAATATTTAAGACGTCATGTTCTACATATTTTTCTAGTAAGCTACATTATTTCTATAAATCATAACTGTGCCTCTGGAAACTGTCTTAGTGGAAAAAATCAAGTATAAAACGTTAAGGCGGTTATTTTAACTGATTTACAGACCATAAAATATAATTTCTAGTGAGATCAGTACACTTTGATAACCTTTCGTGGTATGATTTGTAACTTTCGTGGGTAATTGACCACGAAAGTTGTGCCACGCAAGTGACGAAAATTTTACATTTTCAGAAATATTAAATTAAGTAACTAACGCTTATGTAATCTAATCAGCTCAAATGAATCTTGACTATGAGTTTTATGATTCAATAGACATTTATTCGTAACGCTGACTTATAGTCTTAAAACATCACCCATGAAGGGTCACATGAACTAGGGTCTGAAGAAAAAAAATAAAAAGCAAGGGGCTGTAATAAGCTATATCATTGCTGTGAGATATTAATTTGTCTTCTATTGGTGTTTTAACGCTTCTGAAGTTTCTGAGGATCTTTGGTTTGTGTCGATAGGTTGAACCTTTTTGAAGTTATGAGCATTTATTAATTGATTTTAAATTAATTTTATTAAATTAAAATCTAATGACGGATTTTTTCCACCTCAATTTAACTTATCCTGACTATATGTCCAATTTTTTGACATATGTAATGTTCTTATAATGTAAAAGCTCAGCAAGACATAAGTGTTTAAACTGAGCGTCAACTCGATGTGACGCGCGAAGAACAGCAGTTTTACTCCCGATTCCGATGGTCAAGAATTTTTTCCTACAAAACTATAAATATTATTACACATTTTAAAGTGAATTCATATAGATAGATACATGATAAAACATACAAAATTTATTCTTAAACTAAACATTGAATATGTTTGGAATTACAAACGTGTGACCATCAAAAAACGGTGCTCAAATAATGGCCCGTAAAAATTTGAAAAAGGGTCGTAATTTGTTAAAATATTATGTTGAGAGATTTGCTCAGCAACATCTTTTTACACTGATTATTATCAATCATACAATTTGTTTAAATCTTTGTTTTTTTACGAATATCTTATAATTATTATCAGCCATATGACACTTCACGGTTTTTCATAGCGACCGGTCGCAAGCGATTTGCATACATCCTGCTATTTTCACAAGGTACTCGTAGTCTGTCAATCTTGTCGGTTAGAAAAATCTTGCCTAAAGTAACAAAACAGGAACTATATTTAAATTAAATAAGTGTTTGGCCCGGTTAGCCAAGAAGTTGTTATTTCGAGTCCCGCCTGTGCGTATTTTTTTGGTTTCTTGTTTCATTTTTAAGAATATAAAATATGATACTGTGAGTGTTAAAACATTCTCAACCATTGAATAATCCCTGAAACGTATGTAAACGAGGCACAATAGATATTCTATTGTTATCCGGTTGCCTGCAACCGTTTCGGTGTTGAAGTGCAAAGTTAAGGGGCTACCCGGATATTTAACGCTCACACTAGCGCCACTTTAGTAGAAAAGTCATACCTCGTTAAATGAAAGACCAATCGAAAATCTGATTGATGCAATTGTAGCTCTGGTTATGTGGTTTAGACACAATGTTTAAGTTCAATAAAACATAGTTATCTGCAGTTACAGTTAGGAAAATTGCCAAAAGTGGCCATGTTTAGCAGTTTTTCTAACTCTAACTACAGTAAACTACTTAAGAAATAATTTAAACGTACTACATAAACTATAGAACCCGTACTACAACCGTGTCTACCAGATTTTTGATTGGTCTTTTATTTAACGAGTTATGATTTTTCTACTAAAGTAGCGCTAGTGTGCGCGTTGAAAATCCGGGTAGCGCCGTAAAAATCTTAAATCAATAGTTACTGGCAATTTAGGTTAAATTATAACCATTGTACATACCTACACGACAAACACACATAGCCTGACCTTCCACAGCGTCCCAACAACAAATCCTTCACTCACACCTCGATACTTCCTATCTATACTCGATGATATTTCAATCCGAAGATGGAGGTTGTGACGTCACGCGGAAGGGAGAAAACACCTTTCGGTATTAAGAAAGCTGGCTGCGTCCTGATAACGCTTGAGCGGATATAGAAAGAGGAAGAAAATTTTAGGAGGTGACATTTTAATAGAATAGAATAATTCGAATATAATAATTATTTATAAGATACACACAATAAATGCATCGTCATTATCAGCCAAAGGACGTCCACTGCTAAACATAGGCCTCTCCCACGGCTTTCCACAGCGACAGATCACTAGCGGTCTGCATCCAGTTTGATCCTGCGATCTTTTTAAGGTTGTTTGTCCACCTTATTGGTGGACGTCCTACGCTACGTGTTTGGTCGAAGATTCTCCAATCTAGAACTTTCCTGCCCCAACAGCCATCAGTTCGTCGTGCTATGTTCCCTGCCCATTGCCACTTGAGCTTACTGATTCTCAAGGCTATGTCCGTTACCTTAGCTCTCCTACGTATCTCCTCATTTCTGATTCGATCCCGTAGCACAGATTAGAGAATAGTTACTTCGTAACAGATACATCACTCCCATACAAAAGCTAAAATACCTACGCTATATTTACCTACAAAATGCGCCGCAACTCGGCTGCAGTAAGAAATGTACTCTACGAACGCGCACCGAGAAGCGAGTTTCCCGCGCACGCCGCGTGATTGCGTCATCAAGCGAAATCTTTAGGGTTGTACCGAGCGCGTAAATTAAACACACGAGTTGCTGAAACACTTAATTTTTTATTGTTAATTATATTTGTTACATTATTTAATAAAAAAATGAAATCTTATTGATAGTAGTTGTTTCCTTCGGTTTCACCCGCGTGGACCCGCTATATGTGTCCCCTGGATAAAAAGTACCTAGCCTGGTAGGTATGTGAGTTTGTTTGTTACTGCGTGGCTCGGGGGGCTGCTGACTATGTTATGGCTGAGATTTACGGGGTCACGGGTATAGGGTTCATTCGGGTAAATTTGCGGCCACAAGACCAATACAGATAAAAATTATATGTGCTTTAATTTTATGAAATGTTCAATGTTTTTTTACTATCGCTGAACTTACGGTATTCAATTTAACTGTTGTAAAAATTCTGAATCTTATGAATAATTTTAATAAATAATCTTTTGGAAAGCAAGGGCAAGGCGGAATGAAATTATTTTTTTGTAACTCATTTAGCAAAGTACTTCCCGGCCGGTTCATCAAAACTTTGTCAAAATTAAGTAAAAATGATTTTTCCAATTCTTCGACGTACTGATTAAATGACTCTGATGGGACTTTCAACCCTCCGTAAAAAAAAACAATTTTTGTTATACGCCTTAAAATGGATATACAGTTTGCTATCATCCATATTAGGTGAATCTTTTAATAGCGAGCGCGGGGAACGTGAAGCGTGTGCAAAGTCTCGCGTGTGCCAACCAACTGCCGCTTGGGTCGGTACCGACCTACTGTGCGGTAGGCACTTATAGCGCGACCTTGAGCGAGTGACGGAGGCCTGCCCGTAGAGAAACACCTAGCATAGCCCTCTCCATTGCTCGTTGTTTGATTTGAGCTTCTTTATGAGGCCCATAGTAAGATAGTAGTACCATGTTTCGGATCCGTATGTCATCACTGGTAACACACACTGGTTGAAGACTTTCGTCTTTAGACGAAGTGTGAGCTTTTTCCAAGACTGTCTTCTCATCTCATCTACCTCAGTGTCTAAAGACGAAAGTCTTCAACCAGTGTGTGAATAAATGCATAGGTACAATAAATAATTTAATGATAATACATTAAAATCAATCAAACAAAAAACGGAACAATAATTATAATTTGCTTAACAAAATAATATGATAAAATAATAAAAATCTCAAAGTAAGGTATCCAGTGCTCAGTACGAGTATAAGTCGCGGCAACAGATGACAAAATTACCGCGACACTGATTTTATTTTTTAAACTAGAAATTTTAACGCTGTTTGAGGAAGGGTAGGTAGATATTTTTCGGACAATTTTAACCAAAATGGCAAATGTTCAACTAAGATGAGGCATCTGTGCTGGAAAAAATATATTGATAAATGTTTGTGCAATACGTAAACGCACTCTCTGTTCCTTCACACTCATAGAGAGGCTAATCTGATTACACCGATTAGCGATCTATCTAATTGTCTATCTACTCAGAAACTGCTCTTCATTTACATTCATTAAAAAGTTCAGCTAACGCTTAATATTAATGTTATTCCACAATTCGTGGATTTATTACTTTGTGTGCATCAAAGTTCTGATAAACTTTTGTACAATACTACAGTTTAAAAAAAACAAGCTTTTAGATTAAACACTTACAAACTAACTTAACTACATAAAATTACAAAAAACATTATTTTCATAAGTTTACGGAGAAAGCTTCAAACTCAACTCGAACTTTCTGACGACTTTCGTGGTGTAGTGGCTAAGCACGCTGGTTTCAAGGCGTCGCCGCTCCGGGGTCCCGGGTTTCGATTCCCGGTTGGGTTAATATAGAAATCAAAATTTTCTTTATCGTCTCGGGTTTGGGTCTTGTGGTACCACCGTTGTGTCTGATTTCCATAAAACAAGTGCATTAGCTACTTTGGGATCAGAGAAATGTATATGATTGGTGTTCAATATTACTTTATTACTTAAGTGCCGCATCCAAAATGTCTTACTTTTCCTACATTCATGCTATTACTACCCAGTACTTTCTTATCGCACCCGGCAAAAAGTTGAAGCACCAGCTCCAGACCCTGATTGATGAAAACGTTTATTTATTTGTCTTTTAACGAAATTCGATACGAAATGGCCAAGATTCGAAGATTTTTTGAGCCGTTGCGAATTGAATTGAATCAACTCCCTCTTGTTTATTAATCCGTTTATTTTCATTTTGGAATCTGTAGTGAAATTGTTCTAACACCCGTATTTATAGTCAAGCAAAAGTAATTCTTTTGCTTAAGTTATCAATTAAAAAAAATATTTTTATTGCAAAATCAAAGTTTTGTATGGAATTAGTGCTGTCAAAAGTAAAATTCTAAGTTCTCAAGTAATGCTCTTCTATAAATACGGGGGTAAGACTTTTCTCAGACTATTCTAATCTATCTATAAAAGAAAGTTGTGTTAGTTACACTATTTATAACTCGATAACGACTGAACCGATTTGAGTGAAAATTGGTTCTACTTGATTAGAAGCAGAAGAAGCACACAGGATACTTTTTATCCCGTTGGAACGGGGCCAGGGCAGCGGTAGGACGGGGCCGGGGCAAAACGGTGGTAAGGTACATTTGAACTAGAAGAAGGACAAAGAATACCTTTATTCTAATCGACGGGGACAGGGCCGAGGCGGACGGAGGTAAAACAAAGTATGCTGGGTCCGCTAGTATAATATATTGCAACTAAAATCACAGTAAATTACATAATGAACACGTGTCAGAATAAACTAAGAGGTGATCTCGTTATCAAACCACTCTTTTTCTGACAGCAAAACTCCCGAAATATAAATTTTATCTCTAACGAGGAATACATGTAAATTCGAAAATCAAAAAATCTTCAGTTTTTAGATTAAAGTTTATCCCAATGTCTAACGTATCAAAAGTCGTTATGATACACTTTATACTACAAAGAAAGGCTGGAATTTTGAACTCTTTCTTAGATCCTTGATTGAGTTACCTATCAGAATGGTTTTTGATTTCGGGCATTAGCAGAACCTATTGATATATCATAGTGTTTGTGTCGCAGCCACCTCGTTAATTCAGATAGTTTACTGAATGCCTAGGCACTTCATGCCAGCGTTTATTAAACTGCCTAGGCATTAAATTAACTGGCTGATTTAACCAGAGCTGCGACATTTTATATTAGTACCCGAAAGTAAAGTTGGTTTTAACAAATAAGAGAACCTACTTTGTATTCGTGCAAGAAATCCTGAATTGCAGGTCTTCATAAAAAGACAAGTTATGTAACTCTACGAATTGTTAGTAAAAAAATCAAGCATAATTCAGAGACGATGTTATTAACTCCGTACTTTTCCGTTCTTTTCTCAGTTAAGGCGCTTTACACAAAGCTACTATTTATGTTTTTATAGCTGCCTCGTTTGTGTAATGGTTAGTAATGCTACTACTTAGAGGACCCAGATACAAATCCCGGGTCAGGCTGAAATTTTACTGTCTTGAAATTTCTCAGAAGCAGTTTCGTGTCAGGAAGGATTGGAAAAAGCGTTGGCCCAGTTGACAAAGGTTCCAGGTTCGAATTCCGCCTTTGCGCAATTTCGGGTTTCTTATTTCATCTTATAAATATTAATAAGGTTGATAATTCATTCATGGGGAAATGTATACATTTTTTCAGTAAACTACGAGAACATATTGTAAACTTACCGGTAAGCAAATTTTAAAAGGAACCCTAATGACGAAGGGACTATGCATGGACTTTCACAATCACCACAAATATTGTAAACCTTTTGAAAATGGCATTGACTATTGTCACTATTGTGACTAAATTTTCTTGCGCAACATCTTCTCTTCACTAGCCTACAAATTGTTCCGAAGCTGTGATCGGCTTTATATTGAACATGTAAAGAGGGTCTTATTGACTTTTACTTTCAAAAAGATAGAGAAGATTAGTCGTAGTGTATAAAGGAACCTTAACTTAATTCCAGAGATGGTTCTGGTTCATTCGTTAAATATTGTATAACCTTGTACATTTCAGCGCGGTTCGTTACCTCAAGTGAAGTTCACTTAGAAGGAAAAAAGATGGTAACATGTTGTTTATCTTTACTCTGATATGATGAAAAAAGTTTGCCTTTTGAGAAATCACCGACCTTTTTGTAAGAAAAGGTGCTCTATTGTACTAAGGATATTAGGGTTTATATATAAAGATATTATGTTTAATTAATTGTGCATTCTTTTAGCTATCATTTTTTTTTTTAAAACTTCATGCAAAAAGAAGACATTTTGCGGTCTTAATGCCAAAATTATTTCTACCAGTCAACGATAGGTCTTAACAAAGAAAAAATACAGGCAATGTTGTGTCCAATATATCATCAGGGGGTGCCATCTTTAAATTGAAGTTTGGAGGTCAGCATATAGAAACCGATGCGGTCTTGAGCCACTCTTTTTAACTGCTCATAAAAACGAAGTTTGGTCCAGTCTTTGATGTCATCCATCCATTTTCTTCTGGGTCGGCCTGGTGATCTCTTGCCAGGAATCTTGCCTTCGAGGATCAACCTTACGAATTCATATTGGGAACCTCTTTGCATATGTCCAAAGAAGGCAACCTTCCTTCTCATTATAGTTGACATCAGTTCACGTTTACGTTGTTTATTATCACGTCCAATATATACACATATTTGTTAAATTAAGTCATAAAAAAATTATACAAAATCAATAAATTATACAATAAAAGTAAACATACATACTACTTATTTTATAAATACCATTATCATATACATACTATAGGTAAACAAATATAGTACATACACATAATAATGATAGTATACGATGTAAAAGAAAATAATGTCAATGAGTCAAGACCGATAGCTCTTTCTTGTAAAATGCGCGCAAGGACTTCTTGAAAGAAAATTTGGATGAGACGCTTGTACTGTCTTTAGGAGGTCATATCTTTGGGCTATTTAGAAATTGAATGTGGGCTAGACGCAGTGAGTTGTTATTACTACGTAGAAAGAAGCTATTCCAAGCAACAAATGTGTCGCAACTTTATCCACTTTGCAGTCCGTTGGCACTACAGTGTCTTTTTTTTTACGGTAAACTGTTAGTGGTACTACAGTGCCCACCACTAGAAAAGTATGTATTAAGTATATTATATATATACAAGGTGTTTCAAAACAATGAGTAAAAATTGAAGGGACCTACTCAGAATCAGTAACTGAACATCTTTTTCGTATAAACATAGGTCGAATAACGCCAAAAATAATTAGACTTCCCATACTAAATCGGTCATGTGACCCGTCTTATTTCTATGGAGAGTCAATTATTTTTTGGCATATTTCGACCCATGTTTCTAGGAGAAAGTTGTTCAGTTACTGATTCTGAGTAACTCCCTTCAATCTTTACTCGTTGTTTTGAAACACCTTGTATATGTTAAGTATAGTATATATTATAGTATAGTAAGTATATATTTTCAACTTTATTAATGCCTTATTTTATTACCTATCTACCAGTATTTTTGTTTTCGTAATCACAACTATACTTTTCTTTATATAATCGTTTTAATCGCGCGACATTTCGCGAGATTTTTATCATGCAACCGTCGCGCGATATCGCCGGACGGTTTTGGATGGACCACATCATAGTCTGACAGCGTTGTTGGACAACATTGTGACATATTCCTTGAAATTTTAACAGTTTGTATGCGTTGATGACAATTGGCATCATATCATGGAGCACGAAATTTGTTCGTGGTGTCAGTTCTATACGCTAGTAATAGTCCCCCTATCCGATTTCGACTACGGTGGCGAGTCACAATGACTAACCAACTGCACGGGCCATATTATAGTGCACAAGTGTGTGTGCAAACACAGGTGCACTCTCTATTCCTTTCACTCTCATAGCCCGATGGGACAGCAATCTGACAAGACCTACGAGAGATCAGGCACAGAACCAACGGCTTTACGTGCTTTCCGAGGCACAGGGGTGAAACACCGCAAACTTTCAAACTCCGGGCTGCCTTAAGAATGTCTATATAGAAAAATCCAGGTACATATTTTTGGTCCAACCCGGGGATCGAACCCTGGACCTCTGGAGCAGGCGTCGCTTTAAAGTGCGACCCTCCTACCGCTGCGCCACCGAGTAATAGTAATTCAATGATTAGGCGCCCTAAATATTATTTCGGTTAAATCACTCAATAGTTTGCTAGATGTATGAAAATATAACTAGAACATCTTTCATTCATATTTTTTAGCAAAGCACCAATTTCACCGTCGACAACCAAGCACTAACCAACGTATTCACAACGTCATTTTGTATGATGTATTGGACAGATAACCATGGCATCAACATGACGCTCCAACGTGCTTATTCACACATTGTGAAGCAAGCCGTTAAGGTATACATACAGTCCGCATCTTATTATAGGTTGGAGGGACAAAACTGTATTAAATTTTAGAGAAAAGATGTTTTGTATCATCATCATTATCAGCCAAAGAACTTCCACTACCAAACATAGGCCTTTCCTACGGTTTTCCACAAGCGGTCTGCATCCAGTTCGGTTCTGTGATATTAATAAATTCGTCTGTCCGTCTTGTCGGTGGGCTCCGTACGCCGCGTATTTGTTTGAAGGGTCTCCAATCTAAAACTTTTCTGCCCCAATGGCCATCAGTTCTTCGCGCTATGTGCCCTGCCCATTGCCACTTGAGCTTACTTATTCTCAGGGCTATGTGCGTTACCTTAGTTCTTCTACGTATGTCCTTGTTACTGATTCGATCTCACAGAGAAACACCGAGCATAGCCCTCTCCATCGCTCGCTGTGTGATTTTCAGCTTCCTTATAAGCCCCATTTTTCTGTAATACAAGACCACAAAATATTGTAAATAACCTAACCTCAAAGTTTTTCCATTACAACTTTTTAGTTTTGCTTAGGATTACGCATATTTTGTTATCAAACTTATATTTTGTTACAGACACTCCGATGGTTTTGAGATTTCCGTGAAATATATTATTATTTCGTGGTATATTTGATTCTTGCTTTAGGATGAAAATAGCTTCACTGTTTGAAAATAAAGTTTTCCGAGGACAATGTAATATTAAATATGGTTTCGCCAAACTTTGATAGTATTCCAGCAATTCATTTCATCTGACTACAACGAAATATCTACAAAAGGAATTCCACCTTGCATTACTCTTTTAAATGAAAATTAATTTGGTTTACTAAGAATAAAACAAAAATATTTTTAACTATCTGACTATGATATGCTAATCAAATGTATCTTAACAGATAAATAATGGGTGTGACCGCCTGTGGGGTGCTTGAATAATAAACACGTAGTACAAATCTCCAAGTTCTTCTCCAATAGTTTTATTCTAACAAAATATCACAAAGATAGGGCACAAAGTGAGAGTAAGTACAAAAAGAGGCCATGTTCTGGCATGAAGCTCGCTTTTATATATATAAATCAAAACCCTGAACAACGGTAGGAAAACAGTGGGGACGACATCCGTTTCCATATATGAACATTTACTATAAAATTAATTTGTAGGGATAAACAATCTGCTAATTAAATATATAAATTAATTAATTATTTAGTTATTCATCGTACTGAATTTAGTTAGCCTTTTAGATTATTATTTTAATAGTTACAATATTTAAAATAAATCCAACCTCCACCAACCAATCAGAGTCAACTTCCTTTTGGCGGCAAAATGAACATTTGTTATACGGCAAACATAAAAATCTAATAAGTGTCCCAATAATCTTTAAATAATCAATTTACAATTGATAAAATATTATTATAATAATAAGATAATCTAAATATTCTTATATCATAGCCGAGTTACATTCAACATGGTGGACACTTCCGGCATTTCCATAACAAACGTTAAATAGGTTTGACACCTAGATAGGTGTATAAATTATGATGTATTGAACATAATATGACGAAGAGAATGTGTAATTTAGTGAATACAGTGGGGTTACATAAGTCACACACAGTATGTGGTTTAGTGCATAAGTCTACAAATACAGAACTAAGTAAATATGTGGGGCAGACTAGGATCGGGAATCATCTTGTAACATGGGTGAAATATAAAATAATTAGAATAAGTATTTTTTTTTAGGTATTAATAAAATACCAAAACATTTATCTTGCCTTTTTATTTAAATATGTACCTATAAAGTTCTTAAAATATTAAAGCCCTTGAATCATTGCCCTCTTACGGAACTACAATAGACTGTATCGCTGAAATATACGTGCAATATTCTTCTGATCCATTAGATTTTATATTGCGCCATTAAAAATGTACTGAAATACTACTGGTAACCGATACAGCGCAGGTCTAACTGAAAACCACTGCGACTCCATTCATTTATTGGTTCGGCTTGTGACACACTGGGTGTATTAAACTTTACAAAAAACATAGCTCTTAATCCAAGATCGTAATTGTTTATTATCAACATTTTCAAAACGATTGCGACTCTATTCATTTATCGGATAGGCTATTGACACACTGGGTGTATAAAACGTTAGAGAAAGCATAGCTCTTAATGTTTATACATTTTGTTTAATCATATTTATTCATGTAACTTTAAATGGCGTCGATAATAACAATAGCACATACATTATAGTGCACTGTATCAGATGAATAAAAAAACAGAATTGTATTTTTTTTCGGAAAATGTAAATAATAAAAAATGTGTAAGTTTAATATCTACTCAAATGCATGTTTTGCAGATGAATTTAAACGTAAATGGTTACGTTTTTAGTACCTATAACTATCAGATGGTAAAAAATCATTCACAGAAATTTACTGATTGAAAGCTATGCAAGTAATTTATACATGTGTAATGTAACTATCCTTTTGCCTGTGACGATGTCCGATTCTGATTATTGTTATTTGTCCAAGAATTCATACAAAATGACGTTCCTTATACGAATTCTTCGTTAGTTTGTACTCAATTTTTGTTGATAATTTTGATAAATTCATGAAAAATAAATACTACAAATGAAGAGCACTCAGTGTACCTCCAACGCAACATCGTTGGGAGCAAAGTGCTCTATTGTAAAGCATTGGTTAGGACTCGTTGCGGATAAGCTACTGATAACGCTACTAGAAGTGACAGTAGATTGATTTATTATAATATTTAGTGCCTTAGCCCTTTGTGTGCTGATTAAATCAGAGTCAATTGTATACAAAAGGTTCATTGTCATGTTAAAAGTGAGTGATTTAATTTGAATTGAAAATGTTTCTTGCTTTCAACAAAGAAAATGCGAATTTTCCGAGTCAAGCACTTGGAAAATTCACATTTCATTTGGTAATTGAAGCGAAAATATTGACCCAACTCATCTTACCTAGCTGGTTTTTAAAGGCGCTTTTTTTGTCCATAACCTTAGTATAAATCTATGGTGTAATGGCGATATGTTAAAAAAATATATAAAATAAAGCAATAACACTTCCTTTTTTAAATGTTTTAAAATAAATTACAAAAGCAATTTTATCTATGTAAGTAAAGACAAGCTGCTAAAAGAATGATATTGGCAAGTTCCAATTTTGACGGAAAATGTATGGGAAAATAATCAATGTCCAACAGTTTAACATTATTTCCATATATTTGCTTTCGAAATTAAAAAATATATGAAAGCATTCTGTGAGCGGCCGATCTATAGGTTTCTAATACTACAAAGCTACATTGTTAGTACATAGTCAGGTGTTTAAATTTTCATAAACGCTGACTAGAACTTTTGTCTTTATTCTAATACGGCGCCTAAATTAATAAAGACAAGGGATACTCACTGATAAAATCACTTCTAGTGGCCATAACCATCTGTAAAAGGGGTTCATTGAATGGCTGACAGTCTCCTTTTAAGCATAAGTCAAGAAGATACTGAGTCAGCCCTTGTATTTACAACGCTATAGAGTTCTATTGTAATAAAGATTCTATGGGTTCGTTTCATACAATAGAAGTAACAATGTGCATAAATTGGTTATTGTTGATGTTTCATTATTTTACCCGTCTGCGTAAAAAGGAGGGTAGTTGGGTTTTTCCGTGGTTCTAGAGTTCTTTTTCCTTTAAAGAAAATGTGTTTGGGTTAGGTTAGGGTCAAAAATAAAATTTGCAAATTTAATGACGACGCGTTTGGTGTAGTGATTAGCTGTCCTGAGTTCTATGTCGTGGGTTTGAATCCTGAAATCCTCAGTCATGAATTTTAGTATTTATGACAAACGCCCGTCATTATCGGTGTCTGGTATTCGTAGAAAATTCCTTAGTTCGAAACCAATTGGTGTGTTGTTTGGTGCATATTTATATTTTTTATTTATTTATTACATTTTTTTTTGCTTTATATTTATTTTGGTATTCTGAAGTTAGTTATAATACTACATTTTATAATGTTTTTTTATCCGTTGCATCTCGCTCTTCTAAATTCAAAAACTCAATAAAGTCTAGATTATTTATATCCAGTAATATGCTATAACTAATCCAAAATGAAGACAGATTGATATCATTCACCTTGTCTGACATTCTACCAAGTTTTTATTACACTTTTAAGATAGCATTTGACCTGCGGCCGAAGTCTGAAGCAAAATTTTTGACTTATTGGCTCTGACATTCATGTAAACAACAGATTAATTTCCCATATATATTTATATACGAGTAAAACTATACGCCTGACGTTTCGAATGCTTACATTAGCCGTGGTCAGAGTCAGAGGCATAAAAATTAAACTACCATCACTCATTAACACTTATTTATTTACGTTCTTTACCCACGCAGAAAAAGCTAACTGTGTCTTGAGATTTTGCAGTATGTGATGTTCCTTGGGTCTTCGAAAGAACAGAATCCAATGCTGGGGGAACTTTCCAACCATACGTTTTGACCAACCATCCAACCAACCAAACGTTACAGTACTCGCTAAAGAACGACGTTTTGTTTCTCGCATGCGTCGCGTAATGCCATGGAATAAAAAATATCCAAATTTTAACAGAGAAGATGGTTGCAAATTTCTGTAACATAAATTGATATAAATAAACTTTAAACAATATTTGTATTTTTTTTAAGCTTAATTCCATAATTCTTCTTAGTCAATAAATACACCATAACAATAATTTTGTCCGAGCGGTTTTCGAGCGCCACCTCTTTGTTTTACAGGGAATAATTTTGAGACTTCCGTATCTGAATTAAAATATTATAAAGACGATGATTGACTTATAAAATAACCTCAAGTTATGGGCAATTCTGTTTATAGCTATTTAAATATTTTTATCATTCAGTCAAAAGATTAACTAAGAGACTGTTTCACCATCGACAAATGAGCACAAACCAACAAATAATTCCAATATGGAACGTTATTTCGTAAACGCTAAGTGCACTTTTATGTCTCGGGTCTGGGTGTTGTGGTACCACCGTTGTGTCTGATTTCCATAACACAAGTGCATTGACTACTTTTTTTGGCATCAGAGAAATGTCTGAGATTGGTGTCCATTTTTTTTAAAATTGAGAAGCAGGCCGTAAATAAATTAGCATAAATTTTGGTTAAAGCTGTTGATAATTACATTCATATATCGTTTTATTAATACTTCTGACCAGAACATTAAGTAGAATATATTTTCGCACTTATTAAAAAGCGATCTCTAACTTTTGTTTTTCATGCAAGACATTTTCGAGTTGGATTTTTATTTGATATACATTCATATATTTAAATATTTAAATCTATCCAATCGCAATATATAAATATCACCTAGTTTAAGTGTGAATAATTGTAGGGCCGATTCAAGGGAATATATATTCAACATTCTTTGTAAACAAAAACTTTAGTTGTAAGTATCTTTTTTTCCATTTTTCTTTTTCATATTGATAATTTTCATTGGAGGAGATTAAGATTGAAGAAAAAGGTGGACATTAAAATCAGAGACAAGAAGGCGCTCACGTAATTAACTAAGAAATTTTTACTTTAAAAGAGGTGACTTTGAACAACATACCTACATATAGATATTTAGTTTAAATGATTTGAAAATATGTGTCACAAAAGTTTCAAAAATCTGTTAACGAAAGCACTATCCAGTACCCACAGAGCTCCAAAACAATTTACAATTAAAATAGCACAGGACTGCAATGCTGAAGGATTTAATGGCCCAAGAAACAATGAGAATTAAGCGTTATTTTCGAGTTCTTTTGTCCAACCTTCTGTTAATAGTCTGTGTTGTTTCACATTTAACCCTAGACAATTAAAAGCTTACTTTGAAAGTTATTTTTTGTTAGTATACTTAGGAAAGTTCTTAATTTAAAGTAGAGGGCATTTAATTTTGTTTGGTTTATAGAACGTAAGCTTGAAAACGCCGACATACATTTTTGCTATTCGGCATATACGAATGGAGGAGGTGTTTCAAAAAATACCCCTTTGTAATAAAAAGAGCTACTCAGAAGAAATTTCAACAACTCTCTTAGGAGAAAGTTGTTAAAATTTCTTGTTCACGAATTGAAATACGCCAAAAAGTCTATTCTCTTTTTTTATATACAAGTTTAACGTCCTTAGATCAAAGCCATACAGACAATTCTTCACTAACGTAAGTTCAATATTTGCACTTAATACTGAAACTTACACTAAAAAAGCATATTTTAACCTGGTAGTACATTGACCCGACCGGGAACCCGGGTTGAAACCCAGCATGCTTAGCTACTACACCACGGAGGTCCAGTCGTCGGTTATCAGTAACACTAAATAACTGCTTTTCAGTCAAACTGATGAACTTTGTTACACCCACCTCTTCAAATTATTTTAGTAATTTTAACCATTCCTCAGGCTTATAAGTTTATTAAGTTTATTATTTAAGATCAAAAGTCCTTTCTTTTGTTTTAATCGAAAGACAAAACAACACTGTTTGAAATCATTTAATTATCTAAGTGCTGAAGCGATTGAAATTTCAACGCATTCAGTTCGAGATCTGTAATCAGTACATTAACTGAATGAGAGTTCTATGTTTTTTCCCGCAATGCTCTTTAAACTCAGTTAAAGGTTTTTGAGAAGATAACTCGAGAGCGCAGGATCATACAGGATCCAGACCGCTTGCAACCGATAGCTGTGAAATACCATTATGGAGCCTTAAGTTCAGCAGTACACATCCTGCGGCTGATAATAATGATAAATAAATAAATATATATTGGACACCAATCAAATACATTGCTCTGATCCCACAGTAAGAGCCATTGCACTCGTGTTATGGAAATCAGACACAACGGTGGTACAACACCCAGACTCGAGACAATGTAGAAAATTTTAATTCCTATATTGACCGGACCGGGAATAGAACCCGAGACCTTGCAGCGGCGACGGCTTGAAACCCGGCGTGACAGAATGATGATGCTGATGTATCTATAAAAATAAATGTTCTTCTAACTTTGGACCATAAACTGTTTGAAATAGACACTCAGGATGTAAAAGTAATTGACTGGGGTCAAGTTGGTTCATGGTTTGTAGCAGTCAGGTTCTTTGATGAAAGACGTGTTGAAATTTCAATCTTGGGTTAAATAAGCTTGGTTATTGTATTTGTTTTTCATCTCTCTGAGATCATGACTTTTATTCAGTTTTTTTTTTACTAAGGTCATTCATAATAAATAATGTATCTTTATGTACCATAGAATAAATGCTCAAATGTACATGTGTAAATGATTTTTCATAAGCAAATTAATTTATTCTTTCTTTTTTAAATCCAATAGCTCTACTTTGACTTAGATGAAATTGCGACGCTGAGATTGATAACACTTTAGAAAGGACTGCTTATCTTAACATAACATATTAACTAAATAGTCCAAAATCAAGAATAAAGACAGGACCCTCTAGTTTTAATTTGTACAGAACAATTTTATAATTTAAGTTTCATCTCAACTTCATCCAGGGTCAACATTCTGGCTGCAATCTTTTTGTCTAGACTTAGTTTATCGGCAGTAAATGGCTGTAGTTAATAAAGAATAGTTTATCGGAGCTTAGCAAATATGAAATGGAACCAGTGTCGGAAGTCTCGACATAGTTCCCTGTAAAACCACCAGGTGGCGCTCAAAAAATGCCGTAACGAAATTAGTGTTTTCGTGTATTTATTGATCGAGAAGACTTTTCGAATGAAGCTTAAAAAATACCTTTTTTTTAAGATTTATTAAACATATTAGCTACATAAGTTAAAATGATATTCAATGAATTAGCAAATCATAAAATTTAGATTGTCTACGTGAAATGTCAAAAATGTTGCATCAGACTACCAGCGCAGGTGGCGCGTGTCAAATTTTCGGATAGTTAAGTGATATTTTTTGTATTATTTTATTTTCTGTAAGTGTAAAAAAAATGAGAGGTAATTTTACAAACGTTTTTGTTTAATAGGCATAACCGCTGGCGTACGCGTATCACGACAGTATATGACATCAATTAAAATAAACGCTATTTATTAAAAAAAAATGCCGCACTCAAGCAGATAATAGAGGTAAAACAATAAATAAATAACTTTTATAACTGGTTTTTATAAGTAATAAATTTTAAATTTGTAGCCTTTCTTTTTCTATAAATCTTAACTATGTGTCAAATTTTCATCTTGATAGTGTCCTATTAATTGAATTTTTATGTAGTTATTTATAACTTACTTTATAATAATGGCTTTTAATATTATTAAGATAAGATTCGTGCCGTTAAACATCCTGTAGTTGCGAAAAATGTCCTTACTTCTACTTGCAATTTCTTTGTCAATTGTGTTGTATGGCTATTTTTCAGCTTGACCACATTCAGCATAATTTCCATACAAAAGTGTCTACCGCGTCAAATATTTTTGTCTCCAAAATCCTAGCTAGCATTTCAGCCTGAGCGTCAAGTAATACAGTCAGCCTAAAAAATTTGTAAATAAAAAATAAAAAAACACCAAATAGTAATAAAAACCATTTGCGGATAAAAAGCATATTTATTTGTTTGACATTGGCTGAACTTAATGTGCGTACAGTGCGTCTCAAAATTCAGTGTATTTATTATGTATTTTGTAACAACTGACGTGCGTTTGTTGCTCCTCACTTCTCCCCATCCAAAAACTACTGAACAGATTTTGATAAAACTTTCTAAAAATATGGTTTTAACATTAGAAAAACACACTTGCTATAATATAAAACAATATTTGTTAGATACGATATATATCCTGAGTGAAAAGAATGTTAATTGGGACACAACAGACACGCCACGGACACTGGTTTTGGTTCTTCTCGTCCAACCTATGTTTACTAATAGTTTTGCTTGTTTTTGTTGTTGTTGCTTTTTTGTTAAATTTCATCTGTTTTTTTTTATTTGTAATACAACATTGTGTCTGTTATCGTGTGTGTGATGTTCCTAATTAATTAATGTATTTTTCTGATTCCTTTATATCTATTTCAAATAATTTTGAGTAACAGATAAATTAAATTGTCAAGTGTATGAATTTCAGCCTGACTGTACATAATGTACAGCCAGACACGTCCTCAAAATGACGTCACGCACCCCGCCTTATGACTGGCCCGAATTTATGAAACATTATACTTTGGGCGCTACGTGGCTTCAAACTGAGAATAAGTGGGTCTCCCGAAGAATTTTTGTAGATTTTTACCGTTGCGTGAGTTTTCGGTTACCTACGAGAGCGGTCTAATTTCTTGTGGTAGATTGTTGAATGTTTAAGGTAAAAAATATTTGTAATATATTTACGCATAAAAAATAAAGCCGCACAAATGTAAGCGAAAAAAATAGGTACGTAGTAAGTAAAATTAAGTATTTATCTCAATACAGAGATAGAGCATTTGCCTGTAATAATAAAAATATTTTTTTACGCATATTTTTAATTAAGATGCCAAGAAAATAATTAAATTGTATTTCTAAAAATAATTTCACATTTATAATTTTCCATTAAGTAAAATAGTTCAGTACATAATTTGACAATTACCAGCTTCTGCATCGCGACTGTATCGATGCTAAAAGTAGCGCAGTGTTTAAAGGTTGACTTTTTGCGACTGCATCGATGCTAACTCGCTTTAGCATCGCTACTGCATCGCTGCTAAATGTCCCAGTGTGTAAAGGGTCTTATTGTTGTTTTCAATATATATTTTTTGTCCAATAAGTCGGAAAACGATTTTTTTGTATAAAACCAAAGTTAAAGCTAGTTGGAGCTACCAAAATTGACAAATAGCTTAACTGAAGATAAACTACACATTCGCGTTCAATGCGAGTTAACGAGCATGCAGCGGCCTCAAGCTAAGTCGGGGACACATGTTGCAAACATACAGGGTGTAGCTTGTAAACGAGAAATGTATTTACATATTTAAGACGTTTTACAAAAAAAAAAATAGTCAAAGGCTATTTATCCTAGAATTATAAATATAGAATAGTGTCCTACATAGAATACGTGTTGAGGAGAAAAAATCTGAAACGTAATTAAATAGGTAAATCAAGGCGATTTTAACTGTCAAGTATCTGTTTTTAGGGTTCCGTAGCCGAATGGCAAAGTAAGGAACCCTTATAGTTTCGTCAAGTCTATCTGTCTGTCTGTCTGTCCGTCCGTAGGTCACAGCTACTTTATTCTGTAACTATAAGCATCACACTGTTGAAATTTGGTAGAGTGATGTATCCTGTTAACCGCTTTACGATTCTTATACACAAAATAAAAAATAATGATATTTAAGGGGGGCTCCCATACATGAAACTAAAATAATAAAAAAATATTTAGTCAAACCTATACGTGTGGTGTCTCAATTGGTAGATAGGTCTTTTAAAATGACATAGAGGTTTCTTAAAACAGTTTCTTTAAAAACCTAAAGTTTCATAGCTAGACGCTTCCAAAGTGGTAAATTGGGCCTCCCCCCATCTAACTTCTAAACTAAGCGAGTGTAAATTTTGAAAAAAAATATATATTGTAGATTTTAACAAATACCTACTTTCAATGAAAATTAGTTCGGATAAAATTGAACAGGAAGTTTTTGAGATATAGGACATTTTCAACAACCGCAAACATAACTTTGTTCTTCATACAAACACTATGAAAAACAAAGTTACATTTGCTGTCAACAAAATATTGTGGTATTTTACTAAACGGAAGTAAGTGGTTTTCCTAATGCAGTTAAAGTTGGCACGGAACCCTCAGTGCGTGAGTCCGACTCGCACTTGGCCGGTTTTATTTTTTTTGAAGCAGCAGCTGAGCTCTAAAACAGGTAGATGTTACAAAAATATTTGTTTCTTAAATAGCACAATGGTATCTTAAAATTAATATTTTTTTTTAATTATTCAGAGCAGAAAGTTCGAAGACGACAGTAAACTCATTTTCATATTTAATCCATTTAATCAAACTGCACCGATCCTTTCAAACTTTGATGTCCGTGCTTCAAAGGACTCGGTTCAACTTGGAACAGCTATTTGAACCAATCGCTTGTCCAAATTGATACTAACGATAATTCAAACTATCCTTACACAGACGCCACGAGTTTCCGTTAGATTTGAATTTAACGATCATTGCACTGAAACTGAAAATGTGCAGCTCTGAGCAGGGAGTTTGCATGTTAGAATTTGGCTAATAAAGCTAATTTTATGCTTGCAGGTAAGTACTATTAGAAATGTTTAAAGTGATCCCAGTATATTTGGCTACGCTACGTAGTTAAAAAGATGTATTCACTATACTCGCACTTGCTTATTCATATTTAAAATGGGTTTAAATGAAGTTTTATCATATAGTTACTATAACTTTTCAAAAAATCAGCGTATAACATTAGCAAAACTAACCACATAAAAATCCCGCTACCTTCAATTATTCGCTACCTTAAAAAAAAAACCTTGTCAGATGACGTATCGATACTACTATCGATACTATTAAACGATCAATACTATTAAAATTGTATAAATTCAGCTTTTGTTATACTTTTAAAAAGGTTCGGATATTTGATGGATTAATTAGACCAAATTCTGTTTAAACAGAAATTATTTTCTACCTAGTAGGACATTTTGACCAATGACAGAATGGCTTAACCACCATTGTCTTTTTAACAGACATGTAAGCCTGTCCCGACCAGTGATGTCCCAATTCAAATGACGGCGGTGTCGGCCACGGAGTCCTATCACAGTGTAATCCGCTTTATAGTTAGGGATGGTATGGTTAAATTAAATGTGGAAATCGGGACATTAGATATGTTAGAAATTATAGACCTATTAAACTACCGTAGCAGCAGGTCGTGTTATCTGCCACCGTAAAAGAAAGGGCATCACTTCAAACAAAAGACGACACGAGGTGCAAGGGCTCTTAAGATTGATGTTATGCGAGTAGTACCTAAATCGAAGAATTTTCGTTGTATCGTTGAGATAAGGATTTTTCTGCATTTAACGTCACTTCGTATCTACGTTCAAGACGTTGTAGCTTTTATTTAATTTATGTAATAGTTACTGAAATTGATGGGAGGGCGCAGTTTTTTTTAGTGGATTTCAACTTTAATAAAGACTTAATATTAAATTGATAAATACCTTATATTAATACTGGCTATAATTAAGTACGGAAGAACTAAGTACGGAAGTCTCGACACAGTTTCCTTGGATAACAACCAGATGGCTCTCGAAAACGCTGAATCGAAATTGGTGATTTTGTGTATTTAATGATTAAAAAGAAACAAAAACATTTTAACAGTTTATTAAAGCGTTATAGATACGTAAGTCAAAAAGATGTTTGATGCAGCAACAATCAGAAAATTGAAATTATCTACGCCAAATGTCAAAATTTTTGCTTCAGACTTCGTCCGCAGCTCAAGCACATAAGTATAATTTTTTTCTAATTCTATCGTTAAGTACAATATTTCAAGGGACATTATCGGACATTAATCGGGTCAATTCACTAAACTTGGGACACCTTCCAACATTAGCCGGAACCATTTCGCTCCGCCTCCCAGAGGAATAGAGTGGAGGCATTATCGATGCAATTTCAAGCGATACCACTACTATGCCAACTTTAATAGATCTTAAGTGAGAGTACTAGGATTGAGAATTGAACGGTTTTTGGAGTCAGACCTAACAGGACTGACGATGATAAGTGCCGTAGAGGAATAATTGCTGAAGTGGTTTTGGGGTAAATTTTCGAAGGATGTGTTCATAAATACTTAGTAACTTTACTACGTGTAAATACTTAGAGGTATAAGTGAAATATTTTACCTTAAGATATAAAGTAAAGCCTGTGAAAGAGTAATTATAGACCTTTTACCATGCTCAAACACAAGACTTTATACTATCGAACTCCTACAAAGTTATTTATAATTAACATTATAAATAAATACTGGTGTTGTTTTGGTCAGTGATATCCAACTCAGGGATGGTAATATGAGTAATGCTTTTTTTTTTAAACTTTAAATTATATGCAAGTTTTATTAAAGAAAACCTCTTTACAACATTCTAAAACATTCAAAACGAATAGGGGAAGTCACACCCTCGCGCGTGGGTGTGAGTAGAGCTCGCGCGTACTACGTAATGCTACGCCATAGCTAGTCAGCTACGAAGAGACGACTGGTGTTGGTAGTTTTGACTCGCTCTCTATTACTGCAATAATAAATAAATTTTGTGTTTTTTTTCCATTAATAATAATTTAATTTTTAATTTTTTTCTTTGGCATCAGTATCGTTTGTACAACGCCCCCGAGTTATCGACTTGTTAAGTAACTAAAAAACTTAAAAAAAAGGTATATCAATGGTCTCGTTTTAGTACTAGTTTAAAATGATTTGGCCAAATGCGTAAAAAATAATAAAAAAAAAACTTTCTCTCTTCGACAGTTACAAAATGGAGTGAAATGAACTCAGACCACACCTTTTTATTAAAAACACCAATACGAGCCTCTACACGTCTGGAGACTCAAACTGCCGAAAATTACAAAATTAAGGTATATTTTTGTATCAGTAAAAAATAAAGCACTGCAGTACAGTTTATGCATTTTAAGAATTGACCCCCATATTGGATATTATCCTTTATGAAATTCATCGTAGATATTTCCTTAAAGTGTTATGACTATATGACTGGACACCCTGTATACAGCTAAAATAGTCGTTACTGACTTATCTTACAAAGGACTAATTTGAACAGATTTAACTAGTAGCCTTATATAACTTGACAAAATAAGCAGCTTAAAAAACACATGAAATTAGAACGTAAACTTGTGAAAATTTTACTATCACGCAATTAAACCCACCTTCTGCAGATTAAGATGGATGATTAATCTTTTTTGAGTGTTTTTAGCAAACTTTGACTTTCGTTTTTATGTCTCAAGTGTTAGGGCGAAATAGCCATTTTCAGAAGAAGTCGCCACAGGCTTACGATTTTCCAAGAAGTTACAACTAAGAGGTTGATTCTTGAAATGAATGACCACATTACTGTCTGGCATCAAGTAAAATAATCTAGATTTTGAATTTCAACTAAAATTAAATCAAATACTTGCTTAAATTCCATTTACAAATATTTTTCTACATAAGAATCAAACTTATTTTTTTTCTCATTTAAGGAAAAACAAACAAGATACACAGATCGTCTCAGAATGACTTTAGGATTGGCTTAATGCAATTTACTTATTGTTTCACGATGGTTAGCTGGTTAACAGCATAGTATTACTGGGTTAAATATCAATCTGTTGCTGTCAGTTGACAGTAAGACACGTTGACGTTTCAACCACAAGCTAAAAATAGTAATTTAAATTGCGTAAATACTAAGGCCTTATAAAAACAGGTATAAAATAGAACAACTAAAATTATAAATATCTAGTGAAGATGTCGTTCTTAATGATCATTAATGATGTGGCGAACATGCGATTAACCGCAAGTTTGCTGCAACAAAACGCACCACTATGGCGTGAAACGCACAAACAACCGTTTCTTTTTACAGATGATAATAAAATAAACCCGGAGTAATCCCTTGTTCTATGGGATGGAAAATTGGGAAAGTTTTTGCGTCTGTCAAAATACTCTCCCAGAGACAATCGGAGTTAATTTAGGGGTACATTGTGTCTGGTAAGGAAGTCGGAAACGGAGAGTGTTTTTAGGAATGAATGAGATTTGATTAGCGTATCTGAAAGCGCAAAGCGTAAATGAAAATTTTAGATTTTAGACATATGGTGGACACAGAACTTTAAGCACATTGTTATATTCCTATTTGAAAGGTTTTGCCCTAGTAAGAGGGGGGAAATCCTCTTTCCTTTTTAAACAAATGCATATATTCCACAAGTAAGAGAAGAATCTTTGTTGGCAATCTGTCCGAAAATCAAGTGGAAATTACGTAAATATTAGGTAACTAATATTTCATTACATATCATACACAATAAATTAAATGTTTACTTCCTACTTCTTAGAAACAAACAAAGACACGGACGGATTTTTGTTTGATGGTATGGAAAAAAATGCTGTTTTTTTCAAGTATAATACCTGCATAAGATTTCAAGGTTACGTGTTCGTGATTGTCTATGAAGTATTGTAGGTGATCACATTCAAACAAGACGACCTTATATCATCGCCTCTTTACCGAATGACAACGGCTTAGTTTTTGAACCAAAGTTTTTTTTATGATAATTAATTTTAAGTTTTTTATTCATTGTCCATGTCCACTATATTGATATTCCAATATCTGTAAGACACAAGTAAAGTGCTAAAATTGATCTCATTTTAAATTAACCCTTACATTTGACAGAGTTCCAACAAGAAATTATTTTCAATTCGCAGTATCGTTATTCAAAGTAAAATAAATCATTCGTGAATTTCTAACGAAATAAACGTAGGCTAAGAAAATAATTAATCTTAGCACTTTCGGCGTTGTAAATTGAAACTCAGTCTGGTATAATGTTAAATGAGAACAGCCTAAGTTTTTTTATTGACAGAAAACTTACAAATGAATGTTAAATATGAGAACAAAAAAGAATATTTGGTTGAGTCTGAACCCAAAGAGTCATACATTATTATCAGCTAAAGAACGTCCACTACTGAGGATTGTCCTCCCGCGTGGCTTTTCACAGCGAACGATCACAAGCGGTCTGCGTCCAGTTTAATACTGCTATATTTACAAGGTCGTCTGTCCATCTTGTTGGTGGACTTCCAACGCTGCATTTCTAGTCAACCGGTCTCCAATCTTGAACTTTTTTCACGCTATACCCGCGCATTGCCACTAAAGCGACAACGAATCATAAAAATAAAATAAAGTATAAGACAATGCATTTGTTGAAAAAAGCCAAATAGTTCCATCTAAACATAAAAACACATGCTGCATTGCCTGTACACTTGACGACGGCCTCCGACGCGGCAACGTGTTGTCAACGAAGCATCCTAAAGCCGTTCCAATGATATCACACACGGAAGGTTTCTGAAGATTTTATTTTAATTTCGCAATTCAAATCATTTTATTTGCAAAAAAGATGGTATAAATACATTTAGTGTATGTTTAAAAATACATAAAAGTTCAGCATGTTTTGTCTGGGTACGACGTGCAAAGGATATTGACCAAAGCGGCGCCTAGATTGCGTTTTTGTAGTTTATATTTCAAAAATCTTGTTTGAATTTGTTGTATATGTATGTACATAGGTATATTGCGCGGCTGCGCCCGCGCCGATTCCTAGTTAAATAAACGAGTGCGTTGACAGCCGTCTAGCGTTTCACTTGTGTTCGTTCCAACTTAACAGTGGCAACGAGTTCTACCCGCGCATTCGGAAAAAAAATGTCGTTCTCCAATTTCGGGGTTTTAACGTGTTTCGACCACGAATTACACACGTGGAAGACATACAAGTGCAGATTATTGCAATTATTCATTGCAAATGATATAGACGACGCCAAAGATCCGTCGGGAGAAAAAAGACGGGCGATACTTTTCAGCGCACTCACAGAAGGCACATACAAGCTCGCAGCGGATCTTGCATTGCCCAAGGAATTGCCTAATGTGCCGTTTCAGGACATCATACAGCTACTCGACACCCACTTTACACCGAAACAAGTCGGTTTCAGCGAGCGCCATCGCTTTTACGCCGCCACCCAGCATGCCACCGAGACTCCTTCGCAGTGGGCCGCCAGGCTACGTGGCCTCACATCAAATTGCGGCTTCACTTACGTCGAGGAAGCGATAAGAGATCGCTTTATCATGGGCATGTTGGCCGGGCCCGAAAAGGAGAAAATGTTCGTGCAAGAGTTAGCAGGGTTGACACTGGCAAAGGCCGTGGAGCTGGCCGAAGGACTCCGCAGCGCGCGTGCCGCCGCCAGCGCTGCCGCGGCGCCGCCCGCGCCAGACGCCGGTCAGCTGTTCAGGATCGCGCGCCCGCCGGCCGCGACCGCCGGTTCCGGCGCCACGCCTCGCCGTGCTAACAGTGAATGTGCAAGAAAGTGAACTTCGTCGCGACTACCACGAGTGAGGTAAACAAGGGCGACGATGACGGTGAGTTATTTAATATTCGCTCGTTAAAAGGTGAGCCGCTAGTTGAGCCGGTGTATGTTAACGGGAAACTCCTTCAGTTTGAGATTGATAGCGGTTCAGCGGTGACGGTTGTATCGGAAAGAACCTATAATTTGCATTTTGATAATCAGCCCTTATCAACAACGAGTAAAAAGCTTATAAGTTATACGGGTGAGGTGTTAGGTTGCGTAGGCTGCGCTCGCATGTCGTTCAAGTGGCGCGAACGAACGCGCGACATAGATGTGTACGTGGTGCGCGGGAGCGGCCCGCCACTACTACTCGTAGGTCGCGATTTTATCGCACAATTCGAACTACAGCTAAGTCCGGTGCATTATTATGAACAGGATGATAATATCATTAAGTCATTTTACACACGGTACCCCGATTTATTTTCAGGTAAATTAGGAAAATTCAATTTGTTTAAAGTCAATCTTACACTAAAAGAAGGCTCCAAACCGATTTTTTTTAAAGCGCGTCTAGTAGCTTTTGCTCTAAGGGATAAAGTTGAGAGTGAACTAGCACGATTGGTCGACCTAGGCATACTTCGCGCGATTAATCACTCCGCGTATGCGTCACCTATCGTGCCGGTGTTAAAGCGCGATGGCTCGGTGCGCATTTGTGCTGATTATTCTGTTACTATTAACAAACAGCTGATCATCGACCAGTACCCGCTGCTGACGGTAAACGAGTTATTTAGTAAGCTATACGGGGGACAGCAATTTACAAAACTAGACCTGTCCATGGCTTAAAACCAATTCTGTCTGGGTGAGGAGTCACAAAGCCTAACTTGCATAAACACGCACCGAGGTCTTTTTGCATATACGCGACTTGTTTTCGGTTTGGCCAGTGCGCCATCTATATTTCAAAAGGCTATGGAAAATTTACTTGCAGGTATAGACGGTGTGCTGGTACTACTTGATGATGTCCTTGTGACTGGTTCTGATCGTTTGCAGCACCTGGACAGGCTAAACCAAGTTTTGCAAAGGTTGCAGAATGCAGGGTTAACGTTGCAACGAGACAAGTGCAATTTTTTTCAAAATGAAATAAGTTATTTAGGGTATGTTATAAATAAAGACGGATTGAAAAAAACTGCTGATAAAGTAAAAGCTATACTTAACGCACCTACGCCGAAAAATGTTAATCAGCTTCAGTCATTTTTGGGACTAGTAAACTATTACAGGTGTTTTGTTCCCGGGGCGTCCAGTATTTTAAGTCCCTTATACGAACTGTTAAAAAAAAGCAATAAATGGCGATGGACTAGTATAGAAAACGATACGTTTAATAAAATTAAAGAAATACTAGCGTCAGATCAGGTGTTAACCCACTTTAATCCTGAGGCTAAGATTATTTTGACAGTAGACGCCTCTCCTAACGGGTTAGGTGCTATTTTGTCACAGGTTTGCGAAGACGGGTTAGAAAAACCTATTTCTTTCGCGTCGCGAACGCTTAATAGTGCTGAACGCCGTTACTCACAAATTCAGAAAGAGGCCACTGCCATAATATTTGGCGTCCGGAAATACCATCAATATTTATATGGTCGATCGGTACCATTTGTTTTGCGAACCGATCACAAACCGCTGCTTTCCATTTTTGGTCAAAATAAAGGGATACCAGAAGTTTCTGCGAATCGATTGCAACGTTACGCATTATTTTTGAGTGGTTACAATTATAATATAGAGTATATAAAAAGTGCCGGCAATTCCGCGGACTTTTTATCGCGTGCCAGTTTGCCAAACTTGTCAGAGAACGATAGGGAGGGAGACGCGGCCGCCCGGACTTATAACGCGGAGGCGGACTTATGCGACCGCGCTGCGTACGTGTGCTTCGTCGTGCAGGGCGCGCTGCCGATAACGTTACATGAGCTATGTAATGCAACGAATAAGGACAGATTATTGGTTAAAGTGATTAATTATGTACAAAATGGCTGGCCAAAGTCAATTTCTGATGCCGAGTTAAAGCCATATAAATTATGTCAACAAGAACTGGCTTATGAAAACGGTTGTCTTATGCGCGGTCATAAAATAGTTATACCTAAATCATTGCGCGACGGAGTCTTAGCGGAACTGCATCGATCACATTTAGGTATTGTACAAACAAAAGCTGAGGCTCGAGCGCGTTTTTGGTTTCCGGGCATAGATAGTGCAATAGAAAAAATGATAGCAGCGTGTGACGTATGCGTGCAGCTGCGAGCGTCGCCGCCGCGCGCGCCTTTGTCTCCGTGGCCATTCCCCGCACACCCCTTTCATCGTGTCCATCTTGACTTCCTAGGTCCAATCCATGGGCGAATGTACCTGGTTATGGTGGACGCATACTCCAAATGGTTATGGCCAGACGTACGAGATGAACAACTGTTCTGCGCTGAACGTTATTGACAAATTGTATGATTTTATGTCTCGGTTCGGGCTGCCTCATACGCTGGTAACCGATAACGGGACTTCGTTTTGCGCTCACGAATTTAAAGCATTTTGTGAACTAAATGGAATTTCCCATATGACGTCACCGCCTTATCACCCTGCTAGTAATGGACAGGCAGAATCATACGTTAAAATAGTAAAACGAGGAATAAAAAGTAGCTTACAAGATAGTAACAATGTAAGAGATAGTAAATTAAATCTGCTAAAGTATCTTTTTGACTATCGTAATTCCGTCCATTCCACGACGGGAACGACCCCGGCTCAACTAGTGTTCGGCCGCCGGCTGCGCTCGCGCCTAGACCTCGCGAGCCCGCGCCCGCTGCCGCCGGCGTCGCCGCCCTCCTCTGCCGCACTCGCTAAACGAGTCGTTTCTAAACAGTCCTTGCAGACTGAAGTACACGGGGGCAAAGACAGAACATTTGCACCAGGGGAACATGTGTGGTACATGAAATTTTCAAATAATAATAAATTTACTTGGGTGATGGGAATTATTGTACAAACTTTAGGGAATAGACTTTTTTTAATCAAAGACTGTGCAACCACAAATATAGTGAAGAAACATTCAAATCAAATGATACACTGTAAGCGTTCCTTTCTCGATTCAAGCGACCAGATACTAAGTGACAGCGCCGCATGTACCGATGACAACAATGGCTGTTCCGACAACGTCATAACATCACTTCCGCAACTCGAGGTAGCCCCTTCACAAACTGACGGAACCTCGCATATCGAGGAGGAGGAGGAGAATGAAAGGGACGAATTGGCTACGCCTTTATCACTGCCGCCACCACCTGATAAGTCCGAACCTCAAGTCAGTTCATTCGTGACCACGACCAGAGGCGTCCGACGGCCACCGGATTCTGATGATGACGATTTTTATGATGTTGCGGATGTTGACGAACCTAGAGTCGAGGAGAGGTCAAAACGCAACCGACCTCCTGTAGATTATAGGAGTTATTTTTAATGTATCGTAGTGCGTACTTGTTGGGGGAGAAATGTTGTATATGTATGTACATAGGTATATTGCGCGGCTGCGCCCGCGCCGATTCCTAGTTAAATAAACGAGTGCGTTGACAGCCGTCTAGCGTTTCACTTGTGTTCGTTCCAACTTAACAGAATTATAACAGCACTGGTATTTTAATGGTAACTAAGTAAGTAAGTATAGAATTACTTTAGTTTAATATAACAATTACCTTCTGAATGTATGAAAAATGAATGTAGGTGAGGTGCAATAACTTTGCTATCACAAAATATAACCTCAAAATGTCTGCCATGTTTGCGAGGAATTCAATCTGCCATTGAATTCCTCGCAAACCCCTCATTATTTTTAAAAAAAATAATAATTCTGTATTTGTTCAAATATTTATACATTTTATCCGAACATTTTGTAAAGACGCAAAGTGAGCCAAGTTTTTATAGAGTTTTGATCAAGATCCTTTGTAATTTTGTTGGGTATGCTAGATTATGGTTCATAAAATTCCAATCCATATTGGATTTTCATTTTATTTATAATGAATTTACAATAAGAACTTTATAAAAGAACTATGCTATTCACACGTTACATAATCATAAAGTATTTCCTTCAGTAAAACATTGAATTTTATTTTTTTCCATGAAGTTTCTTCATTTATTTAATTTATGTTAAAGTTAGATCATTCAGAAATTTGGAAATAGTTCAATAGCATTTATCAGTTTTTTTTTATAATGTCTTGCCTAGCTCTAAAAAAGATATGGGTAATTTGTTAAAAATGTTAGGCGCCATGCTGAATATACTATCTCATACCCATACAAAATATTCAGCGAACCAGCGCCTCCCTCATACCGAATATTTTTCAGGTACTTGCGGCTAAAAATTTTGTAAATCCAAAAGTATCCGTGTGCCAAAAAGCTATTTAAGCCGAGCCCAGGAGAAAAAGAGGAAAACACTTCAAAACTTTACTGTGCGCGGATTGCGATGCAGTTTTGATAGGTAAGCGGCTCAGCTTAACTATCAAATTTGCAATTCTAATTGTGATTTCGCATGATATTTATAATATTATTATCATAAATCAACAAAATTATTTATATTCGTACTATTGCAATATTATTATATTGATAATATTCTTTTACACTGAGTCGGAATGGAGCTGCCTGGAAATTGAACGGCTAAAGTTGGATCGCAATACGCCTCCTGGTCCCCTATTTTTGAATCGCTCGCGTCAAGATGGCGTGTGAAATTCTTTGATTAATGTCCGATTTTACGATGAAAATGAGTTTATTTCAACTCGGGAGTAGTTCGAAAAAAGATAATTGAATTTTGTGAGTAGTAACGTTTATAATTTGCGCAATTTTTCATTGATTTTAATACGTTTTCAAACGAAATTCACGCCATATTCAAGCGAGTGATTCAAAAATAGGATCGCTGGTCCTTCTTCTACCTACTAACAATAAACAACCAAAACACTGCTATCAAAACACCTAATAAAAACAGCTCTGCAAAAGTATAACAGACTATATAGAAAAGATTGCTCGAGACGCCCATTTTACCACTTTGGAAGCTTCTAGCTATGAAACGTTAGACTTTAAAAGAAAATGGTTTTAGCAACCTCTATGTCATTTTAATAGACCTATTCATAGACACCCCACACGCATAGGTTTGACTAAAAAAAACGGTTTTAGTTTCATATATGGGAGCCCCCCTTAAATGTCATTTTTTTATATGAATATCGTAAAGCGGTTAACAGGATACATCTTCCTACCAAATTTGTACAGTGTGATGATTGTATTTTAATAATAATATTATATTATTGTAAATTATAATTCTTTAATTTAAATTGTATACTTTTTTACATATGTTTGAAATTTTTGTGTTAGCATTTGTCTGGTTTGTTTGTTTGTCTAATGGTTTATGTAATGATTAATTTTTTGCATTTGTTCGAATTTTATTGTATTTTATTATTATAAAAATTAATTCTACCCACAAAGGCACCCGCTGAAAATCAGCGTCGTGGTATGCGTTCTGCTGCCACGACTTATGCTGAGCCTTTTCGACTCGAATACTTAGCCCTGTTTTTTCTTCTGAATGTTTTTTTTTCCTGTCAATGATTTCGGTCGAATAAAGTATTTTCTTTCTTTCTTTCTTTCTTTCTGTCTTATAGTTACAGAATAAAATGGCTGTCACATACGGAAGGACAGACAGACAGATTTGACGAAACTCTTATAGTTTTTTGCCGAATGGCAAAAAACTGAACCCTTAGGTTCAGTTTTTTGCCATTCGGCTACGGAACCCTAAAAATAACAACATAATTTAGCCGTCATACCTCTACCTTTAACTGAGTTTCACCAAATTATTTCGTCTCAAGAACTTGTATCGAGTACTCAAGCATTTCCAAATCGTTGGTCTGGGAATACGTTAAAACGACAAAGAAGTCCTGTGAATACGGGCCAGTGGGCTAGATGTGAGTTATTGAGTTATATAGTTCCATGTTCCGCTGGGGAATTTAGGCGCTACAATACAAATGTATACAGCAAGCCCACGTTTTACTTTACGAGTTGGCAAAGAAGCACTTCATGGATTTACTTATCTACTGTCGTTTCGAATGCTTTTCAGTATCCATGGTCACAGGTATGTCAGCTACAGGTAAAAACGCAGTTTGGATCAATGCGTAAACTTTAGGACCAATTCCTCGTTAATAATGAAACCATTTATGAAACTAAGTATCAATTTGAAAAGATAGTACACACCAAAGATTTCTTAAGAAAGAGTTCTTTAATTTCCCATGGAGAATATGTGATGACTCGGCACTTCACTCCCATGAAAGATTTTTGGTACTTCGGGTAAAAAGAATGTTTTGACCTCTAATATGCGTGTGCCATATGGCTTAGATGTACATCAATTTGCGTTTTTTTATAAAATTCGATACGTATGCTGTCCACTATTACTCCAGTGAATTTAATGTAAAGTTGCCAGCACATCAGGTACCCCACTTTTGTTGAAAACTAGCCCTTATTACAACTACATAAGATACCGAAGTGTTTATCTTGACGTGCTGTTGTTCTTACCTCTAATATATTTCGTAGAATCTATTATATATATTTTTACCAATACTTACTGTAAGTTATTTGTTAATCGACCTGTCATTTGATAATATTTCAATTTTTGGCGTGAGGCATTATCAAATAGGTAACTGTGAGAAAAGGTATGTACAAGGTACAAAAAACATTTAGGATTAGAGTATGGTCAATAAATTAGGGAGTCCTTCTAATTGTCGATTTTACCAACGTCAGATCAGACTTATCCGACTGAAGTATAAACCACCGATTTTAAAAGGACATTTACATAAATGATTGCAGACAAATAGGTCACGTTTTCAAATCATTTTTTTCGACGAATACTCCTTATCAGAGGCACTATTTTTGAATCACTCGTGTAAAAATGCTGTGTGACTTATTGATTAATGTACGATTTTCCAATGATAAATTATATAATTACACACGGATATGATAAAAAAACACAGAATTTTTTGAGTGCTAACATCTATATACCGCGTTGTTTTCATTAACTATTAATAAGTTTTTGAACAAAAATCATACGCCCTATTCAAGCGAGTGATTCAATAATAGGTCCCCCTGACGTTGGTAAAACCCAGTAATATTAATCAGGTGAGCCCTCTCATTGAAATTTGACTATCCTTTATTTCACACCTACTTATAACTAAACCTGGGTTTAAGTTGAGCTTTTCTTTGAACAGAGTTCATAGTTTAAGTCCTTGTGGTCGAAACGTGGAACTAACTAATACGGTTTATTGGAGTGTTCAGTAACAGGCGCATGATAATTTGTTATTTGTAACTATTTGGGTACTTGTAAGAAAAAATATTGCTCAAGGGCTTAATGCCTTTTTAACTCATAATACCTTTAGGTAAAGAATATGGAAACTCAGTTTTGTGACTTCATAATACCATTTTCCTATGTTCATAAAAGAAAGTCGTGCTGAAAGAGATTTTTATTTATTTATTTTTTATACATAAATACATGTCAGTCCTATATAAACATCTTAGATGCTAAACTACATATCTAAATATTAAATATATAATTTAATCAGTGGATCTCAATCTAATACACTTAACAACAAAATTCAGTAGAACTACTTCAGATTGAGATGTGCGTTCCTCTAAGATTTCCTGAAACAAAGTAATAACTAACACGTAGTTTCACAAATTTATAACCTGAGAACAGATTTTCATTATTTTTACTTTATGGGCTGGGTGTGAAACGAAATTTGCTGAAACTGCTAGTTAACGTTTAAAAATGTAGGTTTACTCTATATAGGTACATATTGTTCTTAACTAAATACTTTATATTTATAAAATAAATTATGAATCTGATATCAAATCGTTCGTGAAAATGAACAACGTTTCCAAATATCAGAAACCGCGGCAAATCTAACATCGCAATACATCGAGACAAGCCCGGCCGCATAGTTTAAAACTCTTCAACCCGCGGCGGCCTCAACAATTAACAGGATGACACTTAACATCATAATTTGATCGCGTAACCGCAAATATGCGGTCAATTTAACTATGCCAAATCTATTTAAACATAAGCGGTGGCGGGAGCGGTTTTAGAAGCAGGATGGTTGACCTGGTCTGGAGCTAAATTTTTTAACCACTCACTTGAATTTGGCGTGTGAATTTTATTCGAAAACGAGTTAACTATTCAATTTAACTATGCCAAATCTATTTAAACATAAGCGGTGGCGGGAGCGGTTTTAGAAGCAGATTCAGATTCCGAGCAGATCCGATTATGTAAGTATCATTTTTTTTACATTCTTGTTTAGACACTATTAAATGATATACTATAGACTTATACAAATAAAGTAGCCGATTCCCTTTTAAAAAGGCTATCCGATTAGGCACAAAGGACCATCCATCCTTTGTTAATAGAGACATAATTTGTACTTTTGAAAGATAAATTAAGTTATTTGTTTATTAAAACTTTTATGTAGCATGTGAACGTGTTTATAAAAAATATCGTATTTAGGTCGGTACAGCATAACTATTACAACTTTTTGTAAGCTGTTAGAGCGCTTAATAAAACGCTATTCGTCTCTTAGACCGCAGGAAGGCAAGCGTTGGTTATAAATTAAAAGATACATACATGTCATTGTTTTTTTTTTTATCCTTTGGACATTCCCACACATCGCCATCTAGCCCCAAAGTAAGCTACTCACAAGCTTGTGTTATGGGTGCCAGACAACGGATATAATACTTAAATACTTTTTGTTTGTAAATACATACATGATATACATAGAAAACACCCAGACCAATACAAACAGACATGTTCATGCACACAAATGTTTGTATTGTGCGGGGATCGAACCCGCACCCGCTGCGTAGTAGGCGATTTCTCAACCACTACACCAGACGGGTCGTCAAATCCGGACGGATCCGAGCGCAGTCAGGCGCAAAAACTAGCGTGATTATAGAGTAGCTAATGAGACTTCCCCTCCACCGCTGTGCGAGGAGGAAAAACACAAGGATTTAGTCCGTTCTGGAAAGACTACCTATATATGTGAATATAATCACTTTTATTTACTTCATAGATGGATAAATATTAATACTTCCTATATTTATTATTTTGATGATCTGATATACAAATAAAAAATTGTGAAATAGAGAACTATTTATAGAGACCATTTGGGTTAAGAAGTTAATATTTTTTATAGGAAATGGAATTTGTTTCAATAAAACCATTGAACAAGGTTTAGAAATCTATTAACTTACTAACAAAATTATAACACAAAATTGGTTATGGGAGATCACAATGTTGTCTTGGGAAAAACAGGTTTGCAAGATACAAAAGACTGAAACGTAACGACAAATCGTAGAATTTGTGATTTTCCCAAACTAGCTGTGATCAATTCCTTTTTTATCCTACACGCATATGTATAACGCATGGCCTACAAATCAGTAAGCTCAAGTCGTAGTGAGGGCAATAGCGCGAAGAACTGATGGCCGTTGAAGCAGAAAAGTCCTAGTATGGAGATCCTTCAACCAAAGGCGCAGCATCGGACGTCTACTGACAAGATGGACAGACGACCTTGTAAAGATCCCAGGATAACACCTGGATGCAGACTTCACAAACAATAGCTGTGGAAACGGTGAGGGTAGAGAGGGTATGTTTAGTAGTGACCATCTTTTGGTTGATTATGATGACATATTTCGCTGTTATTATCTCCAATAAGTATCTGTTTTACCGCTATCGATGTTTGGCACTCAGCTCACGGGGACCAGGGGCTCTATATTTGAATCACTGGCGTTATTATTAACATATATTTGAAAATCAATTAAAAATCTAAGAAAATAACCTAAAATATCCTACAAAATGGATTTATCTTATTTTTAATCACTGTTGTGTGGATTTTTTCTGATAATCATTCGAAAATCAAACTAAAAACATAGAATGGAACCCGGGAACCCGGTGCTTACCGAAGTTTTCCCTGACGAATATGACCTCATCCTCTTTAATGCAATAGTGGAAAGGGTGCTACTAAGCAGATATGTACCACCCTAGACCTCACTCTCCACACTTGACATCAGGGGGGCAATTCTCGTGCAATTCGTATACGAAAAAAGCACACGTTTTCAAGTTATTGATTTCTCAGGGTCACGATTTCTATGTATTTAGATTTTGTTCGTGCGTTAGTTCTTTTTAACGTGTAGATATTTTACTTGGTTTTGCGTTAAATAGGTTGAACTCGCAATCGAAATACCACACGAAAAAAGTTCGATTGCCACGACAATCGGCCTCCAGGTGCGATCTAGTCACAATATCTGCGTAGCCTTGAATGAAAACCTTTTGCCTCGTTACAATGCAAATGTATATCTGTGTATTGAAAAGCTAAGCCCGCAGCTAGTTAACACACGAGACCATAGAGTTATTTCCTTAGTAGTACGTCAGAAGTTCTCTCAATTATTATCTCTTGTCGTTTTATTAGAAGTTCTGTACAAATGTGTAAGATTTATATTCAGTCAATGGCCTGTAATAGGAGCAAAAATAATAATAAAATATTCTACATATTCGTATACTCTACGTAGTTACCTTGACCTGGTCATAGGGCTCTCAAATGCTTTTACTAAGAGATAAAGTAATCTAAATTCATAATTCCTAATCAATGTATATGAAATCGCTATCTCGTCGTACTAAATGATAATGTTAAGTTCTATGACTGGACGCATTTGTTTGCAATACATTGCTGGTTTCATTTTTTTTGTAAGACAATAACTTTTTTATAAATTTTGTTTTGATAATATACACACCGGCACAATTAGCGGAACACAAAAAAAGCAGGATTTTAAAATCTTTTTCTTGAGGAACTGGCCAGTTATGAATTTAATTTTAATTTATTGTCAAATTTGAAAATATAAAATTAGATGACGTACACTTTTTTCATTCATTTGTTTTACTTTCCCGAACAATACGTTTTGTCAACTTGTTCGAGTAATAACTACGTAATTGTATTTTTTTTAAATATTTTTTTTAATAAATTTGTTGTTCTATAGGCAATTTTGTTTATTAAAAGCTCTTTAGTATGCCTGACTTAACATCACTGGAAATCATAAGGGCTGATGAAATGAGAAGAAATGGCCATACCTACAGATCGATTGCCTCAAGGCTTCGTCGACCAGTATCAACGATTCATCGCAGCATCCAGCAGTACAGATCGTCTAATTCTCTTGTGAGGACTCCTCCTCACAAGAGAATTAGACAAGGGAGAAAAAGATGTACATCGAGGCGAGATGACAGGTTTTTACAACTTGGAGTTCGTAGGAATACGCGATTAACGGCTATACAAGCTCGAAATGAACTGGAAGACTTTCGAGGAGTACGAGTAAGTGAGCGTACAGTTCGCAGGAGATTTGAAGAAGTTGGTTTAGGGTCGTATATACCTGCCAAAGGCCCAAAACTTGAGAGACGTCACCGCGTAAACCGATTAAGCTATGCGCGAGAACATCGTCATTGGGATTTGAACGAATGGCAGCAGGTTCTCTTTACTGATGAGTGCAGAGTTCTTTTAAAACAGATCGATGGGAGACAGCGAAAATGGAGACGCAAAGGAGAACGCCACATACAGTCTTATTTTGAACACACAGTGGCTTATGGTGGCGGCTCGATTATGGTTTGGGGAGGGATATGTTTGGGAGCTCGCACGGAGTTAGTGATAGTCACAGGAGGGACCATGACAGCAGATCGATACATCAGAGACATTCTAGAAGAACATGTTGTACCATTTGCCCCATTTATTGGTGACGACTTTATTCTAATCTATACTAATATTATAAAGCTGAAGAGTTTGTTTGTTTGTTTGTTTGTTTGAACGCGCTTATCTCAAAAACTACTGACCCGATTTGAAAAAAAATTTTTATGTTGGATAGTTCATTTATCGAGGAAGGCTTTAGGCTGTATAACATCAAGATACGACTCATAAGACCACAGCAGAAATGAAAACTGTTACGAAAACGGGAGAAAGATATTTCTTTTGAGAGCTTCCGCTGCATACGCTGCGGAAACCGCTTAAGTTACAAAAAAATCATGTATGACAGGATTGTTCAGCATTAAGAGTTCTATAATAAAGTCCGCGACAGCATATGTCTATCTTTTATGGTTGACTTACCACAACCTTTTTTATGTTAATAAATTTGTAAAAAAATAATGCATTATTTTTAGAGGTGTATTATACACACAGGTATTTATTCTTATCAAAATAAATACATTCATCATCACGAGCATTTCATTAAAAACCAAGTTGCCCTTTATATCATTTGATTTCAATAAATATCTTAGGAGCTATCACAGTTCACACTCCGCACCAAAATAATGTTCGCAGCTTAAGTACAACGTGCGCTTGCACTAATTATTATATTATAAAGCTGAAGAGTTTGTTGGTTTGAACGCGCTTATCTCAGGAACTGCTGAACCGATTTGAAAAAATATTTCTGTGTTATATAGCTTATTTATTGAGAAAGGCTTTAGGGTATAAAACATCACGCTGCGAAGGGAGGGGAGGGAGCAAACTCAAAACGCGCGGACGAAGTCGCGGGGGACCGCTAGTGCAAGATAATGCTCGTGCTCATAGTGCACAATCGGTACAGGCATATCTGAGCCACGTAGGTATACCGGTGATGCAGTGGCCAGCAAATTCCCCCGATATGAATCCGATAGAACATGTCTGGGACTTGCTAAAAAGAAGGGTTAAATCCAGAATGCCACCCCCCAACAATTTGAATGAACTTGGAAACGCATTACTTGAGGAGTGGGAGCGGTTGCCTCAAGAAATCATCGATAACATAATCTGTAGCATGCCCAGACGAATGGAAACCGTAATCAGAGGAAGAAGGGGGAAACACTCGTTATTAATTTTGCTTGCATTTTATTGTTAAATCATTTAATGCTTACTTTTTTTATTTTTTTATGATGGTTCATAATCATCAAAAAGTTCACTTATTTCAAATTTCTTTATTTTTCAATAAAAAATAACGAAGTCTTTTCAAAGTCGTTGTTAAAAGATGTTAATCAATTTGTTATTTTATGTCTAATTACATTTTCGTCAAATATATGCGTTATTATCTCATAGTCTCACTTTTTTTTCTGTTCCGCTAATTTTGCCGGTGTGTATCAAATTAAAATAAAAAAACTTAATAAATATAACTTTTTTAAATATAATAAAATAAAACTATTATTAGTAATAATTTAAATAGAGTTTATAATTAAAATTTTTGCTCCTTTAAAACGCCACATTCTGAATCTGCCTTTTGCAACAAATAATAAAGGTCTTGAACCAAAAATGCCACGGTTGTGTTTCTACAAAATCACATGAACTATTTTTAAAATAACAAATTTAGACTTTTATCTGGAGAACCGAAAGTACTTACTAAGGATTTTTGAGGTTATCCAATTCAAACCACTGACTTAAACATTTGAAACCTGCCTACGTCCTATCCTATCCTATATAGTCCCGTCCTATATAATCACTAATACTAATCAATAATTATCATTAATAGCCAAAGGACGTCCACTGCATAACAGAGGCCTCTCCTACGGTTTTCCACAGCGATCGGTCCCAAGTGGTCTCTAATCGCGCAATGTGTACAAGGTCGCCTGTCCATCTTGTTGGTGGATGTCCTACGCTTGCCTTAGGTCCTTAATCTTCATGTGTTTTAGAATAAAAAACACTGACACGTTTATATTAAACGGATACAAGTTCAGCTTTTTGAGCCCTACCATTTTTCGTTCCAATATCCGTAGAACAATTACTCGTAAGTGCAAGTGAGATCACTCATAAATTTATTAGGCAAATAAGGGTTGACTTTGAAAAATGTAATAAATACAGTCTAGCGCCCAGTAGGGAATGTCCGGCGCATCTAATTTGAATTTCCAGCGCCTTTTGCTCCGATTCAAAGCGGAGGATATTATGTGGTAGTATGGAGACGGCTTTTTTTAGCAAATAATTAAATCAAAAAGATTGAGCAATATAACGTCATAAACATTGCACTGATTCTAAAGTACAAGTAAACAATCAGAACCTTTGTATCCGACAATACTCTCGTTAGACTAATCACTCTATCAAAGGTTTAAAAAAAAAGTCTTCAAACATCTTGAAAATTTGCTAGCACAAACCTCTTTTGATTGATTCAGCACTAAAGCTAGTACCCATCGTCAATTCCATATTTAGTACCTGCCTACCTACTTCGTCTTGGGAAGTTTTTTTATAATTATAAATCAGGCTGCACCACGATCAACTGGTGCTATAATATATACCTATATTATAGCCTATTCATTTTTCTTTGATTATGCCCATATCGTAGAGTTTAGGAAACACTTTAGCCGGTAGCGCATTGTATACCTTAGCCGTACGCATTAATAAAAAGAAGAACTAATCAGTAAATCTAGGTAAGGGTAAACCTTTTATTAATTATACGCTCTTCCAAACTAAGTTTCAACTAAGAAATAGGGATAATGTTCGTGTTTTAGGAATTCAAGTTAATATTAGTATGGATATGACATACTTTTTTTAACTTTTCAAAGTCCATCTCCACTCTATCCCACGTCTCCGGTCAAGCAATTCCTATCCGGTCGGATAATCATTTATTGGCGGCGCTTTACTGCTCCTATTTATACGGATCCATTCATATAATTTCAAGATTCAGATTTTACGATTCAATCTATAAATGTAGCGGAGATACGGATATTACATAACTGGCATGCAAGCGTTGCCCATCGAATTGCATATTTTTTTGATAGCGCCCATTAAATGGGCATGCACATTTCAGTCAAAACCATAAAAAGTTATTGAAATCATCAGTCACCAAAAGTCCTACCAAGCTTTTCTATAAGTCGGTTGTAAAAAAGTTACTAGCAAACTGAAAACCTATCCAACCTCGACACCGTTGGAACACCAACACATGCGCAAGCGGGATGCGAAATTCGGATTAGTCATAAAATTATTATCCCTTTGGAATAGAACGACAAAAGCGAGATGTCACTAGCAGCAAACTGTGTGACAAAAAGAGATGGGTAGCAGAACCATTTTTGTCAGATGTCAAACAGTTGACCGCCCTGCAGAAGCTCGCTGAAAATTACGTGCATTTGATTTTTTATATTTAAAAGTGAAAGTGTGTATATTTTGGAGAAATAATGCGTCTGAAACATGGTGACTTGATCGGTGATTGATTGTTATGCATTACAGCGGCATAACCCCAACAAATAATCATTTAACAGGTAGATTAGTCCAAATCGAAGCCTCATAATATACGACTTATATTTACCAATGCGCTTCAAATTTAAAGTACGCAGTTTGATTATTCTATTCTACAAACGTTAATTTACGTAAAAAGTAAAGACAGAATAACACAGGGAATGTATATATGAGTATTTTATATAATGAAATAATATTTAGTTTTACACTAGAGATGCATGTTCAATATTTTGTGTCGACTGTTTATCGTGCAGTAAACTACTATATTTAACTTAGGAACATTGTTATAAATCACCTGATCAAAAGGTTATCTCATTTAAAGCTTCAAATGTTACTTACTTATGTTAGTTACTGACATCTTAAATCGGTTTCGTTTGACAGCTTTTACTTGTCCTTCTTTTCCGATAGGAATATTAATTTTATGGGATTTGTATGCTATGTCTGTCTCTAATTTCAATGAAACGATGTAATAGTTGAATTCGCATAGGAATGCTTTAGTACTAAACGGTATTACCACGTAAAAGCTTAGAAAAATTGTGGACGTTACGTCAAGATAATCTAGCAGAATATAATGCTAAACAATATGCCCTTACAAAGATTATCAAACAGGCATGACGTATTTAGGTATGAAAGAAATTGTGTTACGCAATAGCTTCACTGTATCCAAGGAAATCCAGCGGATTTCGATGCATTTATTTTGAGTGATGAGGCTGAGTGTTTGAATACGATTGGATACGAATTGAGTAATGGCCTCAGATTTATAAGGAATAGACTTTCTTTTCGTTTTCTGCTAAATTCTGCTATTAAATTCAATTGAGCGTATTACATTTATATCTGAATCTGAAACCGAATAAATGAACAAAATTAACCTTCAATCATTCATCTCCCATTTTTTGTGTAGGGATTGTAAAGTTTAATCAAACTGAAATTAACATTGAAATGTATAGTTTAATCAAAGGCTATTGGTTATGTGTAAAACAAAGAGTTTTTTTTATTAGATCACGCTTGTTGAATATGTAATAAAACATTGAGTAGGTATGTCAATGGTGGATTTCATAATTAATTAATTCTCTCTACTATAATATAAAGCTCATTATTTGCTTGTTTGTTTGAATGCGCTAATCTCAGGAACAACTAGATCAATTTGAAAAATATTTTTTATGTTAGATAGCTATTTTTTTATAAAACATGACGCTGCGATGAGAGGGGAGAGAGCAAGCTAAAACGCGTGGATGAAGTTGCATGGGACCGCTAGTGTTTAAATAAATAGACTGTTTACTTGTAAAACACATCAATCCTATGTATCTCCCATCCCATTCCGATGCGCACATTTTCGTATAACTGTATTTCACCAATCATCGGCGTCAATCAGTCGTGCATTCGTTTAAAACAACGCATTCGAATTGCCGCCGCTCCTGTTAAAATTCTGAGACGGCTAGCAATAGATGTTCATCGCTACGTCTGTGCGTGTTTTTAATATAAATAAATAAATATTGGACACCAATCACATACATTGCTCTGATACCAAAGTAAGTAGCTAATTGCACTTGTGGTATGGAAATCAGACACAACGGTGGTACCACAACACCCAGCCCCGAGACAATATAGAAAATGTTGATATCTTTATTAAATATTATGCTTTTAAGTATTTATGGGAGACGCCCCCGTCATAATCGTTGTCTGGTATTCGTGACACAAGGATAAAAAGTCCTTACTTCGAAACCACGACAATTGGTGTGTTGTCTGGCGCATATTTATTTACTAGCGGTCCCCCGCGACTTCGTCCGCGCGTTTTGAGTTTGCTCCCTCCCCTCCCGTCGCAGCGTCATGTTTTATATCCCAAAGCCTTTCTCGATAAATAAGCTATCCAACACAGAAATATTTTTTCAAATCGGTCCAGCAGTTCCTGAGTTAAGCGCGTTCAAACAAACAAACTCTTCAGCTTTATAATATTAAGTATAGATTAGCGCAAGCGCACGTTGTACTTAAGCTGCGAACATTATTTTGGTGCGGAGTTATGTTAAAACTGTGATAGCTCCTAAGATATTTATTGAAATCAAATGATTTAAAAGGCAACTTGGTTCTAAATGAAATGCTCGTGATGATGAATGTATTTATTTTGATAAGAATAAATACCTGTGTGTATAATACACCTCTAAAAATAATGCATTATTTTTTTACAAATTTATTAACATAAAAAAGGTTGTAGTAAGTCAACCATAAAAGATAGACATATGCTGTCGCGGACTTTATTATAGAACTCTTAATGCTGAACAATCCTGTCATACATGATTTTTGTGTAACTTAAGCGGCGTATGCAGCGGAAGCTCTCCAAAGGAATATCTTTCTCCCGTTTTCGCAACATTTTTCATTTCTGCTGTGGTCTTATGAGTCGTATCTTTATGTTATATAGCTTAAAGCCTTCCTCGATAAATGGACTATCCAACGTAAAAATATTTTTTCAAATCGGGCCAGTAGTTTTTAAAATTAGCGCGTTCAAACAAACAAACAAACAAACAAACTCTTCAGCTTTATATTATTAGTATAGATTGACGCGATCGGGAATCGAACCTGGGACCTCGGAGCTGCGACGCCTTGAAACCAGCGTGCTTAGCCACTATACCAAACTAAATTATAATGAACTTTTGGTAAAGCTTTCACAGAGAACAATACTCCATTTGTTGTGCCAGTGACTTACACACAGCAGATCAAGAACATTACTTAAATTTAAAATCATCATCATAACAAAAATAAACAGAAATTTGCTTAATTAATAGTATCTTAAAGCCTATTACAGGTTTGTCTTGATACTAGTTGTTACTTGTTTTCAAAGTAAATCCGTAGGCATTAGGAAACACGTCTGAGCGCTCCACACCCTAAGTTTCCCTTTAATCTTTTATCATTTCCACGGAATACATAAATAGTGTTTTGCAATATTTTAGAGCCTTCCTTACTTGTACAGTCCACTTACTAAATATTCACTCTTTTCAATGAACCAGTCGCTTCACGTTGTGGTTTGATTTTCGGCGCCACCAGTTATTTCAGTCAACCATAACATTTGATATTTATTTCTACTTGAATAATAAACTAAAGTACATTGACCTTTACTTAACTGACCCCACTTGAATCCTAACTTCGTAACTGCAGTATTATTTTCTCTAGAACCTTTTTTGGCTGTAATTTTTTGTTTGTCATCTGCAACCTTCGCCCTAACCAAAATCTCAAAGATTATCCGCTTATTTAAATAAAGAGAGCAATGGCAAATTATTTTTCTCCGGGAACAACAGAAAAAAAGAATAAATTGCGTACTTGGTCGTGACAGAGCAGTCGTTATGGATAAGTTTTATGTCCTACACTTTATCACGGGATAAACCAAGGTGGAGCCATTTACTATACGAACTCGAAGATATTTTATTTGAGTGTTAAAATTGTGAATATAACGGTTTTAAACTACGCAAGTGTAAATTATTGTGAAGGCAACTTAATATTTTAATTTTATTAAAATTGAAATCTTAACAAATAAAAAGTTAAATTAAATAATAAAGTTACACTGCCTTATTTTGTGGACAAAAGAAATTAAATTATCGATTTTCACCAAAATTATGAACAGATATTTCATAAAAAACAAACAGTCGTATTAAGAACCTTCTCTTCTTCGCAGTCGGTTGATAAGTAAATCTTTACCAAGTTAAAATAAATTTGGACCTGCGCATCAAATCTGCTTTTAATTGAAAGAGGAATTATTTATTTATTTATTTTATGCTTTATTCCATTGACAAAAGAAAAAGTACAAAAGGCGGACAAAGCTCAAAGCATTTTGTAGCAGTTATTAAGTTGAGGTGGAAACCATTTAGGCGTAAAAAACGAACGTTCTTATATTTCAAATTATGAATTTTCAGTTTTACCCCAAATATCGTCAATAATTAAATTAGTAATAAATGAGTCGTAGTAACAAATAGTACGTCCTCAAAAACCCTGTAACGAGGACATTTCCTTAGATCAGGTTTGTCTCGAGGCTGAAACTTGAGTGAATGAAGGTCTGAGATAAATAATAGCATTCTTGAGCCATGAAACATAATAATACATATTATCCCGTGACTCTGCGCGTATTGAGTTTGCTCTCGCCTGTTGCAGCGTGATGTTTTAAAGCCTTCCTCGATGAATAAGCTATCTAACACAATAATTATATTTCAAATCGATCCGGTAGATCCTAAGATTAGCGCGTACCAACAAACAAACAAACTCTTCAGCTTTATAATGTTACTATAGATGAGACCGTTTTGATAACAAGAGTTTCCATTGATTTCAAGATCTACACATTATAAAACTAAGCATTTCACCTCGTCTATTTGCATGAATTATAGTGCAGTTTTAATCAATAAAACGAGTGATTCATGATAAACATTGCCAACTTTAAAATTAAAAGGCACGTACTATGCTAAGCTGGGATTTGTCGCTAGTTATAAGAATAGTTATAGAGATGTTTACAAAAATACCAAGAACATGTGAAGTATCTTAAAAAGTAGCTTAAAATACGTGTAATTATACGGATTATATTTAATCTTAATTTAATTTATCGTTTTAAGTAGGCAATAATTAAAATAATGTACTTTTCAAAACCTTGCCACTCCATCTGATTCGTAACTCAAAATCAAGGTAAGCCAGAAAAAGTATCCAACAAAAGTAAATCAATGTAAAATTTTCCTTCCGCTTTCAATTTTCAAAAACAGCTGATTCACTGACCGGTACTTGACAGATTTATTAGGCGTAAGACTCCTTACACACTGTGACTTAAAACGCCCTTCAGCATTATAACTCACGCAATGAACAGATTTAATTTAGCATCGATGCAGATGCGACCAAAACCAGTACATAATTTGACAATTTCCAGCTTCTGCATCGTGACTGCATCGCGACTGCATCGATGCTAAAAGTTGCAGTATGTAAGGGGTCTTTTATGTAAATATTTTCTAAAAAAAATGTTTTATTGATGCCACATACATAAGCTATTTTTAGTGTCATTTATAATGTGTTGGCATTTTCCGCATACAAACAAAAACATGACTTTTAACTGGAAGAATCATATTTATTTGAATCAATGATTAAAATCTGCAAGATAAAATGACGACCGGTAAAATATTTAGAAAAGTTTTACATGGGGTCTCCCATTGTAATGGTAATAGGAGACCCCATGTAAAACTTCGCAGCCGTCGCTTTAAAATGCGACCCTCTTCTGCGAACTGCCTCTGTGGCGCAGCGGTAAGAGGGTCGCATTTTAAAGCGACGGCTGCGCCAGAGGTCCTTGGTTTGATCCCCGAGTCGGGCCAAAATTATATAGCTGAGTTTTCCTGTTCAGAAATTATAAGGGTAGCCCGGAGTTTGGAAGCTGGCGGTGTTTCACCCCCATGCCTTGGAAAAGTACGTAAAGCCTTTGGTCTTGCGCCTGATCTCTCTCCGATCGTGTCAGATTGCTGTCCCATCGGGCTATGAAAGTGAATGGAATAGAGAGTGCACCTGTGTTTGCGCATATACTTGTGCACTATTATACGTCCCGCGCAGTCGGTTAGTCGTTGTGGCTAGCCACCGTAGTCAAAATCGGCTAAGGGGACTACTACTACTGCTACTACTTTACCCAATTCGTATTGAAGGGAGTCCAACGACAAGACAGACGTCTTTCTATTTATTTACATAGATTCGTCTGAATCTGTTAAGATTACAGGATCACACCGGATCACACGGATCACCCTGGAACCGCTTGCAACAGTTGCAACTGTTCGCTTTGGAAAACCGTAAGGGAAGCCTATGTTAAGTAGAAGACGTCCTTTGGCTGTTAATGATGTGAAGGTACAATATCTTCCAATGGTAACAGATATAGGGGCGATTTTACTAACGTCACCGACGAAATAAAACAACCGATTTTAAAATGTAACTTACATAAATGATTGCTGACAAATAGGTGACGTTTTCATATTAAACGTTTTGTATTTTATTCGACGCATATTCCTTATCTTACGTTAGAAAAAGCAGGTCTTAGAGTAAAACTAAATATCCTCATCCTATATTGCCCGAATAATTTGCACGCACATTGTCATACTGACGCCTTAATCTGTCATCCTTCCAAATTTCCACCCAACTCTATAATTTACCACATAAGGTTCAAATTCGCATTGTATATGAATGTGCAATATTGACAAGCGATTAGACACGGCACTTGCCACGGCCTGCCTAATTCATAGCAAGTGTTGCCGTGTCACTCGATACAGCGACAGCGCACTCGATACTATGGCGGCAATCACACCGTTCATTTATTTAACACAGTTGCTATGTGACCATTAAGGTTGACCCTAAGAGAAATGGAAGCGCTTAGTACAAACGTTAAGTCTAGTAGTAGTAGTCTAGTCTTACGTTAGGTCAAGCTACCTAGTGGCATAGTATGTTAGTCAACGTTGTTAAGTTCAACCTCTATATTTAATACCGCGGTTCAGTTACTATACAGCGCCATCTAGTGGTTGGACGCCAAGTCAGAAGTGCGAATTAGGTGACGGTGGAGTCAGCGCTTTAAGGTTACTTGCCCTTAAAAATGTTGATATGAAACGCGTTTCATGCGTATTAAGGCCTCTACACACACAACAGTGCCACCACAGTGCTGAAACGTGCCGATCGGTAACGCATCCATCAGTGTCAGTAAAAAATGACATTGTTACATACATATTATACGATGCAATCCGCATTCGTCAGTGACACGGCCATAAAGCATCCAGTATGTAATCCATATGTATTCTCAACCAGTGGCGGCTGGTGGGTTATCGACCTGGTGGTCCACCTTACTAAAATATAAAAAATAGTAAATGCAACAAAACAAAAAATTACATAATATATGTTTATTTAGGTTTTGTATATTTTTTTTTATTTTCACTTAAATGCGTCAAATCCTTGATACCTGTTTCTATCCAAATCGATTCTCCGCCAAAAATAATGCAAGGAAAACAAAAGCAACCCTTTCTTTTTCTGTTATACATCTCACTTTTAAAACTTCGCGTAAATGCTTTATTTTTCGATATGATATTTCTCGAAAAAATCGAAACAAAAACTAAAAACAATTACGGAAATATAAATAAACAATAATTAGCGCTTCACACATACAGTGAAACTATACTGGTAGTCTGATAACGAGATGTCAATCATGGCTGCCGTCGTCGCTTCGCTCGCGCCCATGCCGGCCGGACAATTCGTCAAACATCGGGTGCTCTCGGCCATCGTCGGTTCGTCCGTGCGGCGCTCGACAATCCACTCATTCATTACTCGGTACATTTCTATGAACTATCTTTTGTTTCACGCGTCAGGCGTATTAACTCGTATCTCCTGCAAGTTATATTAGCCGTCCTCGTGCACTCGCCGAAGTGCACGAGAATTTGTCTTAACAGGAAAATAAGTCTTAATAATTTAGTAAAGCGCTCAAAGTGTTTCACCATAATTGGAGAATTATTTATTTTAACGTTTGTGTATGTTTAAAAATAACTATTAAAATGTTAAATTAAAAATAAAGATGAAGTACTTTATATGTTGTAATTTAAAATATTTTGAATTGGTGGTTCAGCGCACGAGCGCACTTAAGGTACAGCCGCCACTGTTCTCAACGATAGAGTTTTCTTCATTTTTATCCTAAGTTTTCAAAAGCTCCTGGATTCTGCTAATGTTTTGGCGCAACTGAGTTGAAAACAAAGGTAAGCGACGGGTGCAATAGGTAACTAAGGTTAAATGTTTACCGCCTTGGTCTATCTTTTAATAAGCACGATCTAAATACTACATTATTCTTCAGTTTACATATTTTAACTATACCATGTTATTATTATGAAGTTATGGCGGTAGTTATCTTTACAACTACGCCATGACGTATTCAAAAGGAAATAAGATTTTTATGTGTGGCTTGACTGAACTACAACTCAGTTTAAATAAAAGTGGCCATTAGGCCCAATATAAGCGTCGGTGTGACGTCCGTCCCCCAAAGCTATGTATTGACGTGAGTGGATTAGCCTAATACATAGTGGATGAAATCCGCTCTCGGATACCTCCTATATGCGATATAGGGTAGTTCGTTAGCGTAACATTTTGAAGTCAAAAATAAATCTCTTATTTTTGCCGCGAGGATCGAACTTTTTTCGTATGGTAATTCGATTGCCGACGACGACTTTGACGACCGCCGTGGTGTAGTAGCTGCTAAGCACGCTGGGTTTCTAGGCCTCGCCGCTCCGAGGTTCCGGGTTCGATTCCCGGTCGGGTCAATATTGAAATCAAAATTTTCATATTGTCTCAGGTCTGGGTGATTTGGTACCACCGTTGTGTCTGATTTCCATAACACAAGTGCATAAGCTACTTACTTCGAAACCAGAGCAATGTATGTGATTGGTGTCCAATATTTATTGCGAGTTTTATCATTTACCCAAAGGATATCCACTGCTGAACATAGTCGGTCCATCAAACAAAGGCGGTCTGCATCCAGCCAGTGTGATCCCGCGATCTTAACAAGGTCGTCCGTCGAACTTGTCGGTGGGCGTCCGACGCTGCGCTTTTGGTCGAAAAGTCGTCGAAATCTAGAACTTTTCTGCCCCAACGGCCATCAGTTCTTCGCGCTATGTGCCCTGCAGACTGCCACTTAAGCTTATTGATTCGTAGGGATATGTGCGTTACCTTAATTATTCTACGTTACCCTCGCACATAAAACTTTCGCTCGCACGAATTAAATCGAAAAGCATAGAAATCGTGACCCCCAGAAACCAAAAACTATTTATTTTCTACTTCTTCGAAAAATAAAATTTTATCCATGATTTTTTTGTATACACACTGCACGAAAATCCGCCCTCTACTATCACCTCTGTTATTAAACCATTCTATTAGCTAGCATACTTTTTAAATTATGATTTTGCGAATGAGACACCTTAATCTGTTGATGAGCAGTGTCTCCAAAAGCTATATGACCCTTCTCATCTAATCATTGACCACATCCTTTAACCAATCACGTACTAGGAAAGCGACATTGGCATAAACACTTACAAAGTTTATACCCTTAAGTTGAATACCAAAAAGGTTGATCTACTATTGACTATGGGAATATCTGTGATAGCGATCGCCTTTTTTTCTGTATTTTCATTGGTACAGTGCTTTAGTCGATAAAATAAATTTATAAATATGCGCCAGACAACACATCAATTGTCGTGGTTTCAACGTAATAATGATTTAATTACTAGTCAATCAGTAATAGACAAGGGGCATTGAAGTTCAACCGCTTACAAGAAGACGACAGCCATTTGTTACTTTTTCCTTCTACTTCAAAAAAGGAGGAGGTTATCAATTCGACTGTATGTTTTTTTTTTGTATGTTTGTTACCTCATATTTCAGTCGTTTGTCGACCAATTCGAAAAAATTTTTTGCCTACTTAAAGGGTATACTTTCTAGTTGGTCCCATTTTTTGAAGGCAAACAATTTCTTTTTGGAGTCGGTGCCATCACTTTGACCATCAAGCATCAACTATCACAGCACCGACTCCGAAAAGAAATTATTTGCCTAAAATGGGTTCCTTTTCTTTCAATAGTCAAGAGTTTATTTAAGACTTTTTAGTGCATTTTGGTTTTAAAGTCGGTTTTTACTTTTTTTTGCAAGTCAACGGCAGTCGGCAGTCCTAAACTACCATTTAAGACTAGGGCATGACAACGTTCCGCTATTGGCAAGTCGGTGACATTTCCGACGGCAAAAGCTGCCGTGTGATAATGCGGTAAAAACGAGAGTTCCGGGTTTAAATCTATACTAATATTATAAAGCTGAAGAGTTTGTTTTTTTGAACGCGCTTATCTCAGAAACTACTGGACCGTTTTCAAAAAATATTTTATGTTGGATAGATTATCGAGGAAGAAAACTCCAAACGCGTGAACGGAATCGCAGAGGACCGCTAGTCTCTTTTTAACTATACTTACTACTTACTTACTTTTGTAACTATAAGCATCACACTGTTGAAATTCGGTAGGAAGACGTATCCTTTTAACCGATTCACGATTCTCATATAAAAAATATATAAAAAATAATGACATTTAAAGGGGGGCTCCCATACCTGAAACTAAAACCGTTTTTTTTGTGTAACCTACATACAGGTTCCTTAAATAATTTTCTTCTAAAGTCTAACATTTCATAGCTAGACGCTTCCATAGTGGTAAAATGAGCGTCTCCCCATCTAACTTATAAACTAAGCGAGTGTAAATTTTGAAAAAAAAAATGTAATGTAGATCTTAACAAATACTTTCAACGAAAATTGGTTTGGACAGGATCGAACGAGAAGTTTTTGAGATATAACACATTTTCAACAACCGCAAATATTACTTTGTTTTTCATACAAACACTATGAAAAACAAAGTTATATTTGCAGTCAACAAAATATTGTGGTATTTTACTTAGTGGAAGTAAGTGGATTTCCTAATTTAGTTAAATCTGGCTTGGAACCCTCGGTGTGCGAGTCCAACTCGTACTTGGCTGTTTTTTTTAACTTTACACCTTTACGCATACGGCCGGACAACTATGTGACCTCATAAGGGTTCTTTTCAAGACAAGGAAACCTAAAAAGAATTTTATAAAACTCTTAATCAAGCGATTGTTTCATGCCTTCAATCACAAACACGGGATGGTATACTGCGTAGACAAATAATTTATGTTAATTAGTATGCACCATTTGTTCAATAAATGTTAAGTGCTAGTGTCAATGAAAAGAGTTTGTATGTAAATGCAAGGTCGAACAGATTATGTCTTGCGTCAAACGAGACGATGTGTTGCATAATAATGCAATTGATGCTGTTGCAATTCTATTCATTGCAGTGGCAAAATGAGCTAGAAAGAAGAAAACTTGATGTCTTACCAGTTTGTTTTATATAAGGCAGAAAAAAGTTACTTCAGTTAATATTTCAGTGAAACGTTCTAGTATTTGGGTAGTACCTTTTTAAACAGAAAAAATATGCAGAACTTAATGACTGCAAACGAAAAACCTGCTGCTGTTGCATAAATTGCTTCATTTTTAATTATGTGTCTTTTCTGTGGCATGACTCTCTTTAACTAACATATCAAAGTGCATGAAAATCCAGAAAAGCTTTAATATTAGACAGGGTAATACCTTTCAGAATAAAAAAATGGATTTAAAGTAATGCTTAAGAATGAAGGCCTTCTGACACTCTTTAATTTGTGCTTATTTATTCCTATAAACCGTAAGGAAGTACTACTAACTTTAACTGCCTAAATAATAAATAATAATTTACATTGCTCAGATCCCAAAGTAAGTAGCTAATGCACTTGTGATATGGAAAGCAGACACACCGGTGGTACCACAACACCCAGACCCGAGACAATATAGAAATTTTGAACTCTGAGTGGCGAGTGACACGCCTTGAAACCCAGTGTGCTTAGCCACTACACCACGGAGGTTGTCAAAGTAAATTAGTAAGTTTTTCCAATCACGTTCGGAATAAGAAGCAAACAAATAAATCTTAAGGCGTTTTATATACTCGTATTAACGTGCAAGATCTAACTCTGTTTCCATAATAGACTTAGATATTAGATTATTTGTTGATAACAATTATATTTCTTAAGTATTTTATGTTAATTTTCATACCTACTTACTGATATCAGCAGCTGCTAGAAACTTTGTTTCCTAGTTTGTACTAGGCTATTTCTTTTTGATTTTTTGTGTCCTAGGATTATGCAATAATTTCAGATGACCATCTGTTTATAATAGTCACATTATTTGTCCGACTTCCTTGATAAACCCTGTACTGTTTAACTTCCATACCATAGACGTGTACAAATAACTATATTTTATTCATGAATATCGGAATAACATAAAAACTTCCACTCTTTAAAGCTCCCGGTTGATTGAGCGCAAAAAACCATTCACTTGTGAAGCAGCCATGATATCGAATTTCCATTCGTTTTGTTGTCATATTTAAACACCGATTTATTGCACAATGAAAAAATATGCAAATCAGTCTATGAAAACTATGAAACGATCGGAAAACCGCTTTTATTAACAAAACGTCCATCCCGTATCAGGAAATGTGTTAAAAACAAAATGGGAACGTTAATTTTGTTTTTAAAATGGAGCTACTGGAGTGCGTAAAATATGCATGTAATGCATCTTACTTCAGATTTATACCACCGTCATTTTTATGTTTTTAAATTGTCAGCACTTACCGATAGATTGACGCATTGCATGTTCCTTTTAACTGCTAACGAGTTGTAAGGGAGAGTTGTGTGAATCGTTTATGGGTAGAAATTAAGTCTGCGTTTCCACCAAGTGAGCAGCTCCAGATTCAATTAACCTCCTAAGGCGCAATTGCGGTGACGGTCGCGTTTCCGCGGTGGACTGCGTGCGCGTACGCAATTCGCGCGGTGTCAGGATACACGTTACGTAAACAGTTATAAAATCTTATTGAAACAAGCTATTATCATTCTGTAAAAAGCTTATTGTTACTGAATAAATAACCTATGCTTGTAATAAAAAAAAATGTATTCAAAAATGAAAAAATAGAACCAAACAAATTCGTGGTAGGGTGACGACATATACGAAAAAAATTGCGAGAAAAAAAATCGAATTTTAATCAATAACTGACAGCAACCGGATGTGTTTGCGGTCTATGGTGTAGAAACATCTGTTTTTTACTCATGAAGGTCAACATGCCCAAGGAATAAGCATTTATACACCCATTTTTTTTTTGCAAAAAAGTAATTAAAAAGCGCCCACAGGTGGGCGCTTGGTAAAATCGCGAAACTCATGCTCAGCGCCCACCATCGGGCGCTCTGGCTATCCAAGGGTATGTATATTTATCATTTAGTTACAGGTTTAAAACAATTGAAGAAACAAGGTTTTCTTTTTGTAATGCGATTGAATGGAAGATATTTAGTTAAATGTGTGCTCACTCAGTCCTCACAAGCTGTCAGCCATATATTTATACTGAAATCAGTTGGTCAATACATTCAGTGTTCTTTTTTTTGTCACAATTCTCTTTAATTGGAGCCTGTAATTTCAGATTGTCACGTTTCGTATTAAAACATTTACTATTAATTTATTGTGCTCACTCCATCTACACGCTATTGTATCTCTATGAACCAACTATAGATTCGCATTCCATGGTCTACATAGTATCAATTAGCTAGAAAAAGGACTATTCAGCATAAAAACAAACCACTTTTACTGTATGTTTATGAGTGAAACGGATGCCTGGTGCTCACTTCGTCCGCCAACGCTAAATACTTAAATCTTTTTTGCTAAGTTAACTTAAAAGAAAGAGTGAACATATGATTTTTTTGTACAAAAATACTAAAAAATATTCGGCAGTACACAGTTTTATATTTCTTTTACTTTAAGAGTTAAACAAAGTTTCATATTTTGTATGAAGGACATGGAATAGGCTCTACACGTGATAAAATAGCAGTACTTTACTGAACACGTGAAATGTTCACGCTAGCTGCGTGTCATCCTCGCTTACTTGCCTAAAGGAAAATGTTTTGTTCTTAATAGATACTTTGTTTGGGCTGGGGTTTCGGTTTAGTTTAAATTTTGAGGTTTTGTGTATTAAATGTAAAATGAATATATCTGACCGGTCACATTTGTCATAAACCATACATGACCGGTCAAATACGGTCAAATTTATTGAATTTGTGATGAACCGTAAATATAATTTCCTGACTCAGTTTTCGCAAAAAAATATAGTTTTGATTACCTCTTATGACTTTTTATTATTATTTTGTAAATATGGTGAAATAAAATATAAAGAACGGTGTTTCACGAACCTGAGCGAAAGTCACGTGATCTACCGAATTCGACCAATCGCGTACGCACAACAGAAAAAATAATAAAATATTACTGAATCAATATGAATGAATATTACCATTCATGACAGTTGATGACCGTTTTTGACTATTTAATAGTCAGTTTCAACACTAGCTCTATAGCCGAATGGTAAAATACGGACATAAGGAAAGAACTAGAACAGAAAAGAAGTTCAGAATTAGAACGTGTGTGATACTGACTGCCATTTGAGTTCTAACTGACAAGTGATTATCGGTCAATGTGCGTGATTTTTATCGATTATGGCTAAAAGAAGAAAGATACGTCGTTCGATTTTTAGGTACGTCGGAGATTCTTTTTTTAAATTGGAATGACAAAATTATGACCTTAGCCCATTGGAGCTAAGCGTTTTGTAGGAACTATACGTCTTTTCCTGTCATTTCTATGTATTGCATACTTATAACACTTTAACAAAATAACCTCTTCATTTTGAATTAGGTATAAATAAACTTAATTTAACTTAATTTACAAGAATTATATGTAGCGACAAAAAAAAGAAAGTCCTTACCCAGGCACAGGGATTACTTCCCACATTTATTTTTCAGGGTTATTAGTATTTTTTCTGGACTCTGTTGATGAGGAATGAAACAAGGCATTATCCAAAACCTAAACCTATACGCAACTCTTAATTTCTTCCAGCAGTTTTCCGCGGCCTGGAGGCCGAGTCTCGTGGCAAAACAAGAATAAATATAGAATGTAGATACATGTTAAAACTATCGCACGACCAAAAATTAAATAAATAGAAATCGTGACTCTAAAAAATTTAAAATTATTTTTTCTTTGACAAAGAAAATTTTATCGGTGAACTTTTTTGTATACGATTTGCGCGAGAATTGGTTAAGAATTAAACCTTCTCATTTTTCAGTCTAATTTTATGTCTTCTTATTATTGTCACGTGGAGACACCCTATTATATGTCATTTAAACCAAAAAAATAATTTGTATATCTATAAAAGTAAAAAGTAATGTCAAACTGTATACTGCTGAATATTTTATAGTATTTTTGTACAAAAAAATTATATGTTCACTCTTTCTTTAAAATTGACTTAGCGAAAAAGATTTAAGTATTTAGCGATGGTGGAGTGAGCACCAGGCATCTGTTTTACTCATGAACGCATAGTAAAAGTGGTTTGTTTTTATACTGAATAGTCCTATTTCTAGCCAATTTATACAATGTAAACGATGGAATGCAAATCTATATTTGGTTTATAGAGATACAATAGCGTGTGGATGGAGTGAGCACAATAAATTAATAGTAAATGTTTTAAAACGAAACTTGACGATCTGAAATTACAGGCTCCAATTAAAGAGAGTTGTGACAAATAAAGAACACAGAATGAATTGACCAATTGATTTCAGTATAAAGATATGGCTGACAGCTTGTGAGGACTGAGTGAGCACACATTTAACTAAATATCTTCCATTCAATCGCATTACAAAAAGAAAACCTTTGTAGCGTCCCAATCCGCTCACGCTTCCGCTACCGACTATGAGCTTGAGCCATACACAAAGATCGTACGATGATCAGGTGATTTTCGCATCTACGCATAACTATACCTGCGCGCCCGACTTCGCTCCGCCCGACTGCAATATGGCTGCGCGTGCGCTTTTGTTCTAAGCTCCGCCCCTGCGGCCGGACACAACATGGAGGCGCGCGCGCCTTTGTTTCTATCCTGCGTGACGTCACATGGGACAGCGCTTGCAAGATGGCCACCTAATTTTCAGCTCCCACTACGACTGAAGATCATCGTGCATAAAAGGACGACGGACCACAACGGGATGACTCACTCGCTCTGCATTCGTCTTCGTAATTAGCATTCTTGCCTATTTGTTATTGTAATATTCATTATTTATTTCAATAATTATTCTTACTGAGTGAGACGTATTTCATTTATTCATCCTATTAGGCTTATCACGGATCTATACCACTAAAGTGAATTAAGTTAATTCATTCGTTTCATAAACATAGTCTCATAAATTAAATAAAAATAGGAATCCTGGGAAACATACTATAAAATACCTAGGGTTCCTATACTGGTGACCCGCGTTCGAATAAGCAAATTCGGATTGGAGTTCAAGATTTGGAGAGCTTCAGCTGCAGTAAGAAGACTCAAGATGACCGGAAACGGCGAAGCAGCTTTAGGCGGTGGTCCAAGTGAAACTGGAGCAAGTGGTGATGTTGGTGGTCCAAGTGCAAGAAATTCATCTCAAGACATTTGCCGCGTCGGGGTTCGAGTTCCACCGTTCTGGCCTGAGGAGCCGGAGGTGTGGTTCGCCCAGATGGAGAGTCAGTTTGTATTGTCCAATATTACTGCCGATCTTACTAAATTTCATTTTGTGACTGGCCAACTTGATCAAGAATATGCCCGTATTGTCAAAGATATAATAGTTGCCCCACCAGCTAATAACAAATATGATAAATTAAAGGCCGAATTAATTAAACGCATATCTCTATCGCACGAAAAGAAAACTCTTCAGCTGATGCAGCATGAGGAGTTGGGCGATAGAAAGCCCAGCCAATTTCTGCGGCATTTACGCAACCTGGCAGGACCCCAGGTACCTGACGACTTTATACGCACGGTGTGGACAAGCAGACTTCCACCTAATGTTCAAACTATTGTTGCTTCCCAGCCGAAGAGTGACTTGGATGACGTAGCAGACCTGGCAGACCGGGTCAATGATATCGCACCAAGCACTTCACACGTCGCCAGCGTCGCACCCAACACACACACTTCCGCCCTGGAGAACAAGGTAGCAGAGCTAACACGGCAAGTTGAGATCCTGAGTATGCAGGTAAAGAAAGCCAACAATTTTAATAATAGAAATAGGCAGCGCTCCAGGTCTAACTCACGCCAACGCCCACATGACCGCTCGCAAGAACGCTTGAATCCAGATTACTGCTGGTACCACGATAATTTTGGCAACAAGGCGAAGAAGTGTGTCCAGCCATGCAAGTTCAAGTCGGGAAACCAGAAAGGCAGTCAGTAGCGGCCGTTGACGTCTGCCAAACCTCCCAAGGCCGCTTGTTCATAACCGACCGGAAGACAAAGGTACAATACTTAGTCGATACAGGCTCTGATGTATGCGTCTATCCACGGTCAGCTGTTCGGGCCCCTCAACAATCGAAATCAAAATTCGAATTGGTGGCCGCAAACGGGACAATCATCTCAACTTATGGGTACATCAACCTCACCTTGGACTTAGGCCTCCGTCGAGCTTTTGCATGGCGCTTCATCATCGCAGAAGTTACAAAGCCAATCATCGGCGTCGACCTACTTAGTCACTACAACCTGTTGGTGGATTGTCGTCAAAAACGTCTGGTGGATGCAATCACTCATCTCGCAGTTAGCTCGGCACACTACGAACCATTAACAGCCATACCTTCGGTACGTACCATAACTAGCGACTCGCCGTACCAAGCACTACTTCAGGAGTATCCAGACATCACTCGCCCAGCTGGTAAGCCCATCCAACCCAAGCACAATACGGTACATTATATTAGAACAACCCAAGGACCGCCGGTCTCCAGCCGTCCACGACGACTCGATCCAGCTAGACTACAAATTGCCAAGGCAGAGTTCAATGAAATGTTGAAAAACGGCACGGTTCGCAGATCAGAAAGTGCTTGGTCTTCTCCTCTTCATCTAGCTCGCAAGAAAGACGACGGCTGGCGACCGTGCGGCGACTACCGAGCACTGAATGCACGTACAATACCAGACAGATACCCAGTACCCCATATCCAAGACTTTGCTTACCAGCTGGCGGGTAAAACAATATTTAGTACTCTTGATTTGGTTAAGGCGTATAACCAAATACCAGTCTTTCATGAGGATATACCCAAGACGGCGATAACAACCCCATTCGGAATGTTTGAGTATCCGTTTATGGGCTTTGGCCTTCGCAACGCAGCTCAAACGTTCCAGAGATTCATTGACGAGGCGCTTAAGGACTTCGACTTCTGTTATGGATATATCGATGATATATTGGTATACTCTAGCTCGGAAGACCAGCATCGGCAGCACCTATCGCAGATTTTCCAGCGTCTTAAGGATTATGGCATTCTTATCAACGTCAACAAATGCAAGTTTGGCCAATCAGAGGTAACTTTTTTGGGCTATTCAGTCTCAGCCGATGGTATACGTCCCCTTGATGAGAAGGTCCAGGCTATTCAAGAGTACCCACCACCGAAAACCGTCAAGGAGCTACGGAGATTCTTAGGTATGATGAACTTCAATAGACGTTTCATACCTAAGGCTGCATCAATACAAGCGCCACTCAACTCAATCTTAGCTGGTCCTAAAGTTAAGAACACTCATCCAATAGACTGGACTCCAGAGCTACAAAAGGCTTTCGATGACTGCAAATCCAGCATAGTCCAAGCAGCGCTGCTGGCACACCCAGACTCTACAGCAGAACTAGCCATACAAACTGACGCCTCTGATGTCGCAATTGGAGCAGTGCTGCAACAGCGTAAAGGTGATGACTGGCAACCACTCTCTTACTTCTCTAGGAAACTCAACAACGCCCAAAGGAAGTATAGTCCCTACGATAGGGAGCTGTTAAGTATCTATGAGGCTATACGCTACTTTAGATACATGGTCGAAGCTAGGACTTTCTGCGTCTTTACCGACCACAAGCCCATAACTTTCGCCTTCAGCACACGTCGCGACAAATGCTCCCCTCGCCAGTTCAGATACCTAGATTACATCGGCCAATTTACAACCGACATAAGATACGTGCCTGGAAAAGAGAACACGGTCGCTGATGCACTCTCAAGGATCGAGGAGATAACCATGCCCAGTCCCTTAGATTACCAATCCCTTGCTCGTGACCAGGCAACAGATCTCGAATTGCAGGACTTACTGCGGAACAGCACTAGCCTGCGACTTCGACAACTGCAACGGGACAACACCTCCATTTACTGCGACACGTCAACCAAAAATTACAGGCCCTACATCACACCAAACTTCAGACGTCAAGTTTTCCACTTGGTTCACAACCTCAGTCACCCAGGAGTAAAAGCGACAGCTCGCTTAGTCGCTGAGAGGTTTGTATGGCCAAACATGCGCAGGGATTGTCGACAATGGGCGAAGGCATGTCAGCAGTGTCAGCGCAGTAAGGTCACGAGGCACACCACATCACCAACTGGTAACTTCAAACTGCCTTCAGCCCGCTTCAGACATGTACATATGGACTTGGTCGGTCCCTTACCTATCTCTAATAACTTTAGGTACTGCCTTACTGTAGTCGACCGGTATACCCGTTGGCCTGAGGCGTACCCCATCTCAGATATGACGGCAGACACCTGCGCAGCAGCATTCATCTCAGGGTGGGTGGCCCGTTATGGATGCCCGGAGCACATCACCACAGACCGTGGCCGTCAGTTCGAGTCCCAATTGTTTAAGGCAATGGCTGCTACACTAGGAGCGTCACACCACACCACAACAGCATACCACCCAGCCGCTAATGGGCTCGTCGAACGACTACATCGACAATTGAAGGCCGCGATCACCTGCCACACGACAACTCGATGGACCGAGGTACTGCCTTTGGTACTTTTAGGAATCCGCAGCGCATGGAAGGAGGACATACAATCTTCAGCAGCAGAACTGGTATTTGGTGAGCCACTGCGTCTACCAGGCCAGTTCTTCTCATCATCATCCCCATCATCAGAAGGCGTAATCACCGAAGCCGATTTCGCCACCAGATTACGTGAGCACATCTCGAAGCTCACCCCTCAACCAACTTCGAGACATTCAAATAGGCCGTTTTATGTTCCCAGGGACCTTAACGCCACCACACACGTCTTCCTTCGCCAGGGTCCACTACACCGACCACTTCAGCCAGCATACTTGGGTCCATACAAGGTGCTACGTCGAGGAACCAAGACCTTCGACATCGAAGTTCAAAGAAAAACAATGACTGTGACAGTCGACCGACTTAAGCCCGCCTACACGGAGAACACAGAAGAGAAAACAGCGTCATCAACACCACCACCACCGTCGTCACCATCATCATCATCACCACCACAGCCGAGCACCAGCCCTGACGAAGCTACGAAAAAAACAAGGAGTGGGAGAATGGTCAGATTCCCTAACTACTATCGACCGTAGTAACGGTCTCGGTAGGGGAGTGTTGTAGCGTCCCAATCCGCTCACGCTTCCGCTACCGACTATGAGCTTGAGCCATACACAAAGATCGTACGATGATCAGGTGATTTTCGCATCTACGCATAACTATACCTGCGCGCCCGACTTCGCTCCGCCCGACTGCAATATGGCTGCGCGTGCGCTTTTGTTCTAAGCTCCGCCCCTGCGGCCGGACACAACATGGAGGCGCGCGCGCCTTTGTTTCTATCCTGCGTGACGTCACATGGGACAGCGCTTGCAAGATGGCCACCTAATTTTCAGCTCCCACTACGACTGAAGATCATCGTGCATAAAAGGACGACGGACCACAACGGGATGACTCACTCGCTCTGCATTCGTCTTCGTAATTAGCATTCTTGCCTATTTGTTATTGTAATATTCATTATTTATTTCAATAATTATTCTTACTGAGTGAGACGTATTTCATTTATTCATCCTATTAGGCTTATCACGGATCTATACCACTAAAGTGAATTAAGTTAATTCATTCGTTTCATAAACATAGTCTCATAAATTAAATAAAAATAGGAATCCTGGGAAAAATACTATAAAATACCTAGGGTTCCTATACCTTGTTTCTACAATTGTTTTAAACCTGTAACTAAATGATAAATATACATTTAATTGAATCTGGAGCTGCTCACTTGGTGGAAACGCAGACGAAATTAATAGTTTTTTTAGAGAAATGTAATGTTGATAATTTAAGTTACCTTCTTTACTCAATTTTAGCACCTATCCCTCGATTAGCCATGATTGCTTCATTATAGAGTTCATTACACAACGTGTACGTAGGACGTTCTACAGATTAACTATCAATTCAATTTATTAATTTGCATAAAACATGGTAAAAGGTGTTCGTACGATGACGACTCAACAAACGCGGCGTTTGGTATAACCACAGCTGGTTTATGTTACGCTGTGAATAGCATAGTTCCAAAATTCAATTCTTATTGTTAATTTATTATAAATAAAATAAATAAATAGTAGTCCCCCTAGCCGATTTCGACTATGGTGGCCAGTCACAACGACTAACCGACTGCGCAGGAAATATTATAGTGCACAAGTGTGTGCGCAAACACAGGTGCACTCTTTATTCCTTTCACTCTCATAGCCCGATGGGACAGCATTCTGACACGACAGGAGAGAGATCAGGCGCAGCACCAACGGCTATACGTGCTATTCCGAGGCACGGGGATGAAACACCGCCAACTTCCAAACTCCGGGCTACCCTCAGAACTTCTGACAGAAAAACTCTTTAAAGCGACGGCTGCGCGAGAGGTCCCGGGTTCGATCGCCGGGTCGGGCCAAAGATATAAAAAAAAAAACAATACATATAAGTTCAGCATGTTTTGTCTGGTTAAGACATGCAAAACCGACATTTGGTAAGATATACTATAACATACGAGTAATAATACCATGATTATAAAATGTCAACTTAATATGAATTAAATAAACATAATATGTACAAAATATGAGATTGTTTTTTTAATTTATAAAATGTAATACACTGTCAATTATTCATTAAATTAACTTATTTTAAGAGTTTTCCTAATTGATTTTAAAGTTTTTTTCATATAAAAAAATCAGTTATGGTGTAAAATATTTTTTCGTTTAATCGATTTTTATTTTTTTCTTAAATTATATGTTGTCTAGCTCTTGGAAAGATAAAAGTAGCTTATTTTAATAGTCGATGCGTCGTATTTCTCGCCCATCGTCTTAAAGGTCGAAACCCACTAATCAAACCGTCACGTTGACAACACCGTATCAACTCGCCTCGAGTTGATATGGTGTTGATTCAGTATTTTTTGTATGAAACTCCATACTTCAACGAACATCTATCAACTTCGTAACGTCACAACCTCGGATCGGGACCTACTCGGGACCCACTCTCGACCGGCGCATGCGTTGTAACGCGCTTACGGCGCGTCGCCCGCTGGTTGACGACTATCCGTCCACCCTGTCAAACGCGCTGTCATTCACAAGAAGAACTGACACAAGTTGTAGCAAACACGATCCGAGGCGAGGGGTTCGCTATCCGGTGGCGATCCCATCCGAGGCATTGCTGTTTCCTTTAGTGGACGTGTTTCCCTATGGTTGAAGCCTGGTTGGTGCCGGGTGGGTAGATTTGCTTCAACCTTTAACGTCTTCTGTCGTCTTCTTTCGACTCCCATCGGTGATGCGTCGTGAAACTTCGTATTAGTGCGCCGTTGTAGTAACTTCTTTCCCTTGGATGTCGTCAATGATGTCACTATTTTGTCCCGCTTCATTAAAATTTATCGTCATATCTTTACTGTTAAAATAAATATTTTATAAAAATATAGCCTATATGTTATTCCGATGTATAAGCATTTCTGTAAAGTTTCATCAAAATAATATTCATAAGTTTTTACGCGAAGAAGTAACAAACATACACCACACATCCACCCTAACAAAATTTATAATATTAGCAGGATTCAAAATTAATACGTTTCTTACAAACTATTGTCACTGAACTGTCGTGTGCAAAAAGGGTCATTGGGTGGGCTTCAGCTTTTGGAAAATCATTTATTTAGACAAGAAAATGAAAGAGGGCCAGAACTCAGCCTTGTTGTACACCATATTTAATAGTGCGCTCTTTAGATACATAATATATATTTCTTGTTTTTCATGTAGGTTAATTCAAGTAATTGATGTTAATTGTTTCCATTTTTTTAGGTATGAGTGTATGAAGTCTAAAATCAGATACCAAATTTTGTTTAAATCGTCAAAGCTTATTATATGGGTCAGTGCAAAATGAGATCTTATTTCATGCGTAATGATGTAAAGTGGCTAGGAAAATAAACACGTGTAGCGAATTTCTAAGCATTCAAGGATGATTGCTATTCGCTGCAAAAACCATAGCCACTGGAAATGTCCATAATTTAGTATTCCATCTAAGTCCTACCCTGTATCGGGAATATCGGGATACTCCCATTATTGGGGTTGTGTAAATCATAATAAAGTCCCGGGTTAGCTGGAGAGGTTTTACTTAACTCGATGGTTTTCATATGCCAATCGTTAATTACGTAATAAATGACAGTATTTTAAGAGCTCCTAAGTTAACGCCTACTAGAATTTGTTGCAGTTGAAAATCTGCTCTAATACCTACTCTTTATTAATCTAAACTTAATTGCACTGTCAGTTGTACAATAGGCGGACTTAATGCCTTAAGGTATTCTCTATCAGTCAACCGCTTGGGAATGCAAATGAGTTTATTCCATAGGGGACTGATTTAAAAAAAAACACTGAATTTTGTGAGAACTAACGCCTATATTTCGCGTTATTTTAATTATTTATTTAGTTTCTCAACTAATATCATACGCCATATTCGAGCGAGTGATTCAAAAATAGATCCCCAGTACGCTGTATCCGTGCAATTGAAATTTTATTCGTCAAGGTCTTTAATACTGCGACCATATGAAGCGATACTAACGCGATACATTTTTATCGATACTGCACATGCAGTGACAAATTCTTCAAAAAATATAAAATATAAACGCCAAGCAGTCACTATTTCTTTAAAAAATCTTATAATTAAGTGCCCTTAGCGTTGATCTTGGCTTACTATGCCAGTGACAAATTGTTATTGAATTGCGATCGCTTGAAATGTTAAGCGGAATTACATAATATCCCTTCGGATAGTGATGGGGCGTGTGGCAATTAGAGTCTGCCCCGGCAAGTTACGCAAAGACAAATAAATTCATCCCGGGAGACTGTCTTGTAAGGTCCGTCTTACGAGTACATATGAATTAATATGGAAGAGGCCTTAAAATTTCAGAATACATATTTCGTCTTTTCCTTTTATCTTCAGACAAACCTATTCGTTATTGTTTCGAGTTTTTCAATGGAAGTCAAAAAGTGCACAAGCGGCGGCGCAAGTCACTAAGATGACTAAATTATTAAAATGATTTTGATATTTAATGTGCTCATTGTTTCGTTTCATACAATAATTGAAAATATCAGAAAAAAATGAATGTAAATGTAAGATAAATATATATAAAAATCATCAACTTTAAATCTGGTGTGGAAATGAATATTTTGGGAAGAGTAAGTCTAAATAATATAGATAGAGGTCTTTACTCAGTAATGAAATGTTACAGGCGGATTTTTTATAAATGCATATTATTAATTACTTGTCCATAAAAATAACGACCAAAATAGCTTTGGTTTTGATATTCATTAAGAAAAGGTTAAAATTTGAAGAAAAAAAGCCTTGAATGCAATACATGCATACATTTTTAGATGCCGATTTTTTATTGAGTTCAAATGATAAATATTTTATAGTCCATACACAAACAAATGCCCAGTAGAATTTTATCACTTGTTTGTGTTGATGCATTGTGTTTTTTAAATTTTAATATGTATAGTCATGTAATTTGTACGTGGTATGGATGGATTGAATTTTTACTACAGTTAGTGAGAAATCCTTTATTCACCGACAAATCGATGTCACTCTGTTTTTTTCTGTTTGTATCAAAACCGAAGCTTCTGCATAGAAAATTAAAAATGCATACCTGAAATTGAATATGGATGGACCCATCCAATCTGTTTTATTTTTAAATCCAATCAGTTTTTGACGTGTATTTTTTTGTTTATTTTTCTAAAACTGTGATAGATTGCGACATAAAGAAGTATAGATTTTCAGAAAGAAGCAATCATAATAAAAGTTATTTATCAATATTTTCATGGACCCTCCATTTCTTGCTTTTTGCTGATGGGCTATTTAAATAATAAATTTAAAATAGTAGTAATATTAAGCGGTTCTTTGTTTTTTTATTGTTCATTTTGATTGAATTAATTTGTTTACTCCCTTTATAGAGCTTAAAACACGATACAGACTAACATAAACAAATAATTGGGTTCAGCGCGTTTCACCGATTTTCAGTGGCAAAAAAAATAATTTCTTTCGTCCTCGAAAATTATAAATTTTATTTAAAGGTCGTCTCCAAATCTATCATATTTACTTCTTGAATTTGAAGATTCGTATTTTTATTGGATTGCATCGTAGACTGAGTATGATATATCAATGTTTTTTTATGATACCACTGTGTTTAATGTAAAATTTACGAGGAAAACGACACTTATTCTCAAAACAGTTATTAAGTTCTTATTGTATGAGACAGATAACCCCTTCTTTAAAAAAATAACCTAGAAAATTGGCTTTAACCTAGAAATAAGGTCAAATAGAAACGTATTTTCCATAGTTGAATATTGTCATTATGTTATTATTTTGTCATCACTGGTAACTCACTGGTTGAAGACCTCTGTTTTCATACACTGAGGTAGCTAATTGAGATGACAATAGACCGGAAGTCTAGATAGAGACCGCTTGTGATCGGGCGCAGTGAAAAACCGTGGAGGAGGCCTATGTTCAGTAGTGAGCGTTCTTTGGCTGATTATAATGAAGACAATTATAATGATATTACTCTGAATTCGGTTAATATTAGAGGTATAGTACGGTTCTACCTGTTTTTTTTTTGTAATAAGGGGAAGAATCTTAAAAACCCTTATATACTGTGACTTTAAGCATCGATGCAAGCAAAATAAATTGCATCGATGCAGTCGCGCGTTAGTTCGATGCTGTCTTCTATATACAGTACATAATTTGTCAATGTCTAGCTTCTGCATTGCGAGTGCAACAATACTAACGCGCGCTAGCATCGCGACTTTATCGATGGTAAAAGTAGCGCAAGTATGTAAGGGCTTACATTTTGCAACTGCATCGATGCTACATCGCGATAGCATCGCTGCTAAAATTCGCAGTGTACAAAGGGTATTTGGACTAATGCGCCATTATTCAAGTTAATAACACAAAGGGTTCGTATGAGTAAGATAAACAGACGCTTAGCGCTATTCCATAAACTAGTCGTCGCAGGTACTAATAATAATGATAAAATGTGGGTATATATGTCTATGACACATCCAGCGTCACTATGGCTATCATTGATATGCAGGGTGCACATCGGATAAGCATCTCGGGCAGTATATCGACATCTGCATACAAACGAGCGTTATACTTCATTTGTGCCGACCGTGGCGACAATAGAGCGTGATAGCAGACCGGCGACTTTGTCGTTGCGATTAGTCGCAGGATGGAAGTCGTAATACATCGCATCTTGGGCAGAATATCAATATGTCCATGCAATCGCGCGTTATAAAGTATTCATTCGTTTAGGCCGTGGCGATGATAGAGCGTAATAGCAGATTGTTTTTGAATTAGTCGCAGGATGAAAATCACAAAACAAAGGATTTTTAGGCTAATATGCCATATAAAGGCTTTACTCATATTCAGTATTGTCAGTACCTACAATGATAAGCTGTTGACATTAGTAATTTTAACTCAAATAAAAAATTATAACCTAATTGAAAAATGATTTATTTTACATAATAATTATTATTATACATAATAACAATTAATAACATGAATAAATAAAACATTACAATATGCGACTTTTTGTTCACCTGGATCTACATTTTATTGTAAGGCAACATTAGTTTTAGCACAATTCACTTATTTGCGGTCTTGAGTACTCGATCTGAAACAAAATATTAGAAGATAAATAGCATTTGCTGAAAACACTATTCTTTTAGCTTTCTAAATACCTCACGTCTGCACGCCCAGCATTGCCTTAAACAATCAAACGCTCATTAGTAGTCGAAGCCGATATCATTTTATTGCATTTTTCCTCAGTTAGTTCGATCGCGTCAGACTGCCGATACACATCATCAACAGTCCTAGTATTTACTACAATTGATCTCTCTATTAATCCAGTTGAGCTATGCGGTCAATATGTGGTGGAGATTTCTGACGTTCTGTCTCCTAGTGTCTTTCATACTCATCATTGTGCTTAACTATCTACACGACAGACCAGTGATCAGACTGTTTTTCAAACGATGCTGCGATGACGGGATCGAAAACGACCAAGAAGTTGTCTTTGAAACTTTTTCGAACAACTACCTGAAAGAAAGACTGATGGCTGTTGACATTGTTTTTGATAATGGAACCTTTGTACCTGAGGGTGTGGACTTAGAAGGTGTTATTGAAGATTTAAGAAGTAAATTAAACGTACACGATCCTACTTCGAGAAGAAATGTTGAGAAATTCGGGGAAGAATTCAAAGGCGTTGAAGACATCATAGAAAAAATGGCTGATGGAAAAGAAGACGTACAAGATATTGAAACAGTAACTGATAAGAGTGAAATTAGTAATAGTGTTATAAATGAAACACTTGCTAGTGATATTAGTGATAATTGGAATGCTAGTGACATTGAAACAAAAGATGACGTCATGGAAATTACAACAGAAAAAGCGGAAATCCACACGATCGTTGTGACGTAGAATAATGTGAGATGTCTATTATAGAAACGTCCACTTATTTGGTTTGATAGTGCAGGCTGGTGTTAAAAAAACAGTATTGAATACTGTTTTGCATTGCAAATAGAGAAAAAATATTTAATCAGTAAGTTTACATCAATATTCAGAGAGAATAAGTTGTCAAAGTTTAACAGTAAAAATATTACGTTTTACTAGTAAAACGTAACCAACCGTGTCGCCGTATCGCTCCAGAAGCATCGTGTTCATATTAGGGGCGACTACGAACAAAGACAACAAAGCTTAAAAGAGAATAAAAACCGACTTCAAAACCAAAATGCACTTAAAAAGTTTTAAATAAACTCTTGAACATTGAAAAGGAAAGGAATCTATTTAGTGCAAACAATTTTTTTTTGGAGTCGGTGCTGTGATAGTTTGCTGTGTGTATTACTGAACTCCGTTAAGAAGTTCGACCATCTGCTCAGCCCACAAAATGTTGACTATCAGACGTAAAAACACAACAACATTAAGATTCTAAATTTGAGGGTTTTCCTCGATTACACCAAGATCATCAGTAGATCCCAAATTGGCAATAATGGGACCAACTAGAAGGTATACCCTCTAGTAACATAGATTCAAAAAAAATATACAGTTAAATAGATAACCTCCTTCTTTTTTGAAGTCAGTTAAAAATATGAAACCTATCACTCGTTTTTGTAAAAATATTTTAACTATGTTTTTGTAGACATCATACAAACAGGAAACTATCATTATTGTTTGGAAAATTGAGTTTTTTTATTTATTTATTTTCCCTAACAAGACATTATCATATTTTAAAATGGCAACACGTTAATTTAAACAAATATATATGTCATAAAGATGAAATAAGAAACCAAAAATTTGGGCACGGGCGGGACTTGAACAAGCAACCTTTTGGCAAACCGTGCCCAATTTTTTGGTTTCTTATTTCATCTTTATGAATATAAAATATGACACTGTGAGTGTTAAAAACATTCTAAAGCATTAAATATATACGTCATCGGCTTCGCCTCTCTTATTTTAATGCCCTTTTTTTCCTAATGGTTAAGATTAAAATTAAAATAAATAAAACATCTAAAGCTGAAAAAAATAATAACCTAAATCTCTATTTTTTTCAAAAACTAGGGTACAGAAAAATCCAAAGTGTTTTCTACAAATAATGATTTATTGATTGTGCTGAATTGGCCCTTTAATATATTTTCACTTAAAATGAGGTGAGGTACGAAATTTTGAGAATATGAATAAATAGGAAACAAAAAAAGTAATAACATGACAAACCAAACACGCGTTGCAAAAAAAAACTTAGTAGTTCTATTTGTCAAGGTGGCTATTACATAATATGATATTTATTGTATTACTTTAATATTCTGAAAATATATGTTTTATGACTGATTATCATTTAAATACTACTAATTAACTAACAGAATGCTAATTCATACAAACTCTGTTAAATAAAAACTGATTGTAAAAAGAGCCTTTTCATGACCTATTAATATCGTTTTAATATCTTTGCAACCGCATTCAAGATATTTCCTATTTACTGTAACAAGGAAAATCGTTTGTTTATCATTATTTAATGGTTCATCCATAATAAGAATGATTGCAGTATCTGCCATAGATTGAAGTTGATTTTATAGTGTTTTAAATCAAAAAGAGATTAATCAGAAACTTTATTGCTGGTTACATAAGCTATAACAACGTAGTATATCGTTGTTTTGATGACTAATTGAATTACTCGTATACTGCGTAGTATATAAGTAATAACGGACAGTGATTTGTTTGAAATGAGAAAAAAAAAACTTTATACGGCACAAATATAAAGAAAAAAAAAACAGAAAAGAAAATACAAAAAAAAACCTTAAAACGAATTCATTAATAAATAAGTTCGTAAGGGGACCTTTTTGGCTCCGCATAATTCGTGACAGCACGAGGCATGCCATGATACTGCTGGTATTCTGCGGTAACCCTTTTGAATTTGTGTTGATACCACTTACTATCTACCAATCTTCTCTTGTGTATACGGCCCTGTATTGTAATTTCCCTCATTCAATAGTTTTATTATATATTTGTTTCGACTTTTGTGTTTGTTATAGGTTTAAAAAAAAACACCAGAACACTTAATTATACTCCAATAAACAGTGCACAAACAATGCTCACTTGACATTGGCGAAAGTGGAAACACTGATTAGCCATAAAAAAGAAGAAGAATTTGTGTACACACATACATTGATAATATTAATACGATGTGACCGCGTGTGGGGTGCTTGAATAATAAACACATAGTATGAATACTCAGGTTCTTCTCCAATTGATTTATTCCAAAAAAAAAGCACACCGATAAGGCACAAAGTCAGAAAAAGTACAAATAGAGGCTGTATTCTGGCATTAAGCTCGCTTTTATACAAATCAAAACCCTGAAAAACGGTAGGAAAACAGTGGGGACGACATCCGTTTCCATATCTGAACATTTACGAAAATATTTAGTTGTAGGGATAAACAATCTGCTAATTAAGTATGTAAATTCATTAATTATTTAGTTATTAATTATACTGAATTTAGTTAGCCTTTTAGATTATTATTTTAATAGCTACAATATTTGAAATAAATCTAACCTCCACCAACCAATCAGAGTCAACTTCCTTTTGGCGCCAAAATGAACATTTGTTATACGGCAGATATAAAAATCTAATAAGTGTCCCAATAATCTTTAAATAATTAATATACAACTAATAAAATACAATTCTAATGATTAAATCATTTAAATATAAATCCAAGTTATTCTTATATCATAGTCGAATGACATTCAACATGGTGGACATTTCCGACATTTACGTTAATCATAATATTTCAAATCTAGATAGGCATATGAATTGTAATGTATTGAACATGTTATGACAAAGAGAATGTATAATTTAGTGAATACAATGGGGTTACATAAGTCACACGCAGTGAGTATGTGGTTTAGTGATCAAGTATACTTTTACAGAACTAAGTTAATATGTGGGGCAGACTAGGGTCGGGAATCGTCGTGTAACAACGAAAAAAAAACATTCATTCGATAAAATTAATAAAAATAAAATAAAAACTTATTTTAAACCCATTATGAGGGACAGTCATAATAAATATAATAAATTAGTTACTCAAGGTCACATGCAAATTCATGAAATTAACTTTGAATGTGGTTCTTATTTTATGGAATGCTTTATTGACTTATTTAAGATTTATCGAGAACAAATAAACTTGTTATTGGTATTTTTGAGAGACAACTTCTTTGAAATTACGATCTGTTGTTAGATCGTAATTTCTTATATTATGTTTGTAACCAAAGACGCAAGGTAGCAAGACCACCAACAAGACGGACAGACGATCTTGTTAAGAACGCAGGATCAAACTGGATGCAGATCGCTTGTGATCAGTCGCTGTGGAAAGCCGTGGGGCAGGCCCATGTTCAGCAGTGGACGTCCGTGGCTTATAACGATGAGGATGATGATCTTTGTAAAACATACCTATATTTTCTATTTTCTTTTAATCTGTGCCAAAATAATGTTTTTTATTTCCTTACAATATATTTTGTTTACTGGAATTATTTTAAGGTTCGTATTTTGTTTGTGTATATTACTACGCAATTTATGTTCATTCTATTATGTCTGATGCCTGATATGATTATTATACGAAACATTAACAACGTCAGTAATTACAGCAAATCTCAAAGGATATCGGAGATTTATATCTTAAGGGCTCAACCATTAGTTCCAAACGGCAGATTTACTTGAGACGCTGTTGCTGTGGTGTGGAACGAGGTAACTGGTGTGATTTCAGAAGAAAAAAAACATGTGCCTGCAAAATGTCCTATGGAAAAACAAACTCAACAGTGACCAAGCATTACACTATTTCAGCAGGTAGAAAGTGGGGTATAATCCGGACGATTAATTTTACTGTTTTTAATTGACGTGTTCCTGCTCTGGACCTATTGATATATGGTCTAGAGCAGAAATACGTCAGTCAAAAGTTATCAAACTTGGCCGAGCTTAGTTTAGTCTGGAATCACTAATAAAGACGAATACGACTGTGGAATTCTCTTCCCGTGGATATAAGAGAACCGAATGCAAAGTTGACTTTTCTGAAAGAGTGAATAATTGCATAATATTAATATTGTATGTATGCATTTATGCTTTATTTATGTGTATGTATATAATTATATATTTTTTGTAGTTTATTTATTTCAGTAATATATTTATTAGATTATTGTAAATATGTTCCTATTTTCATTTGTTTTTTTTTCACTGCACCCTAAAGGGTTCTGCATGACCTAAAGGTTTGACTGGCAGAGAATGCTTTTAGCGTTAAGTCCACCTTTGTACACTAAATTTGTGCAATGAAGTATAGTGATAAAGCAATAAATAAATAAAAACATAGTTTAAAAAGATAATAGTATAAATATAGTTTTGTTAAGCAAAAATAACAGTTGCTCCATTCTTATACATAACAAATCCCGAGGCGTCTCAATCGCGATAAGCCGAATTACAATCGAGTCTTAGGCCCACTGCTCCCCATTAAATTTATCGCTGAATTCGGTCAAGATCGAACTGCAGTGTTCAACATAATTGTTTTCTAGTTTATTGAAGCTGAGTAATCCAAATCACATAAGTAAATTTAGCTGAGTGATAGTTAGACTTAAGTATTCTAGACTAACTTTGCTTTACCTATAGTCAATCTTTTCTAATATTATAAAGCTAAAGATTCTGTTTGTTTGAACGCGCTAATATCAGGAACCAGCTAGTGGACAAAGACGTAAAAATATTTTTGTGTTGTTTGTTTATTTATTAAGGAAATCTTAATGCTATAAAACATCACAGTGCTACGGAAGTGGAAGGAGGAAACTCAAGGAGTGCGGACGCAGACACGGGGGAACACTATTAAATAAATATTGGTCATCAAACACGTACATAGCTCTGATCCAAAAGTAAGTAAGTTAATTAAGTTATACATAAGTTATGTAGCGTTTAGCAAAACATGGTGTAACCAAAGAAAATATTGACAGAAAAATTGTATTTTTTTGAGTTTTTTAAGCAAATACCTGTTATTTCTACTCACAAGAAGTGTCGAAAATGACTGTAGTAACTTAGTTTGACTGGCAGTCATTTATGGTGAAACTCGTGAATCAGTCAATGATGGTTATTGACTGTCGTAGATTGTCATATTTAGTCTTATTTTATTACTTTTTTCGGTTGTGCGTACGAGATTGGTCAAATTCGGTCGGCCACGTAACTTCAAATAAAAATAAAATTCCTGTAATAAAATAAAATTAATTTCGCGTATAAAAATGAGCGACTTCATGAAAAACCTATAGCAAAAACAATAAAAAATCTTAATAAGTACTAATCACAATCAATTCACAAAACGACATATATACATAGTTATTTTCAGAGTCAGGAAAGGAAAACTAGATTTACGGTTTATCACGTACGGTCAAATTGACAGAATTTGACAGTATTGTCATATTCATAAAGATGAAATAAGAACCCAAAAATTTGCACGGGCGGGACTTGAACCAGCAACCTGTCGGCTGACTGGGCCAAACGCTCTACCAATTGAGCTACCGTGCTGTCAGTCCGACCTTGCGAAATTTGTGGACTCTTATGGATACGCCATTGCGCGACGCTTAGCGCCATCTAGCCGTCTGTTTATGAAACAGTGGAATCAAGCAGTTATTCTTTACAGAATAAATTCAACTTGGAAATTGATGACACTTCGCTATCTAATGGTTTAGAGTCTAGTCCCTCCCGTGCGCAAATTTTTGGGTTCTTATTTCATCTTTATGAATATAAAATATGAAACTGTAAGTGTTAAAAACATTCAAAACCATTTTTATTGTCATAGTTATATTTTTCACCGTCACATTATCAAGCCTGTTGAATTTTTCAGTCTGCGTGGCCTGATCAATGTTGCGAGATTGCTCTCACAATTTCCGAAGGAGATATTTTTACTAATATTTAACAATGGGATAAGATGAAGGAAGCCAATTTATAATTATATTTATCTACTCTCATATCGTTAAATTCAAAATACAAAACTCAAAACGAGTTTATATAGACGTACTTTATAAATAGTATATCGAAATGAAATTAAAAAAAATAATTATGACACTATTTCTCTAACAAAATAATGTTATAATATTTTTTTTTCATTACGATACAGATTACAGATCATAGATGCATCTATTTAATTTTTTATCTGTGGCTGCGCGCGCTTTGGCGCATGCGCGGTGATAACGGGAATTTTGGCGTCATAGTACGTTTGTGTTTCGGTAGATAATTATTAGTGTTTATTAAAATGTCTGATAGTGAAAGTGCAGAAAATTCGACGCCGCCCGACATTTTAGAGACTGCGACAGCAGTCTGTCTTAATCTACTACCAGTAAAGTCAAGAAAATTATACGATAAATGTTATCAAGACTTTTTAGCATGGAAATCTTTATCTTTTATTTGATATGTTCCTATTCAATGAGAGTAGATAAAGTAGTGTATGAAACTGCACATAACTAGGTATTATACACTCGTGTGATACTTTTAAAAAACTCGCTTCGCTCGTTTTTTAAACTCACACTCGTGTATAATACCTCTCATTATGTACCAGTTTCATAAACTACTATTTTGTTTTCATAGTGTTTTGTCACTGTACAAACTTAATAATATAAAATGCACTTGAAAAAAGCCACTGTATTATACGAGGAAGCAAAATAGAACTACATGTATATTATTAACTAGTCCAAGAAAGAAAACTCCGTCCAACAAAGCGATATGGATATGAAATGCGCTTTTATAATAGCTTTGAATGCATGAAAAGACTGAGATTCTCATGAAACATGCTTAAAATTTTCAGTACTTTTTTTATAAACAGTTTTTAAACGCTGCACTACGGAATGAATCACTTATAGATACTCCAAATCATTATTTAAGATTTTTAATGGATTCAAAATTTGCAGGTTTGGAGATTCCAGCAAGGAACTCAAACAATCAATAAGTTGAAGGAATTGTGTTCTCTGACCATTTGATTTAAATAACTTTCTTTCTATAACGATAATGTTTCGAACTAAGTTTGAACTAAACTGTTTTTTACACAGAAAAACAAATTTCCTTAAACATTATGTGCTATTGTCTGATTTGTATTACATAGGTATAGTTAACTAATATGAAATCTTGAGTTACTAAAAATAACAGTAGATATTTTGTAAAATCTAGTCCCTTTCGTTTCTGTGTGACTAAACCAGCCAAGTGCGAGTCGGACTCACACACTAAGGGCTCCGTGCCAACTTTAACGAATTTAGAGATGTACCTACTTCCACTTAGCCAAAATACCACAATATTTTGTTGACATCAAATATAACTTTGTTTGTCATAGTGTTTGTATAAAGAACAAAGTTGTTTGCTGTTATTTAAAATTTGCTCTGTCTCAAAAACAAAAGTTCGATCTCGTTTTCGTTGAACCAATTTTCGTTGAAAGTTTTTGTCAAGATTTACATCACGTTTATTTTTTTCCAAAATTACTAAGCATTTAACCACTTTGGAAGCCTCTATCTCTCAAATGTTACTGTTTTAGAGCAAATGATTATAGAAACTCCATGTAATTTTAAAGTAGCTATCCATAGGCACCATAGATATAATTGTTACTATGATTAATGTGACCTTTCAATTCAATTCAAATAATGACATTTTAATTTTTAATTTATATAAATATTTGCATGACAATATTGTTAAACATGAGAAAATGCACTAAAGTAACATCGTTGTATCACCATGTTTTGAGCAAATAAATAATTTTCATTTCATAGATAGCATAGGTTTGACAAAAAAAAATAGGTTATAGTTTCATGTATGGGGACCCCCCTTTTTTGTAAGATAATCGTAAATCGATTAACAGGATACATCTACCTACAAAGTTCCAACTGTGTAATAATAATAGTAACATAATAAAGTGGCTGTGACATACAGACGGACAGACAGACAGACTTGACGAAACTATAACGGTTTAGTTTTTTGCCATTCAGCTAAGGAACACTAAGAATATAAGAACATAAGAATTAAGTATTGTTATCGCGGCCAGATCCAGCAGACAGGTATTTGAAGTATAATTTTAAAATGTATCGAAAGTATTAAAATATTTGAATTATCATTTTCTGAAAGAAGATAACGTCACAAATAGTGAGTATAAATAGACCAACCCAGAAAAAAAGTGTATGATGATTAACGTTGTTGAGACTTTATGAGCGAGAGAGTTTGATTATCACTCGTTATCTGATTTTTTATTAGATAGACTTATATGACATTTCGTGGGTAGCCTGTGACTGTGACTTTATCGAAATTTAAAAATAGAGTTGTTCCTAAAAAAACGAAGATTTTAATTTCATTCAATTGTTATTTTTATTCGATTATAAAACATTCAAAGAAATTATGTTTACAAAAATCATGATTCTTACAAAGATTATCTCTATTTCTAATTAAAAAGGGAAAATATGTAAAATTATACAATAATATTACTACTGTAAGAGAAAGTTGCTAGATTTAGAATACTCCTTACAAAACTGTGTTATTATTACGTTTATACATAGTTTAATGTAACGTATATTATTTTTCCCTTATGAGTAAAATCACAATGTTGAAAGTTCATATCATAAGTTCAATTAATCGCGTTCAATTGAATTGTTGCAACACTATTGATACTACGCTAGCAACATTAAAAAATTACAAGTTCGATTAAAGCTGACTTTCTGAGCTGTAATTGAGTAAAGCAATCGTATTCATTTGACAGTTCATAACGTACGATTTGATCTGTCAAACCCTTTGTTCTTTGCCGTTTGACAGATCATACCGTACGTTTTGAATTGTCAAATGAATACGATTGCTTTACACAATCGCACCCCTGTGTCGGAAGTCTCGACATAGTTCCGTGTAAAACCACCAGGTGGCGCTCGAAAAATGCTGAGACAAAATTGGTGTTTTCGTGTATTTATTGATTGAGAAGAATTTTTGAATCATGCTTAAAAAACAACAAATATTTTTTAAGATTTATTAAAGATATAGCTACGTAAGTTAAAATGATATTTGATGAATTAGAAAATCATAAAATTGAAATTGTCGACGCGAAATGTCAAAAATCATACATCAGACTACGCCCGCTGGTCCATCTAATAAAAAATCAGAGTATATGTCTGCCATGCTAAGCTTAGTTTTAGAGCCTTCTTCGAACTCATTAAAAGTAAAATTAAGCGCTTAGGATTATCCTAGAAAAGTTATTAGCTACCACAAAGGAGCTCATCAAACTAGGTCGGCGTCATTAGCCAAACCCGTCGGTGTACATGTAATATGTGTATAGCATCCTACAATATCACATGAAACGTGTTGTATAGCACCGACAATATCTCGGCACGCACAATGAGGACTCGACTTTGAAGAATTCCCGAACTATTCCGAGGATCAAGCGGCTTAGCTGAGATGGCGGGGTGAGGACTTGGTTAGAGCGAGAGCGAGTGCGATTGTATAATGTTTTTCTATAAAACATTTTTTGGTAGCTCACATACATAAAAGTAAAAGTATACAACAATGCAACTAACCGTGCTGTTGGTGGGTATGTAAACCAGTACGCAGGTGATGAACGCACGAACCGACACATTTTATGTTTTCTGGCTCTGAACTACACTCTTGGCGAGAAATATCGAGACATGTTGTCTTTTAAATACGAGTATGATATTTGCTCACGATCTTACCATCGCTGCTTGCAGGGAATTAACCCAGATGTTCCTACTGTTCCTTAAAAGACACGGCTTAGTTATTAGAAATTACATGTAGTTTTATTAACGAGCTGACTATTTATCCGCATTAAACCGCAGTCACATGTTGTCAAAGTGCTACGGTAAGTAGGTATATGTAACGTGTGACTACGCCTTTCCAAACATGCAAAATTTATCTCTACATACTGAATATTGCATACTTCAGAATAAAATTGACATTATTGTCAATTTACAACGAAGGCATCTTGGTAGAGTCTACTGTGTCCATTTACTTGCAAGTACATTAGCAACTTTGTTCAGTTCAGTATTCTGAAAATCTTGTTTTATAATTTTTCAGCGTCGTTTTTTGTAGTAGTTGGGTTTTAGTCTTTCTAACTTTATATTATTATCACTATTTTGGTGTTAAAGTGTATTTGTGTGTGTGATTTTGATACCAAACACGGTATATTTATACTTTTTGTCCGCTAGAGTGCGCAATACTTAATTTGGTGGCAAGCTTTATAGCTCATAACCAACAGAATATCAAGGCCCTTTTAATGGTTCTGAAATGAATTCAAAATGTACAAGTAGAGCGCTTTGAAATGATACCAAACACTGCATATTTATCTTAACTTTATTTTTTTACTCTGTATGTTTTGTCCGCTAGAGGGCGCCACATTACATTTTGTGAAACTCCATATAGCCTATAACCAGCAGACAATTAAAACGCTTCTAATGATATGTCATTTGTCGAATTCTGATATGTAGTTTAGAAGTTACGAGGGAACAGATAAACATACATACATATTGGTCATAAATATGGTCATAAATAGATACGAATAACAACCCAAAAATATAAAAAAAGTAATTTGTAAAATTAAACGACGAAATTAATGATGACCTCCGTGGTCGAGTGGCTAGCACGCTGGTTTCAAGCGTCGCCATCTCGTGAGGTTCCGGGTTTGATTCCCGGTCGGGTCAATGTAGAAAACGATCTTTTCTATATTGTCTCGGGTCTGGGTGTTGTGATACCACCGTTGTGTCTGATTTCTATAACACAAGAGCATTGGCTACTTACTTTGGGATCAGAGCAATGTATGTGATAGGTGTCCAATATTTAATATTTATTTATATTTAAACCAACTTCATACAGTCTGCCAAATCATTAAAATAACGCCAAAGCCTTCTTCTTAGGAGAAACAAATTAATATGAGTGGGTGCGTAACCTCAAGCTTTCGTACACCAACAGTCTACGCATATCATGCACCGACTCTAAATTAATTTGTTTCACCAAAATATACGAGGCATTTGTGTTATTTTACGCTTTTTACACCTTTTCCGCTTCTACCAACACCTTAACCTCCCACTTCCGTGCTCTTGTTAGCGTGACGCGGACCAGCTCATAGATTAACTTGTTCCTTGCCGAAGCAACTCATTATAATGCGATTAGCGGGAAAAACTGGGCAGATTTGTTTTGGGGATTTAGGAAAATTTACACGGGTGGGTGACGTAGCGTTATCGCGCTAGTTAAATGGAGGTTGAGGAAAGGAGAAGTGTATGAATAATTAGAAGAAGTAATTAACGAAAATTAGAACGGTATAATTGTTCCATCGCATCGGAGGCAGACGGTAGTAAAGGAGGCTTATCTTCTGCAGTGGACATGTTAGGCGATAATGATGATGACGCTTGATGGGTAGATTGGCGTATACAAATCTAATCTTTTCATTTGAGACATAATAAATCCACACAATTGTATTATTAAAAAAAACCGCCAGCAACCTTCAAATCACAAAGTATGCAGCCGAACCCACTGCCTCATGTAGGGACAATCTACACGCCCAGATACAACGCGCAGGATGCTATTGGAACTCCCAAGGACACGGCTTAGTATCGAGGCTGCTCTCTTCCGAAGGATAGCATGAAAGCCATGAGTATGGGCTTCAGCGAATACGTCCCACCGGCTGTACCATCGAGGTCACTGTCGCCTTGCCACATTACGAGCTGTCACTTGGCGTTTTTTGTTTGAAGTGATTTTGTCTTGTGTCATGTGTTGAAGAACTGAACAACAACATTGAATACCTTCGTGGTGTAGTGGCTAAGCACGCTGAGTTTCAAGGCATCACCGCTCCGACGTCCTGGGTTCGATTCCCGGTCGGGTCGGAAATCATAATTTTAACATTGTCTCGGGTCTGGGTGTTGTGGTAGCACCGTTGTGTCTGATTACCATAACAAAAGTGCATTGGCTACTTAGATTAGGAGCAGAGCAATGTATGTGATTGGTGTCCAATATGTGTATAAGCTTTTCTTTTGAAAGTGGTAAGGGAGCGGTGACCTTAATAGTACGTATTGGCACTTAACCCGAATGTTGGAGTATGGCTGATATTCATACCATCTCACACTTGAGAAATACCTTTACAGAATATGGGCCAACGTAATTTGACGATCTAGATATGTGGGTACGTAAACTCACGTAATAAATTCATGAAATGTTTCATATTTCCATAATGAACTATATCATTAACAAAACAGGAAACATAAAATTTAACACACAAGCGTTAAATTTAAACCGCATTCGATAAATTTCTTCCACATTCGATAAATACATTTTATATACCGTGTTTTTATGCAAATAATATTTTGATTCTGATTGTGATGCATACCTATGGGATTGTAATTTTGTGCGAACATTGTTTACAATGTTTTATTTGTGTTTAAGGATCTTTCAACTTTATCACACATAACTCCCGTTTAATGCCTGCAGTTGTGCCAAATACACGTATTTCTAAAATAAAAATTATTTTTTTAAAGATAAGTAACGACATTGTTGACTTTTAGCTACACAACGGGTTCAGTTTGATGGAAACTAAGGAAATGAAAAAAAAGTGTGGTGGAAAAATCACAGGGAGTGTACGTATCGGTAAAAACTAGGGATGACAAAACAATTTATCGATAAATGGTAACGCAGGTAATTAAGCTGATATTTTTTTCTATCATCAATAATACGTAATGGATATTGAAAAACAAACTAAACACATAATTTTGACTCATTCCTTACATTAAGACATAACTTTTTTTAAGCAGTAACTCTTCAAGTACGCCCAAACAAAAACGTCATTTCTATGCGGAATGGTCTCTAACTGCCTCATTGTTTTTTTTAGTATATTTAACATGGATAGGTTTAAAATTCAAACACAACTTTATTATTGTCTCTTACATACACGAAGTATTTGTTTTAAAGATACGAGCTCAGTACTGAATCGCAATCTCCAAGCAAGGCTTGTTTCCCGGACGGAGCGAGAGTACGGTCTAAAGGCCGCATACCGCAGTTAACGTGTTAAAAGTTGAATTATTAATCCGAATTACTACAAATCGCCGTCATGATGATATTCAAACTACCCTGATGTGTCAAAAATAATTAACTCAGTATTCAATCCGTACACGAGCAATCTTGTATGACACAAACCCATTTTCAGTGACTGCGTACAGGCACTACAACTTTTTTGCCATTTTCTAACCATACTTTTTCTGACCATTGGTCACAGACGACCATTTACGCCAATTACTCGTCCATGGTTGGCCTCAGGTTTTTCGCGTTTTCAAGGACTTTTCGGTTATTCTGTTTGGGGACCTCAAAGCGAGACCGCTTCGAATGAAAGTGATGGAAAAATAAAATGACATGTTACACGGAATGTGATATTTTTTGGAATGTTTTGTGTCACAACTTCTTCTTTTAGATTATGACCATCTTATCAGTACGAGCGAGAAAATGTTTGACAAATACATACATCAAAAGTGTCTAGGGATCAACATATATTTTTGCAATACCTTTTCTCCTGATTGGTATTAATTACAATTTTCTTTAAGGATTCATCAAATAAAGTGTTTTCGTTTGTCTACAGTAACGATAAACCAAGTCACCTTTGCATTAATAAAGAAATTTGCCATTTTCCTAATAAAGGGATTTTTGACATTTGAACCACTAACATTAAAGTTAGAAAAAAAGACTGAAATAACAGTTTTCTTTAAAATTTTATTGGGTAACTGAATCAATTAATAATCCGTGTTTCTACCGCGAACACTAACAACACAAGAACATCGGTTTGGCATACTCAAAATGAGTTCATCCAAATCACGCTGTGGAATGGCCGCCCATGTTCGTTGTAACAACAAAAAAAGGTCTTCTTGGGACTGAATACCCTCCATATTCGGCAGAGCTCTTCTCTGTAGCATATACCATGCATGCTCAATCGGATTCAAGACTGGCGACTGAGCAGGCCAGGGCAGGACATTGATGTTAGCTGCGGCGAGAGTCTGTCTTACAACTCTTGCGGTGTGCGGTCGTGCATTATCATGCATTAACTGAAATAAGGGACCGATTTGCACTTGTAGAGGATCGATGACGTCTGATACAATCGTCTCAGCATAAATTTGAGCGTTGAGGTTGCCTCTGATCCGAATCAAATCAGTTCTTCCGCCGATCCAAATACCCGCTCATACCATGATGGTTCCACCACTATAAGGATGGACTTCCTGGCAGGATTTTAATCGCTGTTGGCGTCCAGGGGTTCTCCAGTGTCGTATACGTCTTGTATCCGGTCTCATACCAAAGCGAGACTCATCAGAAAAGCACACGAAACGCTATTGATCTTCTGCCCAATTTCTGTGTTCAAGAGACCATTGATATCGAATCCTACGATTGTGCATTGCTATAGGTGGCACCCGTAGCGGTATTCGGGAATGATGGTTCACTTCATACAAGCGGTTTCTGACTGTTTGGTCGCTAATTAAGTTCCCTGAAGAGTGATGAAGCCTCACGGCTAACATCATGGCGGTTATTGTTAGAGCTCTTCGAGCTGTGATTTGAATGTATCGGTCTTGTCTCCGTGTGGTGCAGCGATACCGTCCTCCATTTCGCTCAGCCACGGTACCAGTGCTTCTGTAACGTGTCCAAAGTCGACTGATAACACTCTGACTTGTATTCAGAGCTAAAGCCACAGTACGTTGCCGGGAACCAGCTTCTATCATTCCCACGGCTCTGAGCATTTCTTCCCTGCTTAAATGACGTCGCCGCTCCATAATAACGTTGGTTTTAACCAGTAGTAGGGTAACAGTAGCACTAATAATGTCTTCAATGCGTTGTATGTTTTTATAGAGAAAATATTGACAGCTGATTTTCATCTTTTACTCGAATTTGATTGACGGTTCCTGTTTCAAATTATGAACCAAAAAGGATCCATATAAATTTATAAAATCATAAATTTATTACAAAGCCACATCTCAATCTCAAGAAATCCGCATAAAAATGCTTGATCACTAGACACTTTTGATGTGTGTATATAGAAAAGTTATATTAGGCTAAGTAAAGGTATTAAAGAACAGTTGTGACAAATGATTTATGTCGGAAAAAAGGGAGACACGTCAATATTTGTATCTACATAAAATAGTATCCAAAACCTTCTCCTAAATAAAACAAATACTTTACTGCAAACCACATCAATCAGTTCAGCCAAACGCGAGATGATCTTGGACAGACATGCAGACATGCATATATTTTAAGACAGACAAAACAAGTAAATATTTATAATCAAAATTCCAAATGCTATTTCATAGACAATAAAAAAATTAAACTCATTTTATGTACTTTGTAATCTAATTTAGCCCCATTCTCACTTGTTAATATTTAATTTTGCAGACATTCTGTAATATTTATAAACCTGACTCGCAAGGATCGCCCTGAGACTGCTCTCCATAATAATCAATGTTGTCTCGTCCACGAAATATATTCACAGCAACCCTTGCATTCGTGATGCCTCAAATCAAATTACTGATTCAAGCGTAAATAGTTTAATCTATCTTACTAAATGATATTTAGTTGATTGATGTTTGGAGACGTGTAACTTGATAAATTAAATTGTAAACGTGCTCATGATTTATGGATGGGTGACCGATAGATATGCAAGGTTGGAGATAAAGGCTATATTGCCCCATGCGAGATACGATTCCGATACGTATTCGAAACGGAATCCAAATATGAATTAATGTAGCCATGATAGTGGGTTAGGACGCTTACGTGCTCATTTGTAAACGATTTCTATGTTATGAGTTTTATTCGAAAAATTCTAGCATTGGAAATGACAGCACTCTGCCTAAACCTAAGCAAATGTCAATACCGTGTGCGAAATTTAATAAATTAATAAAATTCGCTTTATTATAAACAACTATACTTACTCCTGTTATTCTTTAAGGGCCATTTCCCATGGCAGAGCTGGAAGCTCTACAGGATCAATGCATTACTGAATCCCGCGGAAAATCTAGTTTGCTTACACGGAAGTTTTTTGCAGATACGGTTATACATCAACTGAGTTCTGTCAACTTTTGTCAGTGTAATGTTTATTTTGCTTTTCATGGTAACTGCTGTGTTTGAGCATATTAGTATTTTAGAAGTGGAACCGGTCCAGTTATATGAAAAAAATAGATAAAATGCATCAAGTTTTAGCGGGTCACTGCAAACAGATGTCTGTGCAAATATAACAATTAAAACGTGTTTATACTATGCTGCATCCTGCAGAAACTAATTCCTGCAAAAGACGGGTTGTCGTCGTGGAAAACGTTCCTTAAGGAAAAAGGAAACGTTAATTCAAATAAAATTTAAGTGTAATATTTTTTATAATATGAGACGTTCAAAGTAAAGTTATTGGTGTAATATTTTTAATAATATGAGACGTTGAAAGTAAAGTTATTGTATCTATTAATTGAAAATCAAAATGGCTAATCACTTTGGTATATCATCAAGAGTTGTTATTATGTTGAGGATTACACACTATAGCTAGTGGTATGATAAAGGGCACGTCAGTATATTGTTAAAGTATGTTTCTATCTATAGGAAATTGCGGTCTGAGGGTATGATGTGTAATAGTGCTTCATTTGGGTCAACCCTAACGAGAATCTTGATACTATAAGGATTAGTTTGATGACTATGAAAATAAGATAAGTCCGTATCTCTAAATTGAAATCATATTTACAGCAAATTTAAAAGAATATAATACTGTACTTGATGAAATGATAATTCAAAAACACTTTGAATTAAAATACAAATTCAAATGCCAGTAAGTTCACTTTTAAGTTAATTAAAACAACTGTAAAAAGTAATATCGCATTGCTTAACAAAATCAATACCTGCTGTTTTTCTATTATGAAAATATCGCGTTCTGCTAAATCGAGCAATATAAGAGTACAGTTCAGATAATTTTTCGAAGCCCTTTTTTTCATGTAAAAAAAGCCAATATCTTTAATATTTTTTTATGCCTATGATTTAAAAAAAAACAACACACTATAATTAAAAAACTATAATTAAGAAAGTTCATCTTTCTTAATTATAAGAAAGATGAACTTTCTTAATTATAGTTTTCACATGACAATACAACTACTACAATATCAAATTCAGATCCGAATCGAATTCGAAAAATCGCTTTTAGCTCCCCATTTGTTGTATTGTAATCTTGTTAACATTACAAGAAGACATGGAATAAAACCAAAACGATTTATCTGATGCGAGATACCGTCAAAAAGGTGGGGTGTTAAACATTTGCGTGCTCTTACACAAAAGCAATATTTGTCGAAGGCTCTAGCAGCTAACAAGTCAATGGAAATGTCGACGGCATTTTACGGCTAGCTTCTGATATATCGCCGGCAGCTATCATCAAAGCAAACAAATTGCAGGATCAATTATCAATTGTGGGTTGACGTTACATTTCGGCGCCTTCTCATATTAGTGACGTATCGACGGAACGCCACCGCGCCGTGTCGACGGAAAATTTTCGTCAGTGTGTAAGTTTGTGTATCCTCTGGACATTCCCACACATCGCCATCTAGCCCCAAAGTAAGCTACTCAAAGCTTGTTTTATTGGTGCCAGACAACGGATATAATACTTAAATACTTTTTGTTTGTAAATACATACATGATATACATAAACCCCCAGTCCAATACAAACAGACATGTTCATGCACACAAATGTTTGTATTGTGCGGGGATCGTACCCGCAACCCGCTGCGTAGTAGGCGATTTCTCGACCACTACACCAGACGGGTCGGGTTGTGTTTAAGTCGTTTTTAAATATTTGAGCTGCATGATCATGGCTATTTAAAAGCTGCGTGCTAATAGGTACCAAATAAAATGTTGGACGCACGGTTGCGGTATCTCGTGCCTAAATACCTTAAGAGACAAAATCGCAGTGAGCAGTTTAGATGTGGAATATAAAGTACCGACCTTAGGTTAACGCAATTAACGCAAATTAATAGGCTAACAAGGAAAACCCTTGAGTCTTTCCAAACACCGTAAGAATCCCCAGTTCGACAACAAAGCGTATTTAATTACTACCGACACACAAAAGACCGTGCATTTGTTTTTTACGCATATTACCTAAGCCTGTAAAAGTCGGTCGCCTCATATATTTTCAGCTGGTATTACTATCTCTATCTGGTGAGGGGTATAGAAAAGAGAGGCGAGTTCTTCCAACACATTACGTCACCTGTTAAACCTTCAATAATTCAAGCACTGTAAAACGTTGTTTAAGCTCACGGCTGATTATGACACCGATGCGTGATGTTCACATTATCTTGAGTTATTGCCGATGTAATTAATTTCCATAACGTGGTGCTTTTTTAACATACGTGTTACAAGCGATGTCTATTGGCGTTACGTCGCGTCTTCGTTTCATTGTTTTGTCCGTCATCTGATTCCTATCCGTTTTACGCGCGTTCTGACTGTGCGTACTGTAACGTTGTATATTTTTGTCTAAGTTCGCGTGAAACGAAAAGCTAAATGGATGTAGGACTCCAGTCCATAGTTGTGAAATTTTGGCATAGATATGATGGATGCTGACAATGACATTTGTCAAGTGTGACAGCTGCTGTTTTTTCCGGTTCCGCCACTGTTGGTCGTGCGTCGGATTGGGGCATGTGTTAAAATGTAAAAGAGTGAAGATTTTGATTGCGGGGCGCGCCCCAATTGTTTTGTAGTTTGATAGTCATTCCTGACGCCGCCAACATGTCAATTTGGATGAATTGATTTCGAGGATGATTTGATATAAATGACTGGAAAATGGTCTCAAATAGAATAGTAGTGTAGTGTTTAGTAATAAATTCAAAATTTATATGGCGAGCCAGGTGTTGCAGGTTTCGCTTTTGATATGTGTCTGTTAGTTGTACAGTCACAATTTGGTGATCATGTTGTAACCTCAGTGACCTTACTTAGACCTCATTTGGATTATTTTTTGAAGTCAGATTTTCCTGATGGATTGATTTGCTTCTTGCCTGCTGTTTTGAGGATGGACCGCTATCGGTGAAATTTTGGGGTAACGTTGCAGAGTTGTCTGTAGTTTGATGCAGCAAAGATTTGAAATAGTAACCTCCGTTGAAATCCAAGGTTGGTTTTCCTTGTATTTACTTTAACTTTAGTGAAAAGTGGGATAATTTAGCTATTAATTTAAGCATAACTTAGGAATCCCGTTGAGGATAAATTTTGGAATCAATTAGGAAATTAAAAACTTAAATTGGTGGTTTATCTTTATTTAATTAGAAATTTGTGAACATAAAGATTTTAATAGTATAGATATAGATAACTAAATTAGAACCTAACCTAGTCTCTACTGAATTCTGAGCTATTAAGTATTGTATTTTATTTTTTTGAAGGTGTTAAAAGGTAATTGTGAAATAGCAAATTTGAATAAACTTTTGTTGCCAAATGCTATACCCGGATTTCTTTATTTCATTCGAATATTAGTACCTTTTAAACACCCTTTGTCCACACTAGCCGGAAGTGACTGCGACAGTACCATTCCAATGTCGTAAAGATGTGTATGTTTAAAAATAAACCTGCAAAGCTTGAAAGTTGCTGCGCTGACGCATCGCAACGCTTCAGTTCGCTCTAGATAACTAACTCCAATCCCCATACCAGCATATTTATTCACTATTTTTTTTTTGTGAATTCCCTCAGACTGCTTAAAAACTAAAGACAAAGGCTTGCTTCATGCAGGCTCGATGTTAATCTAGGTTACGTGTCGGTGTAACTGCGGCCCCGGTAATCCGAGATTTAGCGCGGCAGCTAAGCCGCGGTGGGTTCGCTCGCCGCAGATTTATAACTCGCACATTCCGCTCATTCAATTAGCGATTGTTCCACTAGTTTAGCTGAATTCCCCTTCAGAGAACAAGGAAAATAACGGTAGAAATGAATCAATGGATTAGGGCTAAGCAATACCGATAAAACATTTTGACAATTGCTTGGTGAATACTGAAGAAGAAAAAAGCTTTCATGTGTGCTTTTAATTTGTTAGTTATTATGTATATCATTTCCAAATCGTTCGTAAATTTGAGAAACCACAACTACCAGCTTAGCATAGCTTTGTTCGTCCTCAAGCAGAATGTTAATCGAATAATACACATATTCGTGCAGAATGAAAAAAGGGGTTACTTCCTTATTTGAAATTCTATCTCCAAAGTATTTAAGGCATTTTGTATTAACAATCATAAAAAAAAGTCGTGTTAATTACACCACTTATTATAACTCAAGAACGGGTGGACTAATTTTCAGCATTTCTACTTTATTGGATTTGTCGCTGCCCCGAGTAGGATAATAACTAATAAAATTACGTATGTACTTAAGCTGTGAACATTATTTTGGAGCAGAGTTATGTTAAAACTGTGATAGCTCCTAAGATATTTATTGGAATAAAATGATATAAAGGGCAACTTTGTTCTAAATGAAATGCTCGTGATGATGAATGTATTTATTTTGATAATAATAAATACCTGTGTGTATAATACACCTCTAAAAATGATGCATTATTTTTTTACAAATTTATTATCATAAAAAAGGTTGTAGTAAGTCAACCATAAAAGATAGACTTATGCTGTCGCGGACTTTATTATAGAACTCTTAATGCTAAACAATCCTGTCATACATGATTTTTGTGTAACTTTAGCGGTTTCCGCAGCGTACGCAGCGGAAGCTCTCAAAAGGAATTTCTTTCTCCCGTTTTCGCAACATTTTTCATTGCTGCTGTGGTCTTGTGAGTCGTATCTTTATGTTATATAGCTTAAAGCCTTCCTTGATAAATGGACTATCCAATATAAAAATAATTTTTCAAATCGGGCCAGTAGTTTCTGAGATTAGCGCGTTCAAACAAACAAACAAACAAACAAACAAACAAACAAACTCTTCAGCTTTATAATATTAGTATAGATACCATCTTTGGTAATCTATACTAATATTATAAAGCTGAAGAGTTTGTTTGTTTGACGGCGCTAATCTCAGGAACTTCTGGACCGATTTCAAAAAATACTTTTGTGTTCAATAGCGTATTTATTAAGGAAAGCTTACGGCTATAAAGCATCACGCTGTGATGGGAGGGGAGGGAGAAAACTATAAACGCGCGGACAAAGTCTCTAGTAAAGAAATATGCTTGATTCAAAAGTATTCAACACACGGGATTAAATGCAACGATACACTTAGTCAAACCTTATTTTCAATGTCAAACGATTAGTTTGTGGTAACTTACGGTTGCCATCTAATCAATGCAATCCATGTTCATATTAGTATGAGTCGATTCCACTAATCATTACTGCCATACTAATTATGACTGATTAAAACCTGTAGGCCTAACATGCACGCCTCGATACCGTTTATCGCGTCGATAAAATAATGTTATTTCCAACAACAAGTAAATAACATGTTTTCCCACATTGTTTTCACTTGTAAAGCAATCATAATTGCGTTCAAAAACAAATAAATACACTAAAGTTATTAAAAACCTGTTTAAATGTGGTTCAAATGACGTTTGAAGTTTTTCGATTGCCGCGATAAATGATAAATTGGCGCGCATCTTAGGCCCACTGATGTTAAAACACAAAAAATACGCCATATACTGATGGTCCAGTTAATCCCTTTTGTTACAAGATAGGTAATTTATCTATTATAAAGACTGCGACAAATCTGGCACAAAAACCTATCGTCTTAAGGGCGCTTTATTGGAACCGCCGCGTGACAAACTATTGGAGAGATGAGAGATATGACAAATGGCCGGCTGTTATTACGAAAAGTAATTAAACTAAATTTATATCATTAAAAAAAATATTTATTCATAAATAAGTATTTACTTATAAATATAGTATAATGCATGGATACGTATCTTGTACTAAAATTGCTAAAGAAATAGTGACAGACGTCCTCCAACATTGTATTTTTTGGTCATCGATTCGGGTTCCCCACCACCTTCTTCGCATACAGCAAATAGTGTGACACGATCTTTTAGCTCACAATAACAAATATCGCTGACCTGACCTGTCAAATACCGAAAGAACCAATTTAGCTCATAACAGACTGGTAGAAAAGTAAAAGGGCTGAGTCTGTCAGTCTGCCTGTCTGACGGTACTAATTTGTTCATCACAATAGCCAGACGCGCTGTCAGGTGCTTTCGAGGATCGGTATTAGCAGCTATTTTGAAATCGTTCGACCTCATTAATGTACTTATTTAGCGCTATTTTTTGTACAGTAAAATGTCTCCCACATTCCGATGGTCAGAAGAAACCTACTCTAAAAAACCGGCTAAGTGCGAGTCAGACTCGCACACTGAGGGTTCCGTGCCAACTTGAACTGAATTAGGGATCCACTTACTTCCACTAAGCCAAAATACCACAGTACTTTGTTGACAGCAAACATAACTTTGTTTTTAAGTGTTTTTATAAAGAACAAAGTTATGTTTGCGGTTGTTGAAAATGTGCTATATCTAAAAACAACCAACTTGATCTCGTTCAAAACAATTTTCGTTAAAAGTTTTTATAAAAATGTACATCATGTATTTTTTTCAAGATTTGCACTCGCTTAGTAACAAAGTTGGAGAGGGAGAGGGTGGGGGGGACCCATGTTACCACTTTGGAAGCGTCTAGATCCCAAATGTTAACTTTCGGAAAAAAATTTTTTGAAACCTTGGTGTCATTTACAGAGACCTATCCATAGACATGCATTGGTGTGACCAAAAATGGGAGCCTCCCTCAATTGTCATTATTTTTAATTTTTGTATAGGAATCGTTTACAATTAACGGAACACATCTACCTACCAATTTCAATGTGTGTAATGCTAATAATTTCAGTATAAAGTGTCTGTGACAAACGGACGGACAGACAGACAGACAGATAGGCTTAATGAATCTATAAGGGATTCGTTTTTGTCATTCGGCTACGGAATCAACAATGTGCTTTAGGTATGTCATTTAAGATCGATATTATTTCCAAATTATATTTACACTGTCAATTCAACAAATACAATAATAACAATTACATTTAAAGTAGAGGTAGGTAGTTACTCAAACTAGAACATTACAACATAACATAACATCAACATTTTGATTCTGTCAGGGTCAAACATAAAGGCTACGTAGAGATTAAGGGAAAACGACCCTCAGGCTGACCCACTCCGTCGAAAACGTCTTGGAGTTAGGAGGCAGCGCTACGAGCGTCTCTTACCACCTGACGGACCTATTGGCAGTGGGAGCCAAAACTCTTGTCCGCATGGTAGTTCCACAGACGGATGAAGGGGTGCGAGGCAACCGCTTGATGTCATGCCGATACTTATAGGTACAGACAATCGCTGGGACAACGGAGTGCATGCGAACAGCGATCCTTCGTCGTCCCACTTAGCGGTCTGAGGGACCACGCGGAGGTTTTAGTGGGTACACTTGGCCTTACTTATCAAGGAGTCCCACATAGCCGTGGCACGGTATGCATAAAGCATTTCCTCCGCGAGAAAAAAAAGGGTTAAACATAAAGATGAAACAAATTTCCTCTAAAAAAATCTACCAATTAAAACCCGGAAAAAGAAGGCATTTTGGGAAATAACGTATCCATTTTGGTTTTAAAAGGTCGTTTATCTTTGATAGTCGAATAGTGTGAACAATGTTGACATTTCTTTTTGACAAAATAATTCATTTTAAATTAAAAGAAACAAAAAAATTACAACCGACGTAAGTATGCCATAGTTAAACAAAAATCTTATCAAAACTTAAAAAAAAATATGTATTGACTAATATTATTTTTAAAGTTGTAAAAATATTGTTTACAATGTTCAACTAGCAAAAATGAACGAACTTTAGGAAGAAAATATACTTTTACACTGTCTGAAGCATAGTTTTCGAGTGATACCAAAATAGTCTACACATCTCACGTGACAATGGATTTTTCAGCAGCCGTCAGCCTGAATATTTATTGTGTCCATTGATTTTGTACCCGTCCGAAAATTCCAACGCTTTTTTGGAGATGCGTCCACTTTTAAATTGGACGGTTATTTTTGAAATAACGATGTCTTCAGTTCAGGCTGATTTTATATTTAAATAATAAAGTCTGATGGTGGATTTTGTACTGTATAAGATGTAAGAAGGCTCGGTTACACAATCTTGATTAAACTTTGTGGTTTTCCTCTCTCGTTTGTGTTTGGTTGTAATTTTTCGTTATACTTACTCGTAAGGTAAGGTTACAATATACTAATAAAGCATAATAAATATGTAAGCTAATTTCTTGAATTTTTTTATATTTTTTTGAGATACTTGAAACATGTTGATGGTATTAAGAATATAAAATTTAATCGTGTGTTCTTGAAACCACTCGTCACACATTTAGCAAACAATTTCAACACAGATTCAGTAATATTACGTGAAAATTCATTGTCAGCCCTCGACACCTCTTAACGATTTACCGCAGAGGTCTTTAACCGAATTTTCTGGTAAAAGAAATATTATTTTGGGCTTATCTTCCCTTAGACTGGCAACACAGGGGAGGGCGTTATTGCCAGGTATAAAATAGTGGCAGGATAATAAACGCCGTGTAAATAATCGGACCCCAGAGGGTGTTATGAAAGAGAGAAAGCAGAGAGGTGTATTATGGACTCGCTCGATATGTGGGTATACTGAATTATGTGTCATGTGACTTTACTTAATTGATTTGTATAAAACCAAATTAGAATCATTTAAAATTCATTCAAACTTCTAATCGTTAACTTTTAAATCCTTTGCACACTGCGACTTTCAGCATCAATGCAGTCGCAAAATGTCAACCTGTACAATAGCATCGAGTCAATCAATGCTAAAAGTCGCAGTGAGTAAGGGGTTTTCTACTACGCTTTGATATTTAAAATCATGCTATGAACATTATTTTTGCGCTACAGTTTAATCGGTAATTTAGTTTTTTTTTAGTTACAAGCAAGTTAAGATTGTTATCTGTCTGTGTAATATATAAATAAAATAAAATAAACAACGAAATAAATTCTTGAAATAAAATAAAATTAGATGATAAGCAAAAATCTGATTAAAAACACAAATACCACGCTAAAATAAACTTTTTTGGCTATTAATTTACTTAGGTATTAAAAAGTAATTTTGATAACATTGTCCAATATTGGTCAAATACACTGTTGTAAGAAGTAAATTTGTTTGCTTTATATGGTCACTCAAAACTTACAACAACTTATCACCTTTTTTGAGATTTGAATATACAACAATAAATATTACGTAGTATTTACGAAGCGTTACATTTTGCCGTCCGCAAGCGAGAATATTTGTCCGAAACTGGTTAATGATTTTCGATCGATTTAAGAATCACTATCAATTGTGTCATACACAAATATAACGCAGAGTTTAGGAGTAAATATCGCAACATCGGTAATGGTATGGGGTCCCCGTCTTCCGTTTAGTTATAAGTAGGCTATGTGTTTAGAGCAGGGTCTGATACAAAAATATAGGATAAACTAAATGACCTCCGGGTGTATTTCATTTAAAATCTTCATACACAATGGCACATATGGAGAGTTAATGCTAAAATATTCTCTACCAGTCAACCATAGTTGTTAATATAGAAAATACACACGGTGCGAGCATAGTAATAAAGGGACAAAAGAAAGAGCGTGAAGTTAGTAACTACAAATTAAAAGGTATAATATGGCAATAATACAATAATAGTAAACATACGTACTAGGTTACATAAATACCATATTTATTTACATACTATAGATATACATTCACATGGTACATATGGAAAAAAAATGATGGTAGATATGAAAAAATAATAATGTCAATGAGTCAAGATGGATAGCTCTTACTATAAAGTGCAAGGCCTTCAAGGAAAATTTTAATTTATATGCACAAGATTTTAATTCATAATGAAGAGACTACTTGTAAGTGAATTATATCTTTGCCACATTATTTTATTTATTAAATTAAATGTATTTATCTTTGTAATGTTAGTCGTCTTCGATGAAAAACGTTGAGTTAGTTAGGAATCTTAAACTACGGCTTTTGTTTTTTACTTCAAAACCAGACAATTGTGTGTTGTCTGACGCATATGTTATTATAAATATAATCTATATTTTGGTCTTTACAGCTATTAGTCATAACTTATTTTTTACTGAATAAAAGTATCCATTTCGTTTCCAAGCCATCTTCAAAATGGCTTATTACTGGAACCAGATTACTCATGTAAAGTTTCAAATAATGTCTAGGTTTTGCAACAAAATAAGCTTAAATAATGTTGAAATAAGAAACCAAAAATTTACGCACGGGCGGGACTTGAACCAGCAACCTTTTGGCAAACCGGGCCAAACGCTCTTACCAATTGAGCTACCGTGCTGTTAGTCCGACCCTGCGAAATTTGTGGTTTCTTATGAAAACGTCAATTGCGTGACGCTTAGCGCCATCTAGCCGTCTGTCTATGAAACAGATGGCCCAAGCAGTTATTCTTTACAGAATAAATTCAACTTGGAAATTGATGTCGCTTCGCTATCTATGCTTGAGAATGTTTTAACACTCACAGTGTCATATTTTAAATTCATAAAGATGAAATAAGAAACCAAAAATTTGAGAGCGTTTGGCCCGGTTTGCCAAAAGGTTGCTGGTTCAAGTCCCTCCCGTGCGCAAATTTTTGGTTTCTTATTTCATCTTTATGAATTTAAAATATGACACTGTGAGTGTTAAAAACATTCTAAAGCTTAAATAATGTGTAAGACAACGTTTTCTGGAACAAACTAATCGTACAGAGTGTGGGTAGGGCGTGTATAAATTAGGGGCCTTATTTATAAAGCCATCTCGCTGCTGTTTATTCCGTACTTAAGTTTTAGGGGTGTCTTAAATTTGGCTTGCGTTGTTAGTCTTCGGTATTAATGATGTTGAGTCCATAATTAGACGTACATGCAATAACTTGATATTGATGTTTCGTATTTACTTGTATTATTTATATAAGTGTTTTTTTACATACTTCTAAATGTATGCCTGTTTTTTTTCTTTGTGTCCGAGCGTGTATATCTATAACAAAACCCGTGATAGATGTCCCGTGTAGAATGTTACATGTCTCTTTGAATCCTAGAATAACAACCGTATTGTGCTACGATTTTTGGATCTAAATGTGCTAAATTAATCTTATTTGTTTATTTTATTTATGTACATAGTATTATCTTCTTACATATTCATTTCAGGCAACAAGAGTACAGAAATACAGTATAAAAATAAGTCGGGTTTTCCTTCCTGACGCTATAACTCCAGAACGTACGAACCGATTTTCACGGTTTTGCATTCGTTGGAAAGGTCTCAACAAAAAAAAATTCTTCTTTTAATCACCAAATGAAATGTTACATAAAACGAAGCCATCTGGTGGCGAAACGGAGTTCGCGGGGTTTGCTAGTATTATTATAAATACTTTACTATCCGAACAAAATACAGAAATAATAGTTAAACCAGTACTAATTATTTTTACAGCTTTGTGTTGCACAACTTGATGACAGCGGCCACTGTCAAAAGAACATTTTTTTTGTCATTTTGGCTCAAACAATCCAATAGGTTTCTGTAAATTTCTAGATTTTCTGCTGATTCAAGTATCCAATTAACTTATGTAATCATTAAGTTTTTTTTTTTTAAATAAATACATGAAAACATGAATTTTACTCTGCGTTTTTGACCGCACTCTGGTTGTTCGACGAATAAGATTGAGTCGAGCCTTACACCACTGGAAACTATCTCCAAAAATAATTAAAGTTGATCAAAATAGCTTGGATTGTTTTTAACACTCACAATGTCATATTTTATATTAATAAAGATGAAATAAGAAACCAAAAATCGCGCACGGCGGGACTTGAACCAGTAACACTTTCTGGTTAACCGGGCCAAAAAGACGCTGGTTTGACTCCCACCCGTGCGCAATTTATGGTTTCTTATTTCACCTTTATCAAAATACTAGCGGTCCCCCGCGACTTCGACCGCGCGTTTTGAGTTTGCTCCCTCCCCTCCCGTCGCAGCGTCATGTTTTATATCATAAAGCCTTTCTCGATAAATAAGCTATCCAACACAGAAATATTTTTTCAAATCGGTCCTGCAGTTCCTGAGATAAGCGCGTTCAAACAAACAAACTCTTCAGCTTTATAATATATAGCGGTCCCCCGCGACTTCGTCCGCGCGTTTTGAGTTTGCTCCCTCCCCTCCCGTCGCAGCGGCATGTTTTATATCCTCAAGCCTTTCTCGATAAATAAGCTATCCAACACAGAAATATTTTTTCAAATCGGTCAAGCAGTTCCTGAGATAATCGCGTTCAAACAAACAAACTCTTCAGCTTTATAATATATTAGCGCAAGCGCACGTTGTACTTAAGCTGCGAACATTATTTTGGTGCGGAGTTATGTTAAAACTGTGATAGCTCCTAAGATATTTATTGAAATCAAATGATATAAAGGGCAACTTGGTTCTAAATGAAATGCTCGTGATGATGAATGTATTTATTTTGATAAGAATAAATACCTGTGTGTATAATACACCTCTTAAAATAATGCATTATTTTTTTACAAATTTATTAACATAAAAAAGGTTGTAGTAAGTCAACCATAAAAGATAGACATACGCTGTCGCGGATTTTATTATAGAACTCTTAATGCTGAACAATCCTGTCATACATAATTTTTGTGTAACTTAAGCGGTTTCCGCAGCGTATGCAGCGGAAGCTCTCAAAAGGAATATCTTTCTCCCGTTTTCGCAACATTTTTCATTTCGGCTGTGGTCTTATGAGTTGTATCTTTATGTTATATAGCCTAAAGCCTTCCTCGATAAATGGACTATCCAACGTAAAAATATTTTTTCAAATCGGTCCAGTAGTTTTTGAGATTAGCGCGTTCAAACAAACAAACAAACAAACAAACAAACAAACTCTTCAGCTTTATAATATTAGTATAGATTTCGTCCCATCTACGAAACTGTGATAAAGTCATTCAGTCATTAAAACAAAGGATCGGTATAGTCATACTTACAGGGACCGAAAGTTCCCGGATTCAATCCAGGCTAGTTCCCACCATTGGGTGCATGATGCGTTTCCGTAAAGTTTGTTTTTATTTACAATGTGTTGTATGCAAGCTTTTACCCTGAATCACAAATATCTGTATTTTCGAATACATCCATCCCTGTCACTCGTGCCAGCATGACGTGGCGGATAAAAAGGACGGCAATAAAATGTAGTCTTACAAAGTAGTCTATACAATGGCGTGCAAAATGTTGCACATTGAAAGCGGATTTTGTACCGTTTTAAAAAATATGAAAAAGCTTTTAGCTTATCTGGTCTTTGATAAAACGCGGAGTGTTTCTTTTGTATGGTATTTTTTAAAGTTAACTTGCTTGTTTATTAAATAAATTAGCTACAACGACGCTCATGACAATGTTTTGTTCTTGTAAAAATTACAAAAAATATAAAAGAACAGATTTATTGCATCTCTAAATAAAATAAATAAATAAATTGAACAGCAATCACATACATTGCTCTGACCCCAAAGTAAGTAGCTAAGGCACTTGCGTTATGGAAGTCAGAAACAACGGTGGTACCACAACATCCAGCAGACCCGAGACAATTAGAAAATTTCGGTATCTAAATTGACTCGACTAGGAATCGAACCCGGGACCTCGGAGCGGCGACGCCTTGCAACCAGCGTGCTTAGCCACTACACCACGGAGGTCGTCATCGTCTTTATGTAAGTAAAACATATTGAGTTATTTTCAAAGTTCCACATGGCAAAAGAGTGGAACTCACTGCCTGCGTTGGTGTTTTCTAGTGATTACCATCCGAATCTATTCAAAGTTAGAGTGAAGAAGCTTCTTCTGGGCGAGCTCGTTTCATCTTTGACTTCGTCTTGGTCGCACTTGTCTTGGTCTGAGCAAGCTCATATACTTATAATTATATTATAAAACTGTAGAGTTTGTTTGTTTGTTTGAACGTGCTAATCTCAGGAACTACTGGACCGATTTGAAATTTGATAATTTTTTAGTAGGTTAACTTATTAAATAAGATAAATTCTCGATAAATTTTATAAAGGTATAAAGGTTGGCTTTAGGCTATAAAATATGAGATGGAGCGAACTCAAAACGCGCGGGCGGTGTCGCGGGGATCGCTAGTATAAATAAAATAAAATAAACGTTCCATAAGATTGACGGCGAGTTTCACAATCTCCTAATAAGCGATACAACGATTTTTGTCTATACTTCATATGAATTGACATCCCATATTTGAACCTTTAACAAATATTACTTTAGGCCTGAAGTATTGGACAGTTAACGCTAACCATAACTTATTAAGACTTTGCGAAAAAACCCGTAATTTGTAATAATCAACTATGAGTAAAACCTAAATCGGTACTATCAAGTTGTAAATAATAACTGCGGTAAGCAATTTTCTCGTGCACTTAATGTTAGTGCTACGAGATTAGCTCCAGCATAGTGTTTCAACGGCTCTAATGCACTTTAAGGTGCGATAAACATTTCACATTCGGTTACTAATCTACTCCAAACCAACATAAGTGGATCCCTGAATATAAGCTTAACTTATGCAGGGATAGGTCAGCAAAAAGTGGTAATGCAGCTTGATCTACCCGGATTCTGTGGCTGGACGAGTACGTGAAGTTAATTTCAACAGGTGATGTGAAACTATGGATTAGTAAATAAACGGGAATTAGAGACGGTTACGTAGTTACACGTTTGGTTAGCGTTAGAAAACCGACTTAAAAAAAACAGGAGGTAATCAATTCGACCTGTATGTATGTGATATCATCAGAATTGGATAATATTTTAGTATGTTAGTATATTAAGGTGAAATTTTGCACACGTGTCTCAAGATATCAAAAAAACGAGAAGTCGAGCGAGGTGATTCTTTTTTAGTTCCATCAGGGATAGTTCAACTTAGGGTACAGTGTATGCTTCATCAAAATTCGTCGAGTAGTTTTATACGAGTCATAATTATAAATCATGAAATCAAAAAAAAAAAAAACGCCCTTTTCAATAGTCAGATTAGAAATATTCGTCGAACAAATACAATATGACTAATTTGAACACGTCACCTAATTGTCAGCAGTCATAGGTACCTGTCATTCTTTAAAATCTGCCGCTTTTTAATTTATCAGTCTAATAAGTTTTATCTGACCATTGAAAAATCGGCTCTAAATAGATTAAAATAATAACGCATTCGTCTTCTATTTAAGAGAAACAAATTATTTTAAAAACGGTGCATGATATCAAGCTTACTTACACCAATAATCTACTTACATCATGCATCGACTGCAAAACAAATAAAAAATCCCAAAAACAAACGCATCTTACAAGAAGACTTGAACAAGTTTCAGGATATGAGGAATATGTTGGATCTAACTTAATATATCTAAATGCCAGGTTTGGTCTTTTACCAGAAAATTAGTTCCAAAATTTTAATTACCTCGACACTACAATCACAAGAGTGACAAGCATAAAAGATCTTGGGATCACTTTCGACAGTAAACTGTTATTTGATGAACGTATTGACTCAGTAATTGTCCTGCCTTCGACTCTGAGATTTAATTGACCATGTAGTATGCCCTGCTACGCGTCTATTTACTCGCACACAGGTTTAGCGCAAGAAAGAGAAAGTAGAAAACCTCACTCCCTCCCACGCCTCACAGCACTGCCAGCCGCCTGTCGCTCATTCGTGTCCGTGCGCGCGCGCCGTTACAACGCACGCAGTAACCACAGTATATACGTTAAGTTTTTATTTCGTGCTAAACGTAACTTACCTTATAGTGATACGTATTATATACACATAAAGTGAATGTGAAGTAAAACGCACTACCCAGCGTGGCTGCACCATGCATGCTTTACGCTTCGCGGCCGAGCTAGCACGCGATGCTAGCCAGTCCGCATTTTCCGCTCCGAATCAATACGCGATATTGATCTGTAGCAAATACCGGCCGAGCTGACACGCGATGTCAGCCAGTCCTAATTATCTAGATCATTTTTGATCTCAGCTGAGACTTTTGGTATGCGTTGCTTCCAATATCCTACCCTCATTTTCATTGCGAAAAAGAGGAACAAGTTGGGTGAATTTACAGTCAATTGGGCTTTAATGCTAATAAAAGATTACAGCCAAAGGCATTCATACATAATTCTACATACTAAGCAGCGCTGACGATGCGCCATCATGGCCTCTAAGTATGAAGCAGCGGCCCTCGCCCGCACTCATCCGGCCCAACAGGCGCCTGCCTGGGTATGTTCTACCTGTGCGAACGCGACGGCCCATGATGCGCCGCGAATTACTTCGTAACGGTGATCTACCGTCACAATTCCAGCGTTTTTTCAACGTTTCGCACTTGGAATCAGAATCCGACCAAAAAAGGTATGTGTTTTTATGAAAACTTTATTATATCACCTTAAAGCCGTACGTACATATGTACTTATTACGGGCTACCGTATTCCACTCGTGGCGAAACCACGACCGAACACTTGTCTCAGCCAATCTTTTGATAAATATTAAAATGGAGCATAATGTAAGCCATCACAATAACAAACAAAAATAGCAATAAAATAATATAAAGTACCTTTTCGTAAGTACCGAAAAATAGTGGTGGCAGAAATATTTCAAATCGAATAAATTTTCATTTATTTTGTTCATTTTTGCTCGGAAAAGTAAAATTGAGATTTAAAAACACTTTTACTGCCTAGACCTTAATCATAAATACACGTTATCTGCAACCTGCAGTACACGCTTCAATTTTTTTCCCAAAGCTCTAAAATCGGTAGAATGGCATCCCTCCATAGCTCATGTAGTTATGTATGTTATAGCTATATCCGCCATTGATTACAACTCTTTTGTACTTATTTCTTGCCAATGGCTATAAAATTGTCTAATTAGACAATGCTATGGTAAACACAACATTGCTTAATAACACTACTTAAAATATCGAATTTAATAGATTTTGTAAAAAGATAACAATTTACTTTTTTAGAAAGCAAGTTTCTACATAAATTTCTGCTTTCTGCTTATACCTATAACTATTTAGCTTGTGGTTGGCTCTTTGATTATAAATAGCAAGCAAGCAAGCTGTAAGCTTGCCCAGTACGTACCAAAATATGGTTGGGTCCATATAAAAACCAGTCCGTTTAAAAACCCCATTATTTGCTTTCAATTTTAACAGCTATGATAAAAATGAGAATGAGCTTTGCTCAATACCTGGCATATGTATAATTCTGAATGGTAGAAAATTTGACGTATTTAGTTTTGAAATCCAACTAAGATTTAATCAATTTCTCAGTAAATAAATCGGTAAAGCTTAGATTTTATTTACCGACGCAATAACAACTAGCTCGAAACCGTGATTGTTTTGAAATGTATCTTATCAAATTCCGTAATCAATATAGTACTACCGTCATATTCGATTTATTAAGGTGTCCGCGGTATTCCATTGTTTTGGAGTTTATTTCATTTTTAGAAAAATATGCTGTGACAGTGATACGATTTTTTATCAATGCATTCATATAACCGTCGCAAAGTTCGGTACTTAATCTCGAGTCGAGAGAACTGTGTCCTTTATCTTTGGAAAAGTCAGCCACCGACCAGTAAAGATTGTGACAACCTTTGGTCACCTTAAATTAATTGACATTTGTTTCTATGAGCTTGTTTTCTAACATATGCTACCACGATCACCACCGAAGAATAATTAAAATAAAATGTCATATTGAATGAAGTATCCGCAGATAGCACTAACCAGAACTAATCAACACATTGTTAAATATACTCTAAGAATAGGTACAAAATTGAAACAAGACGAAAATAATGCCTTATTGTTTTTTATGGATATGCAATAACAAAGCATATGAATTGGTACAATTTAATTTTCTCAAGTATAATATTATTTTATTTAATATTCTTCGGTTATTTTTATTTGCCATGTGCCACATGCCACACGTAAAACGTAGGGACGTTTAAGGTGTGATAGATACAAGACATGTTCATTATTACGCAAATGCTACTATCGATATTTTTTTTAACAAAAGGCAATTATTGTATATTAAAATAAAAAATAAAAACAACTGGCGTATCCTAAATGCAATGCTGCATTAGACCCAAATTGCACTACAATTATCTAATTCGAGTTATTGGAAATATGAACCATGTTAATTTTCCTACTATTTATTCTGTGATTTAAGAATAAACTACATCAAGTAAATATATTCTCTAATTATCAGTTTTTTCCACCCAATTACATTCATCCACTCCTCAACAATCTTCCCCAGAAAGCCACTAAGTTACTAAGGTATAAAATAGATTCTTATAATATGAACTTTATCGTTTGATGTTTTGATGTTTAAAGAATTCGATAAACTGTGTTTAATAAATTTTCAAAGGACATTTCGTCTTAATATTCACCAGTTACTAAGGTATGGTGGAACAATTGTAGAATTAAAATTAATAACAAAACAGGTCTAGTGGCACGATGGTCCGGCCCGCCTCCTAGTTGAAAATATATATATATTTCATTTTCAAAATGTTTTTTTAAAGGACTTTCCCTTCACTCTTACGCCAGAGGACGTCATGTGATACGACAATTCATTAAAATTTGAGTCAATTAATTATTGTAAACCAAATAATTCTTGTTTTTTTTTTATGAACCATAAATAAGAATGTTTTTAAATATGTATGAAACCAGTCTACATTGGGATCTCGATATGACAAAGGTACTTGTATACGATATCAGTTTATTTTTAGACTTTTTGTCCAAATAGGTATCCTAATTGATTTTTTTTGACACTGCTCATAATTTTGAAACAAGTCAATATTTGTCAAACTTAAATATATATATATATATATATATATATATATATATATATATATATATATATATATATATATATATATATATATATATATATATATATATATATATATATAATTAAATAAATAAAAAACTCATAGTAACTAACTCGAAAGATAGTATTGATATTTACTATAATCCTTAAAAGTTATCTAGACAATAAAATTAAGAGTAAATTTACAACGAGAAATCTCACCATGTATCGAATACTCGGCGAACATTCCTGGTCGATTAGTCGAATATTAGATAAACGTATTTGGCCGGGGCCGGGTAGTACCAAAACTTCTGTCGGAGAAATTGTTTGCGGTCGTTCGCCCTTATTAAGTCACAAAGCTCTCAGAAGCCGATTTTTAATCTTCTTCATTTCTGAAGAAGATTGTACATTGTATATTGATAGATATAGTTACTTTTCAGTAACTATAATACTTATTGAATTTTTAATTATATATAAATAAATAAAAAATCATTACTTACCTACTTACCCATGCCTTAAAATTTCTGATAACGATAATATTTCAAAGCCATTGAATTTTCGTATTCTTTTGGTAACTCAGCAAATAATCATATAGCATTGATAGACACCTGTGAATATTTCATGATCTTAAGAGAATTTCATTCCTTAAAATAAACAAATTAATCAATTGCTTTTATATCAATCATCGAACACTTTTTATAACCAAATGTTTTCTCAGGTATTCGAAATTTAAATGTAAAAAATATTATTTATATGTTTGGTATTCGGACGTATATCTTTAAAACAGTCACATTAATACCTAAATATCCCATACTAAAAAGCAATAGAGTATCATGTATGTATTTCAAATCTATAATTATAAAATATGTAAAAAAATTGCAAGACAAGATAATGATTTGTCAGACTTACCTTCCAGCCCGTTACCTTACCAAAGATAATGCGCTTACTAAAAAGTGTTTTCTGTATGTAGCTTTCCTCGTAATAAAATTATCATTTGTTTTACGTGCCAAATTCAGTGTGTAAAACTATAAAATTTGCAAACCGTCTCAGTTCAACAATACATATTCCGTATTGTTTGTTATTTATATAACACGCCACAATAAAAATAAGAAATAAAACTATTTCAGTTTCAGATTCCTAAAATAAATAAATTATATATTTTTAGTTATCCATAAAAAAAAAACTCACAAATATCTTCTTTCTTCCTAGTAAAAATATTTGTTAATAGTAGAAAGTTATAACTTATCATAGTTATCATACATCCATTCTTTTTTAGTAATAGTAATACATCTAAATGTCAAAGATGGTGACGTGAACAATAAATTGTTATTTAATATGATCGTTCTAATGATCAAACACTAACAGAGATGTCAACTTATTCTGTTGTAACAACATTGATTTTACTCCGAACATCTACATGGTCAGTTAAATCTCAGAGTCGAAGGCAGGACAATTGGATGATCAAACGAACTTACCTTAAGTGAAGTTCGATCCAAATTGTCCTGACTTCGACGAAGAGATTTAAGGTCCCACCCTTCCCAATTCTCGTGTACGTTTTTTATGCAAAAATAATAGTCACCCATACCATAAGTATAATCAATGTAGTACATCTCATACATCGGTCTCCTTGCTCTCAAATGAATGAGCGACAGGCGGCTGGCAGTGCTGTGAGGCGTGGGAGGGAGTGAGGTTTTCTACTTTCTCTTTCTTGCGCTAAACCTGTGTGCGAGTAAATAGACGCGTAGCAGGGCATACTACATGGTCAATTAAATCTCTTCGTCGAAGTCAGGACAATTTGGATCGAACTTCACTTAAGGTAAGTTCGTTTGATCATCCAATTATAATAGGCATCCAAGGCACTAGGTTTTGTCCTGCAATTTTCTACAGAGTTTTCTAAAGTGAAAACTTTTAAATTTATTTACTGTGCATTCGTACGCAGTCATCTTGAGTACGCATCACAAGTCTGGAACCCTAACTATAACATTTATATTTCGAGATTGAAAAGTATTCAAAAGCGGTTTCTCAGATTATTTCAATATAGAACAGGCAAACACGACATGGAGTACTTGTTGCGATGTAGGAGACATCATTTTCTTCCCTTAGACACGTACAAAAAGATAGCAGATTTGTCTTATATTGACAAGATTGCTGGCGGTTTGATAGACTGTCCTGAGCTGTTAAGCAAGCTGTGCATTTGCACACCAAGGAAATCTCTGAGGAATCCCAACCTTTTGCACGTCCCTGCAGTTTACACAAATTACAGGCGGAATTCTTATTTACTTAGAGCAGCCAATCTATTAACGAATGTGAATACGTTTGGCTTACTATGGCTTTGATTTGTTTTGTACAAGTGTAAGTCAGGTTTAAGAAATATTATTGATTATCTTACGTTATTTTTAAATGTTGAACTTGTTATTTCTTTTGTGAATTATTTTTATTAATTTCAGCGACAAATTCTTGATTTGCTAGAGTTTATTACTTTTACATTTTTATACTTCCAGTAGAGACACGTCAATGGCTTTCTTTTTATTCATAGTTTTTAAGCAATCTTGTTCTAGCTGTATGTCTTAATAATTGTAAAATAAAATAAAATAATGAAAATATACATAATCGAACTAAAAATTAATCATCTCGCTATTACCTCTCGTTTTCGAGAAATCCGTAGAGAAACATACAAATATACAAACATACTACACTTAAGAAATGCACTAGTATTTCGAAGCCTTAATAAATAAATGTACTCAAATATTATCAAATTTCAACTATCACTCACTCACTTACATTCATTGATTTCCACCTGTTTGAATTTTTTTGAAAAAGGTTTATTTTTTAAGGCAGTTACTTTGTAGCTTTCAGAACTGCTAATCTTTATATATATACTCGTAATTCTTCTGTGAATGTGTATGTCACTGAATTTCTCTCAAACGACTGGACAGATTTTGATGAAATTTTTTGTTTGTGTTCAAGGGGATCTGGGAATGGTTTAGATTCACAATATTTTTTAAATTTTCAAATTAAAGACGTGTAGACAGGACAACGTCTGTCGGGTCCGCTAGTAATTAAATATAAATAATGCTTCCTCAATGGCTACAATAAAGAGAAGGTAAATCAAAGCAATAAAATAATTATATTGTCATGAACAGTTTTCGTACAATCAAAACGTACTGGTTTTTGAGTTTAATTTCTCTTCAGTAGGGTTGAAGCCTCAAATACGTACCCAATAACGTTATTTTGACCTCAATAGTTGAGGGTTAATCGAATTTGTTAGATTCTAATGATAAATATTCCATTGGAGCCAGATGTTCCAGTATCACAGGACTAACCCTAAAAGGAATAAAGGGTTAATATCAACCGTATTTGAAAGCTTCTAAGGATCAGGGGGACAATTCTCGCGTAATTCGTATACAAAAAAAGGGTCAACAATCCTTTTTTCTTCTTCGAAGAAAAAATAGTTTTTGATTTCTCAGGTTCACGATTTCTATGTATTAAGATGTTTTTCGTGCGATAGTTTTTTTACAGGTAGATATTTTACTTGATTTTTAAGGTAAATCGTTTAAACTGCAATCGAATTACCACACAAAAAAAGTTCGATTGCCGCGAGATCTGCCTCCAGCGGCCAAAGTTTGAAGCATAATTTTTGACATTTCGCGTCGACAATTTCAATTTTATGATTTTCCGATTCTTTAAATATCATTTTAACTTACGTAGCAATATTTATATAAAATCTTAAAAAATATTTGTTTTTTTTTTAATCTCATTGAGAAATTGTTCTCAATCAATAAATACACGAAACAATACAGGAAAACACCAATTTTGTCTCAGAATTTTTCGAGCGCCACCTGGTGGTTTTACACGGAATTATGTCGAGACTTCCGACGCAGGTAAGGCTTTTTTTTTAACATCATGCAGAAACAAACGGTTCTTATTGCCGACTTAATGCTTAAAACATTACTACAAGTCAACCAGTACCAGTTAACATACTCGTATTAAATACAGGCAGCGCGAAAAACGTAATAAAGTTGCAAAATACCATTATTATTATAATAAGATAAGAAGTCTTTGTCGTATTGAAATATATATTAAATTATCATTATTTAAAAATGTACCTATAATAAAGTTCATCAATATGAATTAAGTTTATGATTATTCTTAATTATATAAAATGGGAAAACAAAAATTGAGCACGGGTGGTACTCGAATCTGCAAGTTCTGGCTAACCGGGATAATTGAACCTTGTTGTCTGATAATAAAGGTTATTTTAGTATGACCATTGTGTATTCATGGGTTGCAGTATTAAAATACTAATTAAAAATTTCATAACTTTTAAAAAGCTTCTAGTGATGTTTATTTTGCATATGTTCTGGACGTGCATTTTATTTGCAGGTTCTGTATAATTAAACCGGTTTAAATGCTGAACGTAGCTTATTAAACTATTTTCGTTTTTGCATTTCGGGGCACAATGTTAATTTAATTTCAGACTTGCAGTACATACATATACGTTATTTTACTCTTGCAAAAAGATAATAATACATGATTGCATGATTATGAGCTCTACGCTAAATAGGATAAGATTGAAAAATGAATTCCGTTCAATAATTTATCTTAAAAATATAAGCTATAATCATTGCGCAATTAAGTCTTTCTGTGATTGAATCGGATTGAAATGAAAAGGTTTTAACTGGCTTGCTAGGCTATAACCAAGTTTGAATGTGAGAATATATTCTAAGGTACAGATACTACAGAAACAAATTATGTATTTATTCGTACGATTATACAAATAGAAAATTTGTCGTTGGATATCAAAATCATTTACATACATATGTGTAGCTTCTGACAAGTTAACTAGGTACATGAAGAAGTTATTGTCAGTACCGTTACCATGATTTTACGGCGGTTTAACTCGCTAGCGACGACGTATAAAAGTCTTTGAAAAATTGCACAGCGCCTCTAGCGGTCACTACACGACATTCAGGTTGGCAGGACATTTTGCTCGTGCCACTTAATCTCATCGCGTAGATAACCGAACGCCGAGACTCGACCGACCACGAATCAGACCCGGGCCTTCATGTGATCCACCACCAAAGCCGCATGTAGAAACTTCTAAACCCTTCGTGGCAAAATCGGCAAAAATAAACAGGAATAAACAATCTTTATACTTCTCCAAGCTACACTCGCATTGAAATAATCGTACTTAAAAAATTATAAAACTAAGTTAATCCTCCGCCATTGTTGTCAATGACTATGAAGCTTTCACTTTAACTTTGAACATTGTCATGACGAAACCAACAACAGCAATTGAATTTGACGCACGTGATATTCCCCTAGGAAGCCAATTCACGAGTATTTGTACGACCTATCTGATTTTCGCGGATAAACGCCATTCGCGTTATTGTCGACTGATTCGACGCTATTTGCATTGATGTGAATTCCGTTTAACGTAAAATCGGTCACGGTTCAATGCGGACTTATAAAGCATTTTATTGTGAGTGACGTCAATATTTGATGTAGGTTACGACAGTACACAATAGGTACCCCGATATCAGGCTTGTATGGATTGGATACATTTGCGAAGCAAGCAAAAGTAAACCAAAAAGCTACACATAATTATGACCGTTCTATTTCCATGTGTGTGAGTGTAACGTAACAATCATCGTTTTTATGCGTAGTAACGTCTATCCAATTTCTCAAAACTTACCTTTTTAACCGACTTCAAAAAAGGAGGAGGTTATCAATTCGACTGTTTTTTTTTTTTTTTTTGTATGTTTGTTACCTCATATCTCAGTCGTTTGTCGACCAAATCGAAAATTTTTTTCACCTACTCAGAGGGTGTACCTTCTAATTGGTCCCATTTTTTCCATTTTGGGATCTGATGATGGGATCTTGGTGTAATCGAGGGAAACCCTCAAATTTGAAAGGCACGTATAGTGTTTCTTTACTAGAATCTTAATGTTGACATGTTGTTACGTCTGATAGTCAACATCTTGTGGGGCTGAGCTGATGGTGGAACTCCTTAACGCTTAAGAGTTCAGTAATTATAATGATGGAACTTATGTTAAGTAATTGGTAGCTTCTTAAAAAATAAAAACATAAGGTGCAACTCCCCCCCCCCCCCCCCTCTAGTGTTATCACTAAAAATGAAGAAATAAAATAAACTTTAAAAAAAGTAAAAACCGACTTCAAAACCAAAATGCACTAAAAAGTCTTAAATAAACTCTTAACCATTGAAAGGAAAGGAATTCGTTTTAGGCAAACAATTTCTTTTTGGAGTCGGTGCCATCACTTTGACCATCAAGCATCAACTATCACAGCACCGACTCCAAAAATAAATTGTTTGCCTAAAACGAATTCCTTTCCTTTCAATGGTTAAGAGTTTATTTAAGACTTTTTAGTGCATTTTGGTTTTGAAGTCGGTTTTTACTTTTTTTTAAAGTGTCAATACGTCAACGTCTGTTATAGCCTCTTGTGTCTCTTACGATGTTAGCAGCTTTATTTACCCAGGTGTTTACGTGACATACGTTCGCATAGTCCAGCGACCAGCGCCGGACTGTGGAAGCACACTGATCTACTGCAGCCCACAATGTTAAGTACAAAGTAGGTAGATGATAAATGATTGTTTCTGTATTCCCTTCAAATTATGTATTTTTATGTTGAGTGAAACAGATATATGTATGTGTTCGTCCCCCCTCTAAAAGTCTAGTTTTGTATAAAAGTAGATCATTTCTTAAATTAACATGCATTACTGATTTGGACGGAGCACCCTTTCACACCAGGTATCCATTCCGTATACTGCCGTCTTTGTGTAAGATGCTAAGTGTCTAAGCCTCTGCTATAAACAAGAGTTCCGTTAATAAAGCTGATGAATTGTTAGCGCCTACTACGGGGCCATTCGCCTGAGTGATTAAGCGGTGTGGTATGATTAAAGCCTATTTTAGCAAAGCAGAATTTAGGAATATTGAATGGATTAACATTGAGAAAATACCGTTTTTTAGAAGCTGAAGATAAAATATGCTTTGGATACCTTAGGTCTTTTACAACTAGTTTTGTTTTTTAAGAGTTCTTAGATTTGGTTTAATTGATTCCTCACTTATAACTTAAGTAAGTTTTAATGCGTGATTTTGTGTATTGCTTGCGTTTATTAATCAGTGGTATAAAAAAAAATTTTTAGAATAAAAGGTGGTTTGTATTTATATTTGATTGGATATTTCAAAAGTAAGGCTTGAAGCTCTTACGATAAACTCAGGAATAATTATTGTTCCTGAACTGTCATCGTACTTTGATACACAAGCGGCACTTGACAATAAATGAATGCATTTATTTGATTAAAACACGGTACTATTTGATAAAAACAAATAATATACCTATGAGTTTAGCGTGTTTTACCGATTTTTCAGTAGGCAAATATTTGACGTCGTTGTCTAAAATTAACAATTACATTTGTAAATGTCAATAAAATAATTATGATACAGTTTTACGTAAGTTTAAACAATACATATCAGTTCATACTAATATTAATAAAAAAAAACATGCTTACAACATTAAAAACCGGCCAAGTGCGAGTTGAAATCGCGCACTGTGGGTTCCGTGCCAACTTTAACTGAATTAGGGAATCCACTTACTTCCACTTAGCAAAAATACCACACTATTTTGTTGACAGAAAATAAGTTTTTTTTTCATACTCGTAGACTCATATTCTCTCATACAAAGAAAATGAGAGAATATGAGTCCATATCAAGATTCATATATACAAAAACTACTAGTTCGATCGCGTTCAAAACAATTTTTTTATAAAATTTTCGCTAGCTTAGTTCAAAAGTTAGATGGGAGGAGGGGGGGGGGGGGGGGCACTTTAACAAACCGTGGAATGTCACGAACACATTTTCGCCATGTCTCGTTCACTAAGATCTTCCTAAAACTGCAAAGCTTTAACTTGAAAAGCTACAATACACACAGAGCTGAACTGCAACTTGCAACTGGCTGTAATCTTCAATTAAAAGACTTCCAGACCCCTGAAGCAGTTTTAACACTAGGATCTCGAATTAGAAACAATCCAATCCTGGAGACGAGTAGACAATAAAGGACTCTAAAAAATCTAGCCCTTAGTCTTAAATAAATAGTTCTTATCATATAAACTTTTTTAAAACTAAAAAAAGGTACAACATTGTATTGTTCATTCGTTTTTTAATGTATGAAATTGTTACACCGACGGAACGTATTTGTCTAATAGTTGTGTAGATTAGTAAAGGTTTGACAAATGTAAAATTTTTAAACGGTTTGTATCATTCTAATGGTCTGCTTAACAATAAATCTACCAAATGAAACGTAGCCATAATAAAAAATTAAAATAATTGGTAGTTGCCAAAGTGACAAAAAGTTAGTTGGCAAGCAAAATTCAACCAAATAAAATTCTGCAAAAAGTTAGAATACAATTTATGTTTTGTAAAGTAATTTGATGTAAAGGTAGTAGGGATAACCACCATAACTTCAAAATAAGGATAACAAAAACAGCATAATTATCTTTGTGTTAAAATAAAAATTACTACATTTGAATCCCACGTAAGCGCTAATGCACTTAACATCTGATGTGATTCAGTCGACACTAACATAATTAGTGGTCACGTCAAACGAGTGACGTAATTGTAATGCACTAACGAACTCACTCTATCCACGCGTTTTGCGGTAGCCACTGCACACCTGCGAAATGTAAATGAGCCGCTTACACCGGAACGAACTGACTGTATCTAGAAATATCCAGTTTTATCAAGACCAATTCGTGGAGAAATCACATAACAAGCGATCTTCACTTAATTGTAATTCGTATGTGGCATGAGCCTACAGTTTGAAACCATATAGTTTTCGGCGCTATCAAAAGCTAGAAAGGGTTACTTAAGAGTTTTTTAAAATGAATCCTAATAACTCAGGATCAGACTAAAAGCATAATGCAAACGTGGTAGCTGGAAATAAACTTAGCAGTACACTGAAGCAGACATTGAAAACAAAATCTGCGAAAGTTGTGGAGCGAGATTAATCACGAAGCTCGTATCATGATCAAAGTCATTGAAGAGCTGTTGTGGATGCTCTTTGGCTCAAAGGACCATACATAAGTCAAGTAAGTCAACTTCAGTGTTCGAAATTCTAACATGAATTCGTTAACAGTAGCCACATGATAGCAATAGGGTTATGTAATAGCCATATCAGTTGGAAGTCCGTTTTTAAGCTCGATTTAAAGTTAATTCGGTAGCAATTTCATGGGCAATGGCTGTGTGGGATTGGAAAAAGTCAAACGACAGCCACTTTGAGTGTGTTTATTCGATTTTGTAAAATTTATAAGGCCGACGAAGTGATAGCAATAAAGGTTGCTATTCGTTTATTTGGAAGTAGATTTGCGCGTGTCCGTTTTTAGCTAGTATTGTTTCAACATATTGTATATTTGTCTTTGTATTTTTGTATCAGTGTTGTTTACCAATAATTAGGGCGCTAATAAATTGAGCTCGAATTTAATATATATGCTAATTGTAGATTCTCTATTGCTCTTAGATTCCATTGGACACATCATCGTCATTAATATTTCTTCTACACAGGTCAAAACACAAAGTACTGTAAAAAATACATATATACTTTATGTCTCCATCAATAAGATGACGGTGATGAAGATACATACTCGTATGTACCGATAAGTATAACCATATTATTTATGTTTGACTACAAATTGAAATGGCTCATATAATTGAAGAGAGAGTTAACAGGCACCTTGTTTTGACGTCCAGGTTTAATTACGGACCTGATACCGATGACTTAAAGGTTGCACCTATTTACCCTACAGATTAATATCCTTGAAAATCCGCCCAATCCATTAGCTCAACAAAGGCCCCATAAAATGTCAATTAAAATTCACATTCGCGCTGACATGAAGCGATGTAAGCAACGCTCAAAGCGATTCAATACTACTATAAGTTGAACCCTTACTTTGAGTTTTGTGTTTTTGGATAAAGTTCTGGGTTAACTGGATGTGTATGATTTGACTTGGTTTGGTGAGTACGAAACGCGTTAAAACATGTCTCGGCGCGTCTGGTGGCATGTAACATCAAAATTCCGTTTTGGTGGGATACGGGAGGGATGAATATAGAAGCTGTAGCGGGTGAGAGTGGGCTTTCTCATGTTTATTTTCTTTTTGTTATTATTTTACAAATTAAAGCTTTAAGAATAGCTTATTAACACGTAACACCGTTACACTATTATGTAGGTTTCTTATTCTGATGTTGCAAATAGAACAATTTGACAAAGTTATGCTTATTTGAATCAACTATTTGATGCGAATAATCGCTGAATAAACTAACGAAATTTCTTTGAAAAGCGTAATGATTTGTTACCTATTCTATGTTATATGTACGACAGTTTCAGACCGCGAATGGTGCGTGCGTTTCAGCTACTAGTATCAATATTGAATTAGTTTCTCTATAAGTTGGCTAGACGTTAAAGCACACCTATACACCCGTTAAGCTAAAAATTTACGGCGCGGTTCCAACCACCGCAGTTACGGGCCCGCTGTCTCTGTAGAATTCAGATTTGTACATAAAAAGTTAAAACAAAACTCAACGTCAACCGGGACCATGTCACGTGGTTCGCGGTTCCCACAGCCTGTTTTTTATTAGTTGCGATCAAGAGTCGCAGCCGCGGGGGCTGTGGGGCCGCAAAAACCGGCGATATCTTGAGTTATGAAATAAAAAATCTCCTGCGGCCGTCGCAGACGCGGGTATAACATGAGTTGTTAGTGAGTTCTTAGCCTTACGGGTACAACACCGAATCAACTGACACGTTCAGTATTCTTTGTACGAATCTCCATACTTCAACGCACATTTATCAACTTTGTAGCGTCACCACCTCTATCCGCTCATGGTCAAACGGGCTGTCCATTCACAAGAATAACGCGATCGAAGACGATGCGTTTGCTAGTTCCCATGCCGTATTCTATTCCCATTTCTGATCCCTTTACGTAATGTGGTTCCATTTATAGTTGACGCCTGGTTAGTTAGGTTGGATATATGTGCTATAACATTTAAGGTGCGTTGCCATTATGACTTTATGAATTTCTTTATAAACGTGATAATATATTTATAATTTGATGGGTAAACAAACTAACCAGATTTCTATATCTTTATAACTTGTCCCACACCAAAATAGAAAGCCGGGTGCTCTGATTAATATTCATTGAGTAATTAATTTGGGGAGACCGCGTTCGGTATTTATTCCCACTTGTGGCGAACAAAATCACTGTTTGATTGCCGAGTTTTGATTGGCAAAAACGTTGAGTGACAGATAATGGGCACTGTCTTTTGTTTTGTTAATTTTATTGGAAAAATAAATTGACCACAGTTAACATTGATAAATTAAATCGAATCTTAAGTAGTATAATAACTTTTAGAAGTAAATCAAGCCTAAATATTCTTGTAGTAGCTAGCATAACCTCTTTCGATGTGTTTGATGTAAAGTATTTAAAGAACTTTAAAATAAAGGTCAGTAAGGTAGTATTTTCTATAACAAAAATGTGCCATTGAGTCGTCGGCCTTATATCACTATAAGCGATCTCTTCCTGACAACCTTTGGATTAGGAAATTATTAGTTCATACGAAGCTTTATTTTGTGTTTGGAGTATCAAGACAGAATTGAATTTGTTAGATTTGAACGCCGCTAAATTTTTTATGCTCTTAATTGGCTAACTTGAAATTTTTTTTTTTTTTACATAAATTGCACTAGTAAGGTTGGCCGTTTTACCATTGATAAGGATTTCTTCCACATAATTATTGCAGTAAGAGGAAACAACATTAATTAGAAGGATATAATATTATGTTCTATTAGAGAGAAAAGCCCAACGTGCCATCCGAAGCTAGGAGATACCTGCGGTCGACATCACTATACATTGACAGGAATTCAATAACTACCGCAACACGGCGTGGGTAGGTCAACTTAAACCGCTACCAAAACGATGTCGGTACTATGTCACATGCATATTATTAATTAATAAAAGTATAGTTTTTTATCTCTACTAATATTATGAACCGGGAAAGAGTTTGTTAGCTTGTTTGAACGTGGTAATCCCAGGAACTACTTAACTGATTTGAAAAAATATTTTTGTGTTGAATAGTTTATTTATAGAGGAAGGCTTTAAAATGCTGCAATGGGAGAAAAGGGAGAAAACTCAAAACGCGCAAACGCAGACGCGGAGAAGTGCTAGTATCGCAATAAGCGCTTACTTACCCAATACTTCCCATTCTGACAGTAGATACCTAGCAATTGGTAGTCCCCCTAGCCGATTTCGACTACGGTGGCCAGTCACAACGACTAACCGACTGCGCGGGACATATTATAGTGCACAAGTGTGTGCGCAAACACAGGTGCACTCACTATTCCTTTACTCTCATAGCCCGATGGGACAGCAATCTGACACGACCGGAGAGAGTTCAGGCGCAGGACCAACGGCTTTACGTGCTTTTCCGAGGCACGGGGGTGAAACACCGCCAACTTCCAAAACTCCAGGCTACTCTAAGAATTCCTGAACAGAAAAACTCAGGTATATATTCTTGGCCCGACCCGGGGATCGAACCCGGGACCTCTGGCGCAGCCGTCGCAATTACCTAGCAATTACTTTGGTCACGAAATATTAATTCTTACCTGGCAGCACCTGAGCAGGAAGTATTTAGTAACTTTTACGATTATCTGTTTTATGCAAAATAAAGTTTTTTATATGGATTTACGTGTTTGTAGAGACTGTCACCCCTGGTGGACTCAGAGTGCACCATACATATATACCTTAGACCCTATGCAAACTGCGACTTTTAGCGATTTAGCATCGATGCAGCCGCAAAATGTCAACCTTTACTTTTAGCATCGATATAGTCGCGATAATAATGCGCGTTCGCTTCAATGCAGTCGCGATGCAGAAGCTGGATATTGTCAAATTATGAACTGGGCATTGGCGACTGCATCGATACTATACTAACGCGCTAGCATCGATGCAGTGGCACTTCTGCAACGATACTGACGCGTGACAGCATCGATGCCAAATTATCTCTGTTCATTGCGTGAGTCGCGATGCTTGCGCGACTGAATCGATGTTAATAGTCGCAGTTTGTAAGGAGTGTCATAAAGATATCTTTTTTAAGCTACTTTAAGGTATAAATAACTGAAATTATTGAAGATAGAATTATTTTCTCATAAAAAAAATTGTTGGGATCAAAAAAATCTTCCGAAGTCCTGATAAAAACTAAGAATATTTAGTAGTACTTTTAAACCATGGCTTTATACACTATTTGCTGCAGCTAAAACCGATGCAATTTTAATCCAAAAGGAAGCGCACTGCAATATCCTGGATGCGTGAACCTCCTCTTTCCCCCTCCGTCCGGGAAACGGCATACTGAGGAATCCCGGGAATAACACGGGAAACCGATTACCGTCGTCGCATTATTTTTCCGTCTTCCACTTGAATATGTGTTGATGGGTTTTATTAGGAAATGAGATTTGCACGTGTAACTGGGGTGAAGCGATGCAAAGCTAACGACACATGTATGTGTTTGGTTAAGAAACAGAATAGACAGACAGCCTAGAACAGAAAACAAGGCAGAGCTTGTCGCAAGTTTTATTATTTTAGACCCTAAGTTAAACAGCTTTTAACACTTACGTTGTCATATTTTATGTTCTTAAATTTATTTAAAACACTTCATGCACAAACAAAAGGAACAAATGGCAAACTTTATGCTAAAAGCATTATCTATCAGTCATCTATAGGTCTATACAAAGTAAATGCTGGCAGCGCGAAGAAAGTGATAGAGACACAAAAGAAAGAGCTTGACGAATAAAACAACAATAGGTATTTAAAAGAAAAAATAGGCATTCATAATACTAATTACATAAATACCGTATACATTAATTAATACATAATTATGGAATAATAAACATACATATAGTACAACACATAATAATAATACTAATAAATATGATTTCATCCTATTTAAAAAAAGATCGAAATGTGGTAAAAAATATATTTGACACTACCATTTATAATGGGTAATACCTATTCCTAAAAATTTTCCTGTTGAAGTAAGAAATATATATTTCACGCAAAATACACTGAATAGATTTTGACGAAACATTCCAAAAATAAAGTGAACACAAAAGCTACTCGTATAATTTAAAATAATTGGGAGGTATTTACTTTGTATTTACGCAAGTGAAACCGCAGAAAAAGACTAGTTATTTATAATGGTTACAAAATATACAATTGTGGAAACTAACAAATAGAAATAACAATTAATTATTCATGTTGCATACATTCAAAAAATATCCATATTCAACTACATGGTCCGTTTATTATATGCTTAACAAATGAATTACAACAAAACGAAACGGCAGCCTCCGAAAAACTGTGACGCCTTCATGTGAAAGGCGCGTCGCGTTTCGTCAAAGGCAGAAATTCTACACCAACGCATGCGGCATGCGAATGCTTATGCTAAGTCTCGCTCTAGCAGATATGATATTTGCATCCTTGTCCTTATCGTTCAATCTAATTGCATAGGTAGACTAACGTCATTGGATTACTAAGACCCTTTACACACTGCGACTTCTAGAAGCGATGCAGTCGCGATGCTAACACGCAATAGCATCGATGCAGTCACAAAATGTCAACCTTTACACACTGCGCTACTTTAAGCATCGGTACAGTCGCGATGCTATCGTGCGTTAGCATCGATACAGTCGCGATGCAGAACCTGGAAATGAAAAATGAAAATATGTACTGAATTTTGGCTACTGCATCGATACTAACGCGCGACTGCATAGATGCTAAATTGAATATGTTTATTGCGTGAGTCACGATACTGAACCGCTTTTTTAAAACGCGGGACTGCATCAATGCTAAAAATCGTACTGTGTAAAAGGTCTAAGGCTTCTTTCATGGAGGCGCGTAGCTTCCCGCGGCGCGTTGGGTGTTTTTACCGTTTTTGGTGAGGCAGCGCTTGAAGCGACCTGCGTCATCGCACGCAGGTCGCCCACCGATTCATCCATCGCGATGTATAAAGCGCCGTTCTGAGAGACACCCGCTGCGACTCTCGCATCCTTCTAAATAGTTTGGATTCTGTCTGACAAATAGCAAACGTATGTATTGATTGTAATAATATACGACTTCACTGACATATTGCTTGAAGATAGTTATTATTTAAAGAGTCAATTATTAATTAGTCACGTTCGATCTCGGAACGGCCTCCCTAAATCTCCGGCTAGGCACGCTGGCACACCGCTCCACGTACGTCTCCAAGTCGTTTTTAATGACGGAAACACGACTGTGGAACTCTCTTCCTTTGGATGTCAGGAGGGCCGAGTCAAAGTAGAAGTTTATATTTTTATCTACTGTATTTATTTTGTGTAAGTTTAAGTATGTTTATAGAATATAAAATATGTTGTTGCAGTAATATAATTAGGTTTATTTATTACTATAAATATTACTTACGAGTATTTGTTGCTTTTTCTTGTTTATTTTCTCTGTTTTTCTTTTCGCTGCACCCATTGCCATCTCTCTGCATGACTTAAAGGTTTGACTGGCAGAGAATACTTTTAGCATTAACTCTTCTTTTCTACACTATGATGTGTGCAATAAATTCTTTAAATAAATAAATAATTTCCTTCACCTGCCGTGTCCTACGCGGCGTTGCCCGCCACTTCAGTCGACGCGTCTTTTGCCGCGTCGCCCATGTCTTCATTTTGTATAAATGCTTCCTCTTGAACGTTGCAAACTTCACCCTGTTTGTGTTTCTGGCGGCCCGCATCGCGTAACGTGACGCGCGAAGTCACACGTCTCCTTGATAAAAGGCCTAACACATTCGCATGCGGCATGTAAAATCGGATGCGCTACGGCTCGCTATAACAAAGCTAGATGTTATAGTTGCATCCTTGTCGTTATCACTCAGCCGCATCGCTGTTGAATCCGAATACGTTAATGTACTATATAACGGCGAAACTACGTTAGCCCCCTGAATACGTATTAAAAAGAGCAGCATAAAAGTTTCCGTTTCCAGCAATCATCGTTTTGCAGCTAACTTTGGCATCCAAAAAAATTTAGCTTTCAATCAAGTTTTGATTGTGAAAATCGCTCGACAATCAGGCTACGGTTATTTGTAGCACCCTGAGTCGTAGCGTCGTAGCAATTATGCTACAGCAATTCGTAGTTTGACTACGAAATTGTGGTCGTAGTGTCGAAACTGTACTTTTAATATCGCTTAACTCTAACGAACCAAAATTTGGGAACCCTTTTTATTTGCAATTTAGAAAAAGACTGATACTTTTACAGTAGTTTCTTATTGTTAATTGTTTCTACTGTTGTTGACACTTTCCATCAGATCTCAGGTAGATATAAATCATTTTTTTAAAAGAAAAAAACAATCAGCTTCTTTAATTTCGACCAAAAGATTGCTTTTCCGAACCAGTTTTACAAACGGTACGCAATTAAAAATGTCAACAAATCGTGGTCAATAAATGGATTTGAGCACAATCCAAAAATTTTACCATTAATGAAAACAAACTGGTCACAAATATTGATATAATCCGCCACAATGTAAATCTATCACATTATACCTCCGCTACAGCACAGTGATCCTGAATAATAAAATGACCGATAAATCTGCGGATTTGTTACTGTGATTTCGTATAAACGGTAGCGGCAATGAACACGGTCACATAGTTTTATCATTTGTACTTACGTTATGTGTATTTATTTGTTTTGCTATTGAAGTTTGTTATGGAATAAAAAATTATCGTACATAAATAATTCTTATATTTTTCGTTCATGAGAACACCTCTATTAGTAATTTCAAATAATATTAATATGGACGTAAGCGCGAAACTTTTAGACCGGCATAAAAGTTTTTTTTTTTAATATAAATGAAAGTAAACATCTCCTTGGCCGTAATAATAGTTTGCCAGTCATTTTCAAACGACGTCATCGTACATAATACGAAATCAGTTACTATCCTGCACATAATAATATTACAGTCACCCTATCATTTGCACAACAATAAATAGTCCGACGCAATGTGCTCACCATAATACGAATTAATCACGGATTTTTTTCCCACTCTTCCCGCTGAATTAACACAGTGCTCATTGTTTTGCTTTTGCATCCGAACAAAAGAAATGCAGGATAAATTTTTGTTCGAGTTTTATTTGTGTATTCTCCACTGTGCATCGCCGATAATAGTTTGGCATAAAGTGATAATTTTTTGATCGTTTTGTAGAATTTGTACGTAGTGTAAATATTTTATTTGCCGGATATGCCTGCGATATTTATAAATATCAGTAATCTTAAATTGCAAGTCTTGATTTAAAATAAGAACAAAAATGCATAATTTAATAACAAACCGGACGCATAATAATTAACTGAACGATTTTCATTATTTAGATATTTTTTATAGGCAATGGACTTATTTAATTTTCATTCAGTAAAACTAGGAAATTTAGACAAACCTTAAATATTAGGGGGTCAAAACATATTTTTTTGAATATCTACAAACCTATATTGAAAATCATACATACTATTGTACTTCAGTAGGTCCAACATCTGTTCAACCAATGCAGGCAAGCGAGCTCTATTAAATAGAATGCTGTCTGATTCCAATGGGCACTTTAACGAACTCGATTTTTCTCAGACTCTTTCCAAATATAGATTTGGCTAATATTGGACACCATCGAATTTACTTATTTTCAGTTAGCATGTAGCCCTAAATATCAATCAGAGTAGTATAATTCATGCTGAAATATTAATACCAAACAAGAAAAAAATAAAACTAAGACATGCAACATGAAAAATTAACTTAAAATCTACCTATTCGGAAAGAACCCATTTCCTTGCGGCAAGGAGTATATGATGGTAGCTGCGTCGAGGCGTTGGATAGCTATGCTTATCCTTTGAACTGGGAATCAGACAGTTTTATTACAGGCTGTTACATAATTTAATTTTGGTGCAATTTTTCTAAACATCAATTTAGCAGAGGGTCACCACCACCATCACTAAACGCTGCAAACACAATCACTTGCAAGTGAGCCGTACTTGCGACGCTTAGCGTTTTCTGCCACCTCCGCTGCTCCAGCTTTAAGGGCTGATTCTTTGAGATGGAAGGGGGCCAATGTATTGACAGAAGTTGCATCCTAAACTACGGCCCGACCTCGTTTCTAGGTAATAAGCGTGAGGCCAACGGGTCTCTTGCTATCAGCACGGACCAAACCACGTGATTCCAACGCGGAAGGAAACTTACTCGAAAAAAGTTTAGGCTAGATAAAACCAGCTAATCTATTTTATTTAGTATCAATGTTTAGTTCATGTATACCTAAGTTATGGGTGGGTACTAAGTTCAGCATTCATTCGCAGGCGATCACAGTCAGAAGATGTTAGTACATTTTGATCAAGATCGTAGCGATTTTCATCGAAATTAACGAATCACACACAACAGTAATATATACGGTGCGCCAAAAATATAAAGAAGAAAGAAAGAAAAAAGAAAAAACGTTTATTGGTTTACACCACAAACACACACATTCACAAAATTACACATAATAATCAAACAAAATCCAAAGATCAAGAAAAAATGTTATCACAGAAGAGAAAAAAATAAAGTGGAATTGTCCATGTCCATGTGATATACCACACATCATACCAGGCCAATGAATGTGCGTGTGTGTGTGTGACACCTATACCAAAAAGGAGCCTCACTCAGCATAAGCCAGGTCCCTTGATAATCTAACGATAAATACTAAATAAACATGTAAATGATGTCAAATTTCACTTGGCAGATATTTTTTTCTGTTCTTTTCTACATAGCCTTATAAAAAGGTTTTATTTAGTTGGAGGATACTAATGATCGAACACGAATGTCAGAAATAGCCAAAATTACATTTTACGAGTATATCTTCATTTCGCTTAAGATACCGACCATTAAAATCGTATTTTTTTCTTAGAACATCCTAGATTATATTGATATTTGTTCTGAGTGTACAAAAAAAAATGGAATGTTGATATATCGCTGTGGCCAAGAATGGTCATCATTACCTTTAAAAAAAATGTTTCAGACATTCTGCTAGCCTAGTACAAATATTGCGTTAATTTCTTTTGATTATTTTAACATTTATTTTTTACAAATGGGCCACTCTAAATGTAGATTTTTATATAAGGTCCTTTTTTTAATCATGCATTTTACCTCGTATATTTTATTAATTTTGTACACTTATACGTAGATTAATTGGTGGTATGTGTAACCACTCCTAGTTTAAAAGTTATATATTTTTATTACTTGTTGTAACTTGTTGACATGTGTTTGTGATCCCTGAAATAAATAAGTATTATTTGGCAGCTAAATTAAAACCTATATTCTTTTTTGTGAGAAACAGCTCAACGCATGTATTTTTACAAGCTTTTATTTTAGTTTCACCTGTGTGGTGTTTTTCTGTAATCAAATCTTGCAAGCGTAATTTTAACTGATTTCCGGTAACCGATTCTTTAATTTTGCATGTAACTTTGGTTTCTGATGATCGAGCTGCAAGGTAGTCGAAGAAACTCAGTAATTAGACGACATAACCCCATCGAGTTTGGCTGGTATAATTTATCTTGATGAGTATTTTGATGCTAGATGGCGATCAGGGTCTGATGATGGACCTGAAAGATGGCCATGGAAACTCAGTAATTTAACAACACAACCCCATCGAGTTTCAGCTGGTATGATTCGTCTTGACGAGTAATTTCGGTAAATAGGGTCCGATGATCAACCTGAAAGTCGGTTATGGGAACTCGGTAATTAAACGTCACTTGCCCATCGAGTTTGGGCTCGGAATAACGTAAGATGAATCGTTTTAACGAGTAGGTAGATGTTTAAAATAATTATGGAATAAACGAAAATCATGTCGAACTTCCTTGTTGTACTCATGTAAGTTTCTCAATTTTCGAAGTTGTCGACAAGTATACTGAGTGTTGTTGGGACAAGTAATCTAATTAGGTAGGTCCACCTTTAAAAAAAGAAGTCAATTGACGAATCCTACTCGGCTGGGCAGCGTTCGGGAAATTGCGTAAGAGCATCTCGTCTTAATTACCTCAGTGTCTATAGATGAAAGCCTTCAATCAGTATGTATTACCAGTGATGTCATACGGATCCGAAACATGTTTTTTATCTATGGGTCTTTTAGAGTAGCTTATAAAGAAGCAAAATTACCCAGCTAGCGATGGAGAGGGCTATGCTTGGTATTCTACGACATCGAATCAGAAATAAAAACCACAGTAACGGACATAGCCTTGAGAAACCTCCGCAGTGTAGTAGCTAGGTACGCTGGGTTTCAAGGCGTCGCCGCTTTAAGGTCCAGGTTTCGATTCCCGGTCGGGTCAATGTAGAACTCATATTTTTCTATATTGTCTCGCTCGGGTATAGGTGTTGTGGTACCACCGTTGTGTCTGATTTCCATAACACAAGTGCATTAGCTACTTACTTTGGGATCAGAGCAATGTATGTGATTGGTGTACAATATTTTAAAAAAAAATGGGCAGAGCACATAGCGCTTCAAACTCATGTCCGTTGTAACAGTAAAGTTCTACATTGGAGACCCTTCGACCAAAGACACAGAAAAGGACGTCCAACGACAAAATGGACAGACGATCATGTAAAGATCGCAGCATCAGACTGGATGCACACCGCTTGCGATCGGTCGCCTATGTTCAGCACTGGACGTCCTTTGGCTGATAATCATGATGAGGATGAGATAATACAAGCCACAGTTTCACTTATCATTTTAAATAACACAATAGATATAACTTTAATATGTGTAAGGGAAGTCTTCGTGAAACGAAACTTCAAGACAAAGACCTTAAAAAGTACAGGTTGTATGGTCATTATTACTTTTACATCAGACCTTTTGAAATAAGAAGTATTAAAAGATTTTCAGAATCGATATTTCAAAGAAAAATAGCTTAATGTTATGCATTTCCGGAGCGCGGCCAATGTAGGCGTTTAAGAGTTAAATGGACCTCTTAACATGAAAGGACTATGGTTACTCTGAATCGCCATAAACATGGTATTCTAGCACTTACTGAGACATTCTAATGAAATGTCTTTTCTGTATTATTTACGTTCAAAAGTTTATTAACCATTTTATAATCAACTAGAGATCTTGTTTCAATAAAGAAATGAAAATTAAATAAAAGTTTTATCCAACCTACCTATAAAGCTCGGATCAGCCCCCATTGGTCGCTTGTCAGGTGTTCAAATTTTCGCTTTGCGGCCTGTACCCCAATCACGAACTTTAGACGTATTCGTCACGTTATCGTAGCGAGTTTACGCAGTACAACGTTAGTCGGCATCACGAATCACTCTCGTGTCGTGTAGTAAGCTCGATAGCATTGACGAAGATGACGTCATACTAACGTAAATATGGCCGTTGAATGACACGTCCAGAAACCAGTTAAGCGATCTTTTTTATAAATATTATCGAAATATATCATGATATTCCAGTAAAATCAATAACGAAACAAAATTACGATCAATATGTTTGGCAGGGTTAGAAAATGTAAAAAATTTGGTCTATTAAATATGAAGATATATGTTTTTCTGTAATCTTAAGATTTTTGAACTATTTAGTAGACTGTCAATTGACAGACTGACGTTATGCCATCAAATTGTGACAAATTCAAAAGTTTTACAAAAGATTTAGTTAAAAATTATGAAAAAATATTAAAATAACGAGGACAAGTCGTTTGCAGTACAACGCAACAATTTTTGAAAAAGTAAGTAGGTATGTAAAAGTAATACAAGGATAAGTGATTAAAGTGCTTTTATTCATTGGCTATTATAGCGAGATAAACTCTAACTAGATCTTATTTCTCAAGAAATTGTGATTTATCCAAGCCCTCAGCTCTCCAAGAGGACGCTGTTTCTAACAAATGGAATGAAAAGCATTACGTCAATATAAAATAAATATATATTATTTTTCAGAATGAAGACAGACCAAAGTACAATGTGTAGAAATACGCCTATATATGCCAGCTAGAAGAAATAAAGTTAGTCTAGCAGTTCCGGCGGTCTTCGTTACTCCCATATATATATTTAGAGCAAAGATGAACCCAACAAGATCAAAATCGATACACCTGTTACAAGTGCCCTGTTCCTGATTTCTTTTTAAGTTAAAAATAAGGTGTATAAGATAAGAAATATTGTAATAAATTTCATATTTCTAATGTAATGTCATAATTTTAGAATTATAAATATGACCACTAACGTTTTCTTTATTCCACACGTTTCTTTATTTCTCGCCAAAAGCCAAAGCTCTGTCTGTGGTTATATGTGATATTTGAGCACATATAGTAAGAAACTATGTGTCGGATCCGTACGTTTCACTAGTACCCACACACACCCGTTGAAGACTTTCGTCTTCAAACACCGAGGTTAATGAGACGTGGCGACGCTCTTGCGCTGTTTCCCGACCTCTGCCTAGCCGGCCGCGTTGGATTCGTTGATAGACCTCTTTCTTAGAACCTTTTGTTGTGAGGCTCGGTTAAGGCTTTCTACTGTAGTTCCAAAATCTCATTTTTGCCTGCACGAATAGTATATTATCAATAAACCGGAGGTGAGAGATGTATTTGCTATTGAAGGTGATGCCGAATCTTTCTCATTCCAAGAGCTTGAATCAGTCTTCAAATGCAGCTGTGTGATAATTTCAGAAAAAAAAACAATTTAGGCGGTCTTATCCGTAAAAGTTACCTAGTTTCTCTTCGCTCATTTTTGACATTTAGAATCTGAAGTAATCTTGTTGCAACTCACGATACTATACGTCAAAGAAAGATTCGTGATCACAAATCCAGTTTAACACTATAGAAAATGTTTACGCACAATAAATGTCAGGTATTTGAGCTGCCAAATTTAGTTTGTTTTACGTCCGATAGAGGCGCTTTCAGATTCTCATACAAATGATTACGTTACTATACGAATACTTTGACGCAAATTATTCGTGATAGGGGTACTGATGACCCGCTGTCGGGTCACCGTCAGGTCAAGTATTTTGTCTTTTGTTACGACATGACAAAAGACAAATCATGTTTGATGATTTGAGAAATTTCCTTTTGTGGGGAGGACTAAAGGAAAGACTTCTAGATGTGAAACGAGAGCCAAAAAAGTTTAAAAACGTAAAGAAAAAGAAAGACGAAAGTTAGTACATCCACACATTTGCATGCGGTACCGATGCTGAACGACTCAGACAAGGATGCAACTATTTGATGGATGGATGCATCTAGATATGTTCGAGCGAGACAAAGCACATGTCTATGTTACACGCCGCATTTAAATGTCACATTCAGCAATCTAATCCGGCGGTGGACTAACGGCGTAAAAATATTAACCTAACTTTAGTACCAAGTTGTAAAATGCTAAAGAAAGTGTTACAAGAATTTTCCCAAAAATCTAGTAAGCCCCAAGTATTCCACTAAAGCTGAAATTAATCTAGTATCGTGCTTTGTGTCAGAGCAGGAATCTAATAAACGCTCGCTCCCGCCTTTTATTTGTACGATATTAAGGACTAGGAGTGGGTTGCACCAGAATATACGTAAAGTTAATGGATATAGTTAAGTCTAGGATATAGTAAGTACTTTTAAAAGGTGAAAAGTGCATAATAATTCCTGCTGCGCCTGATCTCTGTTAGGTCTCTGTGGATCATTTGTGACATCTTAGATTTTTTTAATTATATCAATGAGGAAAGTTCAAGATAGGAGACCCTTCGACCAAAGACGCAGCGTAGGACGTCCACCGACAAGATCAAACTAGTTGCAGACCGCTAGTGATCGGTCGCTGTGGAAAGCCGTGGGGGAGGCCTGTGTTCAGCAGTGGACGTCCTTGGGTTGATAATGATGATGATGACGATGATCAATGAGTCCATGCAATTTTATTAATGATTCCACCGCGACTGCACCCGCACGTTTTCTGTTTGCTTCTTCCATTGCTAGCCCAAAGCCTTCTCGTTAAATTTTCCATTCAACTCAACAATATTTTTTGAAATTGTTCTTTAGATCAGCGCGTTCAAACAAACAAACTCTTAAGCTTATTAAATTAGTATAGATCACGCCAAAAACAGCCTTTGGATAGTGGATATTGAAGAGTGTTCTTATGTATAACGCACATGCTTGTGCATTACCTATATAATTTTTATGTAATGGATTTAGCTGATCTGCATTGAGACTAAAATCAGTGGAAGATAGAATATTGGTAAGCGATTTTAGGATGATAAAAAAGAGTAATATTACAAGAGATATTCTAAATGGCTAAATAAGAATATAAGATATTTTAAATGGCTAAAGAGAAGGACATAAGATACTTTATATCTCGTTATACAGGGCCAGTGCTGGGGCGGGACGGGGCCGGGGCGAAATAGTGTTCGCTGGGACCACTTAAATTTTATAATTACGGGGCTAGAAGGAACGGGGCCGGGGCGGGACGGGGCTGGGGGCGAAACAAAGTTCGCTGAGTCCGCTTGTAGGAATATAAAGCTTGCTTACACATGTAAAAGTTTCGGTAATGGTAAGTCATTTGGTGCAATCCGTTCTTACACAAGAATAGGACAAGCTTGAGTGGAATAGAATGCGTAAGATGCCAGGAAATAGGTCAGATTTTAGTCTTGATGCAAAATGGAAGATGTAAGGGAATAGTTTTTGTCGTAGGATTGCACTGAATGCTAGATTGCAACCATTTGCTGTTGAAGTCGGTGAGTTAAGTTATTTAATTTATTTAACACTGAAATAAAATAAGTATGATTTAACAGGTTACATATAAGTGGATGTTATTTATCGTAAAATCATCATCACCATCATCATTATCAGCCAAAGGACGTCCACTGCTGGACATAGGCCTCCCCACGGCTTTCCACAGCGACCGTTCACTAACGGTCTGCATCCAGTTTGATTTGATCCTGCGATCTTCTTTTATTTTTTATTTAATCATTTATTCCAGGCAACAAAGGCTCATACAAAAGGTACCTTAAAGACAAACATACATATAATAATATTGAAAAAAAAAAAAAGGAAACACTATTTTGCTAACGTAGTGATGCGCATCTTGGTGTCCGGTAACCGTCCGCGAAACCGACGTGTATAAGGTCGTTTTTAAGGTCGTCTGTCTATCTTCCAACTCGAAGACCTTGACCGAGTCTCCCAACAAGTGGGTCTTAAAATGAAAATGGAGAAGACGAAAATTATGTCGAGTTCCCTTGTTGCACCCACTCCAGTATCCATTGGGAACTCAACTCTCCGAATTTGTCGACGAGTACAAGATAGTGATCCAATTGGGTAGGTCCAACTTCGAGAAACAGGTCAATCGACGAATCCAACTCGGCTGGGCAGCGTTCGGGAAATTACGCAAGAGTGTCTTCTCATCTCATCTACCTCAGTGTCTGAAGACGAAAGTCTTCAACCAGTGTGTGTTACCAGTAATGGCATACGGATCCGAAACATGGTTTCTAACTATGGGCCTCATAAAGAAGCTTGAAATCACACAGCAAGCGATGGAGAGGGCTATGCTGGGTGTTTTTCTACGGGATCGTGTGAAAAATGAGGAGAGGAGAAGAAATAAGGAAACGGACATAGCCTTGAGAATTAGTAAGCTCAAGTGGCAATGGGCAGGGCACATAGCGCGAAGAATTGATAGCCGTTGGGGCCGGAAAGTTCTAGATTGGATACCCTTCGGCCAAAGACGCAGCATATCGTAAAATATACGTTTAGTTATAATTTATAATGTACGTACATTATAAATTATAACTAAACTAAATTATATGTAGGTCATGTAATTTTAATGTTTTTTTACGTTTTTAGGGTTCTGTAGCCGAACGGCAAAAAACAGAACCCTTATAGTTTCGTCAAGTTTTTCTGTCTGTCTATCGGTCTGTCCGTCCGTATGTTACAACCACTTTATTCTGTAACTACAATCATCACTGTTGATATTTGGTGGGAAAAGGTATCCTGTTAACTGTTTCACGATTCTTATACGAAAAGGATGTTCGCTGAAGCAGGCGTAGACTGCTTTAACACAACAATACTTAAACGGTGCGCGTCCCTGGTGCGCAGGGTGCGGGGGAGCGGTAACAGCATCCTAAATATGATTGTTGGGAGCCTGGGCTGCATTTATGTGAGCCGTTCTTGTGCCATATCGGGGGGAGTGGTGCAAAACGGGAAGTTTTAAACTGATATTTTCATTTAATAATTGATGTTGTTTTGTTCCATTTTCAACTGTATTTACTAACATAGTGTATAAGTTTTACCAACAACAATGAGTCACTGTTACTTATGTGAAATATTGGACACCAATCACATATATTGTTCAGATCCCAAAGTAAGTAGCCAATGCACTTGTGTTATGAAAATCAGACACAACGGTGGTACCACAACACCCAGACACGAGACAATATAGAAAAGATCGTTTTCTAGATTGACCCGACCGGGAATCGAACCCGGAACCTCACGAGTTGGCGACGCTTGGAACCAGCGTTCTAGCCATTCGACCACGGATGTCGTCGAAATCTTTAATTTATTCATTGATTATTTTGTGTAGCTAGAGCAAAAAAAGCTGTTACCCAGTTTTCAGCACGAGTTTGCAAAAATCATTTAAATTGTATTGTCATTAAAATTATCGAAGAGTTATAGTAACAAAACATATTTTTGTAATTGCGCCACTGAATTATCTACAATTTTATAGCCCATTGAACTTCCATTGTTTGTCTGCAAATAAATAACAGGAACGGAACGCAGTGTTAGGGTGTCAACACACTGAACAAGTGATAGTAGTAAAAACAAAAAATACAAAAAAAAATTAACAGTCTTACATCTCTTGGTACGTGAATCTCATTCTATATTTCAAAACATGATACTAAAGATGAAGTAGCTATGTAAAACTCAACTTTTAAGTGCTATAAGAGTTGCGGATTTCGTTGAAATAGTAAATAAAAATAATTTAGCCCAGCAAAAGCCCTTATCTGGATTGTTTAGTGGTTTTAAAAGTGCCTAATGACTACGTTACATGAAAACCAAAGAAAAAATATTTGCCCTGTGTCTACATAAAATACAAAAAAGTAAGCATATATTGTGTTAACGTCTTAAAACACAGTTAAGAAAAAAAGTTTTTTGGTTCAAAGCGTTTTAGAAAATGAGACCAAATCTTGATGAGTAATTTGCAAACTTTTGGTTTATTCTGAAAAATAGTGAGCAGTCACCTTAAGAATAGAAATACATTGTTTCCGCATGAGTTGGTTTTGTAATCGTTATATTTGTTTTAAATCGTAAGTCATGAAATTGCGTTCATTCGAAAAACACGTTCCATATCGCGTTTCGTTATGTTTATTTATATATTAAGTATTGTAGTATTTATATATAAGTTTAATAGTGCAGTTACTTTGCTCGAAAAATTACGCTTAGGCAATATTTTACGTCAATATAAAAAATTGAAAACATTTACTTCTTCTGAATAAGAAAGTTTCAGTACATACATCCCAAATTGTGAAAAGTTGACTTTTGACTTCGGGCTAGAAATCAAACACCATTTACCCTAAAGTTTAGATCTGAATTTTTGTGCTTACTTTTCACTCTTAAACTTGAAAAAAGAACATTGGAAAATCAGTATTCTGACGGTAAGACTGTAAAGGTCACTTTTAAGCCTAGCACTTGAATACGGCTTTTCTAGAATATTTATTGACCGTTATCTCATATACAAAACATTTATTTAGGTTATATATTATTTTATATTTAGCTTATAGGTCAAGCTTTTGAAATATCATACTATCATATCAAAGACTAAAATTGTGTTGACTGATTTAATTAATTCTGGTAAAGATTTTTATTCGCATCGTTTCGTGGCTTTTATAGTAATAAATTTATCAATAAAAATAAAATAAAAATATTTTATTCTGATCTGTCTTCATAAAATATTTAAAAAAAACAGCAAGCCGATATTGTTTATACGTATTAGAACACAGGTATTAAAAAAATGATTCGTGGTGTTTTAGAAAATAAAACTACATGTTGATGAGTAATTTACAAACTTTTTACTTACTCTGCAACCTAGTGTGCAGTCACCTTTAGAATGGAAATACATTGTTTCCGCATGAGTTGGTTTTGTCATCGTTGTATTTGTTTTATAGTGAAAGCCATGAAATTGCATACATTGGAAAAATATGTTCTTCGCCGCATTTTGTTATGAGTCTTCGTTGTGTTTAAAAGGGATTAGAAGTTTAATAGCCCAGTCATATTAAACGAAAATATACGCTTAGGTTGCAATAATAGCAGTAAACCTGCATTTTTTGTACGCTGCTTGGGTCCATCTGGATAGAATTTACACGAATTTGCTGCTCTCTTAAAATTGTGAACGCTACGTTACGTAAACATACGTAAAATATTACAGGAAAGCCGCAACAAATTTGGTGGATTTTAGATTTATACAAAAAGATATCAAGAAGGCTCTAACTAGAAAGGTCACTATCGCGTTTTTAAAATGAACAATATTCTTGAATGTTTGAGCCTTCATCATATGTTTTGGTTCTTTAATTTTGAGATACAAGGCTCCCGAAATTCCCTATTTTACATTAAAAGTGAAAAAACGGAAAAGACGAAATACATGATTGCAATAAAGAGTATTGGCTATTTTTTTGTTCAATAAAATAAAAATAATTTAGTCTTTTTTATTTTTTTAGTCTTAAATATTAGATTCAAAATAGAAATTTATTTCTAAAAGGTTATGTTATCTGGTTGGACTTGTTATTTGACTCCTCATACGGAGGGGGAACTGGGTTCGATGGTTACTGCCTTAGCGAGTAAATGGATTTGCCACGAATTGAGTGGTTCAGGTTCTGGGTGCTGAAGGCATGCGACCGCTTTAGTGCGGAGTGAAAACTCCCTAAATTCAAAAGTCGAATTGCCACTTTCCTTTTTTTCTGACTTATGTCATACCTTTTTTTTCCATCTATATATAATTGTCACCGCCTACGTCACTGCATATAAAAATTATTATTCCGCATCAATTGGACTATAACTATATATTGTGCAAGAATATTGTTAATTACGCGCCGCAAGTTTGTGTTTCTGAGGTGCCTGGAGGTCCTGCTCTACGAGGTAAGTGGCTTTTCCATATTATCTTGCGGAGTCATAACCATCGGGCTAGGAACCCCGCTACCGTTTGAGTAGACTATTCACACGTCCATTCATAGCTTCGAGCCGGATAATTGTTATCCACCGCTCATTTTCCTTCTCCTTTATAATTTCTTATTTTCTGCTACTTACGTATTAATTGGTAAGCACGCATTCCCGCTCCCCGCTCCCCGCTGCATATTCGCTATTCCTTCTTAAATACATAAATTACTTTCTCCGCTACATATTAAGCCTATTTTCAACATGGCTAATTCTAAAGCTGAGGCTAGACTGAAAATTCTAATTTCAAAACGCGAAGCAATATTTAGTCGAGTAAATTGTATTTTCGAATCTTCGAAGCATATAGCTACATTCGATTCTAGGGCAAACCAGAAGTTTCTTCAAGATTCGGAAAGCATTAATGAATTACACATGAAATTCGAAAATATTGTTGATGAGATTAATGAGGTACAATTAGAAATCGATCCTGAAGCTATCGTGAATTTTAGTTCTTTAAATGCGTTTGAAGACTTATATTCTAGCATCAAACATGTTCGAAATAAACTATTGGGAACCGCATCTTTTTGTAACAAGACCTCCCCTAAGGAGTCAACGCATATTCAACTTCCGCGCATTGAATTGCCTTCGTTTGATGGCAAAACCGAAAATTGGCCCATTTTCTATGAAATATTCCGCAGCAACATACATTTAAATGAGCAGCTTTCAGATGCGCAGCGTGTGCAATATTTGATGAGCAAATTAACTCATAGCGCTCTTAAAATGACCGCAGGTATTGTTCCGACAGGAGATTCTTATAGCATCTTGTGGGATAGTCTTGTGAAAAGGTATCAAGATAAGCGTACTCTAGGAGTTCATTATGTTAATAATATTTTGGACATCAAAAACTGTATAGATTCCGCTTCGAGCATTGGTTCGTTTGTCGAAAAACTTTCTGCTTCTATCGCCGCACTTAAACAATTACGAATGGATGATTTAGCTGATTTTATAGTCCTACAATCTAGCCTGAGGAAAGTTGATTCGCAAACGCTTCAAAGTTTCGAGATGTATGTAGGAGATAAAGAGATACCTACATGTGACCAACTTATATCTTTTCTTCAATATCGTGTCAAAATATTAGAGCGAACGCGAAACACTAATGCAAGCTGGGCCGTTTCGGATCCGCGTAAAACTCATTCAAATATTAGACAATTGCCTCAAAACAAGACTTACAAGTCATTTGTTTCTAGTAATGAGCCAAACTTACGTGATCAATGTGCTCTATGTAAAGCTGATCATAAATTGTTTTCTTGTCCGAAATTTCGCGACTCTTTCAATCCTCAAAAACGCTTTGATTTTATTAAAACAAAAGGAGGTTGCGTAAATTGTCTCAGCGTTTCGCATACCTTAATTAGGTGTAAATCACAGCATACTTGCAATCATTGTGGCAAACAACACCACACGTTGCTACATTTTGATACGCCAACTTTATCGCGAAAGCAGGATTTGTCTCCTGCTCCTATGCTGACGCAGACACACAGCTCAACCGCGAACACGGTGCCACAGTGCAACGCGACATTTAGTAACACTAATCACAATGAAATAAATAAAGACGCTTCTATCACGTTCACTTCCGAAGTGAAACCAAGTGCTACTATTTTGTTATCAACCGCTCAGGTTTATGCTAAACGTCATGCTAGTAATGAAAAACAAATGATCCGCTGTTTGATTGATAATGGATCGCAAAACAATTTGATTACTATAGATTGTTGTAAACGTTTGAACATTCCTATTCACAAAATGCACAACTCATACTTACAAGGTGTTGGCATGAGTTCGCAACCAGTTCATGGTTATACTTACTTTGACATTGAATCCCGCACCAACCCTTCTAACAAATATTATATTCACGCTCTCGTAGTTGACTGTATTACAGATCGTCTCCCCGCACATTATATTGAGATAACAGAAGACATGGCCTACCTCAATAATATCCCGCTTGCTGATTTATCTTGGAATATACCTGGCGATGTTGACGTTGTCCTAGGTGTTCAATTGTTTCCTTATATCTATTTAGGAGACAAAGTCGAGTCTCACTCGCGAGCTCCTCCCGCAATACTAACCACTTTTGGTTATATTATGATGGGTGACATTCAGTGTCATTCTGGTTCCGCACCGCTGCAGTCAACTGCTTTATTTACTGCATTTCCAAACTCAAATCTTGAAATAGAGTCAAGTTTACATAAATTCTTTGAACTAGAAGAAGTTCCTAGTAAAGGCTTCTATAGCCCAGAAGAAGTCGAATGTGAGAATATATTCATGACTTCAGTCAAGCACGAAAACAACCGCTTTAGTGTTGACTTGCCATTTTGTAAAGACCCTTCTGAGTTGGGTGATTCACGTTCTATGGCTCATAGGCGTTTCTTAGCGTTAGAGCGAAAGTTTGACAAGGTTGATGGTTTACGAGAAAACTATAATCAAACAATAAGAGATTACATGGAACAGGGTTATCTTTCTAAGGTTTCTAAAAACAGAAATAACTCAGGAAGGGTACTACATACCGCATCACGCTGTTTTCAAACGTGGCAAGGACAGCGCTCGTGCAGTTTTAGACGCTAGTGCTAAAACACAATCGGGGTTGTCACTTAATGACATTCTTCATGTAGGTCCCAATTTGCAGTCGGACTTATTTTTACTTCTCATTGATTTTCGGGTGTTTCCAATAGCTGTGACTGCAGATGTGAAACAAATGTTTCTGCGCATTGGTGTTAATGAACACCACCGCAAATATCTTCGAATTTTATTTCGTTTTAATTCAAATGAACCTATCAGCACTTACCAATTTAACAGTGTTCCTTTTGGATTGAAGTCGAGCCCTTTTATAGCTATGCGTACAATACGCAAACTAGCGCACGATCATAGTGAACGCTTTCCCGAGGCCGCTGATTTGGTAGGCACTCAATTTTTCATGGATGATTTTGTTTATTCCGTTTCTGAGGAACAAACCGCTATCAAAATATCAACTGATCTTATCGATCTGTTTAAGCTTGGTTCATTTGATTTAATCAAATGGACAAGTAATTCCGCCGCTTTACTTGAAGCACTTCCTGATTCACACCGCTCACCTGTAAGTTTTTCAGACAAAGATAGTAATAATTACAAAATACTAGGTCTGTCTTGGGAACCTTCAAATGATAATTTCTCCTTCTCTGTTTTCAACATAGATAGCAACTGCACTAAACGCAGTATTCTTTCTCTAGTTGCCCGCCTATTCGACGTTCTTGGATTGGTTGCTCCAGTTGTGCTGTATGCCAAAATACTGGTCAAGGAACTTTGGTTAAGTAAAATTGATTGGGACGAAGTACCACCAGAATCTATTCGAAAACGCTTTGCTGCTTTGCACTGGACTTTCCAGCTCTTTCAATGCTGAGCATTCCACGACACTTGGGAGTTTATCGAAACTGCATAGTGAATATTGTAGCTTTTTGCGATGCAAGTCTCAATGGCTATGGATCATGCATTTACCTACACACAGCAGATCCTCTTGGTAATATTACGGTAAGGCTTTTGTGTGCTAAATCAAGGGTAGCTCCAAATAAGGTGCAAACGCTGGCTCGCATGGAGCTTGTAGCAGCCTTTCTTCTTTCCAAGCTCGTGAGAGTTGTCAAAGAGAGAATTTCCGAACGCATTGCTATTGCAGGAGTCTATGCTTTTTCTGATTCTACAGTAGCACTTTCTTGGATTCATTCATCTCCGCATAGGTGGTCTATTTTCGTCAGCAACCGTTTAGCCAAAATTCAAGAAAACTTACCGCCCAGTTGTTTCCATCATGTGGCCGGCAAGGAAAATCCCAGCGATTGTTTATCCCGAGGAATGCTACCTTCCCAACTGGTATCCCATTCGCTTTGGTGGAATGGTCCAGAATGGCTTCACAGACCAGTTGAACAATGGTCTATTGATACCTTTTCTCCATCAAATTGCGAGACGTTGCCAGAATTCAAAACTAAGAGTAACGCTCTTGTTTCTACCGCTCCTTCTGAGTCTCCTTTAATAAATGAAATTTCAAACCGCGTGAACTCATGGAATAAACTGGTAAACATCTTTATTCATATTCTCAAATTTATTAAAAGGTTGTCAAGTAATTCTGCCATACATAATATGAACGCTTCTGAAATGTTCATCATCAAGGCGGTCCAGTATATACATTTTGCTGATGAAATTCAGTTGCTAAAATCTGGCAAACTATCTTCTAAATATTTACAAGGTTTATCGCCATTCTTAGACTCAGATAAAATCATCCGCATTGGAGGTAGACTTTCTAAATCTGATCTTCCATATGAAGCGAAACATCCTGCGGTTCTTCTTAAACGCGACCGCATTGTAGATCTTCTCATTGATCATTTTCATACCGCGAATTGTCATACTGGCCCCGGACTCCTAATGTCTATTATACGTCAACGCTTTTGGATATTGAATGCCAGATCTGTCATACGCGCTCATTGCCGACAGTGTAATGTTTGTTTTCGCTCAAGTCCTAGACATCCAACGCCAAAAATGGCAGATTTACCTGCCTGCCGCATCCGGGATGCTAAAGCTTTTGTCCATACGGGCACTGATTTTGCAGGTCCCATCAATTTTATTCCCTCCAGACGTAGAGGACAACATTCTCTAAAGGCGTATATATGTCTTTTCATTTGTCTTGTTACCAAAGCAATTTATATTGAGTTGGTTTCAAGTCTTACTACTGAAGCATTTCTTTCTGCGTTCAAAAGATTCATATCTCGCCGCGGTCCAGTATCTGTAATATATTCAGACAATGGTACCAATTTCATAGGTGCCAAAGCACAGTTAGATGAAATATATTCTTTGCTTTTGAACTCTGACTTCCAAAGCAGTGTGAAGCAAGAATTATTGAAATACCGCATAGAGTGGAAAACAACCCCTCCCAGGAGCCCTCATTCCGGAGGGATTTGGGAGTCAAATATTAAGAGCATCAAAACGCATATGCATAGGGTTTTAGGTAAGCAACTCTTCATACGTGAGGAACGTATGAAGAGTTTCTTACGGTATTGGTGCAAATTGAATGCATATTAAACTCGAGACCGCTTGTTGCAACAACAGCTGATCCGCACCCAGAAGTGTTGACACCTGCACATTTTCTGATGTCCACTCCATTGCGACACTTGCCTTCTTGTGAATTAAATGAACACCTAACATTATCTAACCGCAAAAAACTCCTAGATCAGCTTGTTTTGTCCTAATGAAATAAATGGCGCCTCGAATATTTACATACGCTGCAAGTGCGCCAAAAATGGTGCACCCCAGAACGCTCAATTCAGATTGGAACTGTTGTTCTTGTAGGCAATATTAATTTACCACCTTTGTGTTGGCCACTGGGAGTAATAATAGATTTTTTTCCGGGTTCAGATGGTGTAGTCCGCGTTGCTTCTGTTAAAACCAATTCGGGTACTTATAAGCGATCGGTTACTAAATTGTACCCATTACCTACCCAATGAAAATAACTTATTTTATTTTTTTCGCTTTTTTCTTGTAAAGTTTTTTTGTTGTTGCATTAACTCATTAACGCGTTAATAAATGTAATTCCCGCTTAATATACAAAACGCTCCTATAAAGAACACTAACTTTATTTTCTCTATTCTATGAACATTGCGTTCTTCCAGTTTCTTACTTCACACCCCATTTCTTATTGAAGTTCTGCCGAACTTCAAGGCGGGAAGCTATGGTTGGACTTGTTATTTGACTCCTCATACGGAGGGGGAACTGGGTTCGATGGTTACTGCCTTAGCGAGTAAATGGATTTGCCACGAATTGAGTGGTTCAGGTTCTGAGTGCTGAAGGCATGCGACCGCTTTAGTGCGGAGTGAAAACTCCCTAAATTCAAAAGTCGAATTGCCACTTTCCTTTTTTTCTGACTTATGTCATACCTTTTTTTTCCATCTACATATAATTGTCACCGCCTACGTCACTGCATATAAAAATTATTATTCCGCATCAATTGGACTATAACTATATATTGTGCAAGAATATTGTTAATTACGCGCCGCAAGTTTGTGTTTCTGAGGTGCCTGGAGGTCCTGCTCTACGAGGTAAGTGGCATTTCCATATTATCTTGCGGAGTCATAACCATCGGGCTAGGAACCCCGCTACCGTTTGAGTAGACTATTCACACGTCCATTCATAGCCAAATAGTGACCGTCAAGCAGCTGACAATCTTATAATATGGAATAAAGATTGGTGACGACGCACTTACTTATAGTTCTAAAGAGCCAGTCATCTAAATTATTACGCGCAAGAATAGGTAAAAACTCCGTTGCTGTTTATATGTGCGTGTCTTAGTCACACGTACGCAACATAAGCTGGACGTGATGGACAAAAAATCTAGAACCGTGATCGTAATAACAATCGATAATCTTATCAAATTAACCCCTTCGAATATAGGGTTATTTAAAAAGGGTTTATTTATACAAAGAATTTGACTCATAATAAAACAAACATATTTCTTATGTCTATCTAATTACACAATAAAACAGTCACATCTGAACTTATAAAATGCTTGGTCCTGTGTGACTGACTGATGGATCTGTGGATCTCAGCACAGTCTAAACCGCTGATTGTAGAGACTTGAAACTGGGAGGCTGTATTCTTTGTATAACGTAGTATAAATAATTTAAATTGCATTTGTGTCAGACGAAGAATCGAACGATAACAGGCGAGCTACATGTTCTTATGTTCATGAAATATTTAGGCTAGAGTTTTTGTAGGTATATTCTATCTTGTTTACTATTTATGCTTATAGTAACGCAGTGGTAGCAGCGTTTTGGCAGTGATACCGAAGTGAAGCAACCTTCAGCGCGGTCGTATTTGGATGGGTGACCATTCCGACCATATAAGTGACGTATATCACAAGCATCTCAATCAATGATAACTATATTTTTCCAAGCTATTTTTATTTTTATTAACAGATAAATGACTTTGCAATTAAGTCTACGACAATTTTTCAGTGAACTGTTTGTGGGAGATTGGCCACTGACACTTAATCAAATTAATATTCATAAATGTGTAACATTAATTATCAACACCAAACGTTGATCTATTTTTTGAAATTTTAAAATAATGCCTAGGTGTAAAGGATAGAGATTCGGGAATCCAAAATCTTAGAAATTTGCGCGGTAATGTGAAATGCCTCTTAAATATCGCTGCTATTTCTGCCATAATGTTTAGATTAAATAGCAAAATTAGATTTGACAAAATTTTATTATATCGCCTTATTTTAAGGTACGAAACAGTCAAAACTAAAATCGAGGTTTCTGGGAAGTCAATTGATGTAACCTAGTCTCGACTCCACCTAATTAAAGAATAATTCGTTAACAGCTTAAAATTATTGATTTGATGTCAAGAAAAGTGGCCCCGTCTGGTTGGAGTTTGAATTGGAACTATAAACTTCTGCAATCTTAGACTATAAAAACAAGAACCGATTTTATCCCTTATCCAGACATAGTGGTCTCTTTGGTGGACCCCAAAGACCTGATATTAGCCTGCTTGACACTTGCTCATGAATACCCTTTTAGAGTAAAAGTAAGGTTTATAAGAATACATTCCTAAACATTACGCAATGGACCTACTAATACCTATATTTTTTCTTCAAAACTACAAAGTATTTTTTGTTTTATAGAACAAACATATACCCGACACACTTTTTGGACATTGACCAGGCTTATAATAAATGTTGTAGACATCATTATTAGAAATTATAAAATATTAGAATTCGGAACGAAAGCTGTTGAAAAGTATTTGCTAAATTTTCGACGGGTATTATGACAACCTAACAACAGTTCAATTATAAAATAACGGTCTATGAGTTACCAAATTACCGACTTGATTAAAAAGGTTTTTTTTTTAGATTCGGCGATATATTCGCGAATAGTACTAAAATTTGAAAATCTTTTTTTTTGTCTAAAATATTAATATTTAGAGATATCGTTGTTGTAACCATGTCAAGATGTGGTGATGGGTGGATGGATAGATTTTATATCGTTTTTATATGTCACAATACTCGTATTATGCTTCAAAGATTTCCAAATAAACCAGCTATCTGCTACAACAAGAATTTTTAGGATTCCGTAGCGGAATGGCCAAAAAACGGAACCCTTTGAGTTTCATTAAGTCTGTCTGTCTGTCTGTCTGTCCGTCCGTATGTCACTGCCACTTTATATTGTAACTATAGGCATCACACTGTTGGTAGGAAGATGTGTTCTGTTAACGGCTTTTCGATTCTTATACAAAAAATAAAATATAATGATATTTAAAGTAAGGTAAGGTAACGATAATTCTTATACATGAAACTATTACCGATTTTTTTAAAGTGAAACCTATGCTATGGATAGGTCTTTTAAATGGACATCGAGGTTTCTAAAAACATTTTTTCTTAATTCTAACGTTTGCGAGTTTAAATTTGGAAAAAAATATACATACATATCCATATATGTTCAACGAAAATTGGTTTGGACGGGATCTAACTAGTATTTATTGAGATATAGCGTATTTTCAAAAACCGCAAACATAACCTTTCTCGCTAAAGTCTTCATTAATCAATTCATTTGCTCGTAAGTATAAGCGACGTTTTTTTTCGTTTTATTTGCAAAACCTCAGAACGCTAAATTTTCAAGAGCTGCAAATTAGACCAATTCAACATATCAAAAATGCAGTTTTACCGCAATTAATGTAATCTCAAATGTTATTATGACAGACTAGCCTAAACTTAGTAATTCAAATTCAAAATTTCAAATTCAAATATTCTTTATTCTATTTAGGACACAATATGCCACTTATGAACGTCAAATGTACAGTGAAAAATAAAATAAAAATAAATGTGCCCTGAAGGGGCCGAATCATGTCTCCTTATCTTTTGGGCCCTACCAGCGCTTCGAGACAGAACACAGACAATTAGGCAAGTGCTGAGAAGACACGCCGGAACAAACTCAGTCACCACTAGCTGCCGTAAAATCAAAATCATCGAAGGTAAGTACATCAGTTGGTGCAGGCTGGACGGACCACACATTCGTGTCGTTCAGGTAGTCTTGAACCTTTAGACATAAGCGTGTTTTTAACGTGTTTCTTAAATTTATCAACCGGCAATTCGACAAGATTGTGTGGTATATTATTAAAGAATTTTATACAATTTTCCATGAACGAATTACTAGTTTTAACTAATCTGAAGTTAGAAACGACAAGCTTGTGTTTATTTCTTCTTGACTTCTGCCAACACTAGCTGAGCCACATCCATTTGCTCCTAGTTAAAGCTACAATTTTAAGAAATTGTGATAGAGATAAGTTCTTTTTTGTATGGGAAGCAATAACCGCATTTTACTTACTTACTTATTTCTTGTGTTATATGAGTGAATGTCGCTCTTCTTCATGAAATAATCTAAATTTTTACGGACGTACATTTTTTTGTCAAAAATGTATTGAGAGGCCACAGTTAATATGTTGATTTTTTTAAAGACCTCTCTCAAGGAGTCACGAGGACTAAGTTTATAAATAGCACAAATGGCTCTTTTCTGCAAAATAAATATGGTATCAATGTCTGCAGCAGAACCCCACAAGGGAAGACCGTAAGACATAATACTGTGGAAGTAACTAAAATACACAAGCCTCGCCGTTTCAACATCAGTCAGATACATTATTTTTCTAACTGCAAAGGCAGCCGAGCTTAGCCTCCTAGCTAGGGCTTCAATATGAGGTCCCCACTGTAATTTTGAGTCCAGTGTAATGCCCAGAAATACAGTGGAGTCTATTAAGACAAGATTATTACCATTTAGTACAATATTTGGTGTAAGTTTCTTTACATTAGGCAAAGTGAACTTTACACATTTAGTTTTACTAGCATTCAGCAACAAGTTATTGGTGGTGAACCAATTCAATACTATGGAGAGAGTCTTGTTTACTTCGTCAAAATTTTCTTCATGTCTTTTCATTTTAAAAATCAAAGAAGTATCATCAGCAAACAGAACTATCTCACAAAGATTTGTGGAATAAAATGGCAGGTCGTTTACATATATCAGGAAAAGTAAAGGCCCCAATATTGAGCCCTGGGGGACCCCCATTTGAAGAGGGGCTCCGGAAGAGTAGGTACCATTTATGTTACCTGATTGCATTCTACAGCTAAGCAACTTAGATGAGTTTTCCGAGACACCATAGTGTTCTAACTTAATGAGCAGTATCTGATGGTCTACACAATCAAACGCCTTTGACAAATCACAGAATACACCTACGGCATCATGTTTGTCTTCATAAGCATCAAGAATGTGTCTGATGAGTGCTACTCCGGCATCAGTTGTATTTCTACCTTTAGAGAACCCAAACTGTTTTTCGTGTAGTAAATTATTAAGTTTAAAATGGGAAAGTAATTGATTATAAATGAGTTTTTCAAAAATTTTACTTATTGTGGGTAATATTAAAATAGGCCTAAAATTGCTGGGGTCACTTTTGTCTCCTGATTTAAATAAAGGGACAACCTTACCATGTTTCAATAAATTTGGAAACTGATTTTGGTCAATACATTCATTAAAGATATAAGATAAGTAAGGGGCTATTAGAGGTATAATGGGTTTTATTGTGTCTATTGATATACCCGATTTATCCTCTGTTTTCTTTTGTTTTAATTCTTTAAATGTTTTATGATGTCTAAAGGACCAATATTTCTGAATTTAAATGAGGATTCGCACCTATGAACACTCGACACTAGTAATGATTTCGCGTGACTTGAACAAGAACTCAACTGTTTAGTCGTCTCTATAGGAATATTACAGAAGTAATCCTCAAAAGCGTTTCCTACCTCGTCATCAGATTTAATAAGCTTGTTGTTTATTTTCATGCATTTTCTTTATTTATAATATTCCATGTTTCTTTGATTTTATTACTAGATTTTTAAATTTTATCGCGTATGAAATTCGACTTAGCTACATAGCAAACTCTTTTGAAAATTTTAGAGTACCTCTTAACTAACTCATGAAACGATGAATCCTTTCTATATGCTTTTTTGTTCTACAATTCAAACATTTTTTTCCTACTTGTATAAATTCCTCGTGTAGCCCAGTCTCTGAATTTCGGCTTACAGTTAATGATAACTATTTTCTTTTGAGGGAAAGTAATATCAAATTGTTTTTTAACTACCTGAAATAATTGTTCATACAAGTCACTAGCATTTTTTTTATCAAAAGGTGTAAACGGTATTTTATCACTTACAAGGTTTTTAAATTTATCCTTACGAGATGCAGTGACCGGCCTGCATTTGATTTCTAGACGGGGTGGAATAAAACGGTTCTGTAGTGTAACTATCTGACCGCAATGATCCGATTTTACAAAATTAATAATAAATTGTTTGATGATTTTACAGTTGCAGAGAATATTATCTTAGCAAGTAGCTGTTGTAGAAGTTACTCTAGTGGGCTCAGCAAATACAAGAGTGAGGTCAAATGATTTGAAAATGTTCAAAAACCGAACGCGATGTTCCTCCGTAATATATATATAATGTCCACATTGAAATCTCCACATACAACTAGTTTCTTTGTAGTTTTACATATTTTGTTTAACACACTTTCCATTACAGATTCAAATAATTTAAAGTTTCCACTTGGGGGTCTATAAACACAGGCAATAATGTAGTCGTCCAGTTCCGCACACGATATCTCAATTGTTCGCTCAATAGTGAGAGACACTATGTCTTTTCGCTCTTTACATTTTAGTTTATTATTAATTAATATAAGTGTCCCACCGCGAATGGCAGTCTCCCTAGTGAAAGAACTAATAAGATTATAATTATCTATCGATAACATCAGTTCATGCTGCTTGAGCCAGTGCTCAGTTATGCAGAGAACATGAATATTCATTTTATTTAACAACAATTCAATTTCTAAATCTTTTCCAGAAAAGCCTTGAATATTTTGATTACTATATTTAATTGATTTGATTCTACAATTTCTGATAAGCAAGAGTTATCATCTATTGTCTGATCTACTAATTTAAATGATTGTTTGTTATTGGAACTGATTCCAATGGTTGAATATTCATGTCAATAATCTGCTTAATAAAAGCAGATTTGGTAGCCAAGTTCTTGGCTGAATAGTCAAAATAATATGATAGCGACATTGCTATCTGTCGTTTGAAATAATTATTCACATAATAATTATATCGCGTCAAATATACTTTGTTTTTAAAATAATTATTCATGTCAAGTAGGTGGAATTTATTCACCTCATATGATGCCAATTTATGCAGTTGGAAAAATAATTTTATATCTTAAATCATTTTCTTCGTCTGGCAATCCACTACTGTAAGGTAATGTAAACAATATTGTTTTATTCACATTTAATTTTCTTAGACTGTCAAAGTATGTATTTAGGTTTTTCTTGTTCATATTACCTGTGTTTCCTAAGAATATAAATAAATCCGAAGTTTCTTGAAACTCATAAGAAAGCACTTTCTGAACTATTTCTGAATATGATGCCCATGCAATGGTTGATCACATTTTGTCCCATGTATTTCGATAATAAGTGGCCCATGTTTTTCCCAATCTGATCACTAAACAAAACTATATTTTTAACAGACTTGCTTAGCGATCCACTGTGTTGAGAACAGGAAGGGTCCACATTACACTTAGTTCTAGTAATCTTATTGGTGAGTTGTGATGACTCATTTCCAGAGATGGAGTTTTTTGAAATCACATGTGAAGAGTTACATTCACAGGAAGCTATTATATTTGTCAAAGCCTGGATATGTTCACCACACTCCTTTTTTGTACAATAATAAGTTTCAGTCATTATTTTTAATGACTGCTTAAGTTCCCTAATTTGACATTCTAAACTCATAACATCTTTCTCATATTTTCCTACATTTTGTTCTAAAATTAAAGAATACATATCCAGTCCATCTCCAAGTTGTCTCCGCTCATTGATGTATTTTACTTTAGTGTGTAACGATTTTAGTTTTTTGATTATTTTATTAGTTTTTTTTATGAAACGGTTTATTCTAACATATTTCTTAAACTTATTTTTGCTGCACTTAGTAATACCTTTAGAAGGTGTGTCATGAGTTAAATCTATTGTCAAAATTGGTTGATTACTAGGTGCAACTGTTGTCAGGCTGGGCGCACTACCAACCAACTTATTAAATAGAAGGGTGGTTTGGCTGTTTATTTGGTCATATTTCTCCACCTCCAGCTGGTTGATATAATCATGGGCATCACCAAGATCTTGTTAAAGAACAGATATGCGTTTCAGGTTCCGTTCATACTCCTTACAGCACTCACCGAACCCTTCTATCACCAATTTCAATTGGTCCCGTTCTTTAACAACCAAGTTATAGTTGGTGTGCAGCTCAGCCATCTCTTTTCTTAGTTTAGCGTTCCTATCAAACTCACCTAACATTTCCCTTTCATTGTCATCTCTTTCCCTATGCAGTTTTTCGATCGACTCCTTGGCCGCCTGTAGTTCGCTTAAAGCCATCCTGAGCTTGAACTCCTCCTGGCGAGCGCAGACCTTGCGAGTAAGCATATTTACGTCAAAATACAAAGGATCAAAACAAAAACGTAAACCAAAGTACCGCTCGACCAACTCAAGGCTATTTATAGAATGTAAACAAAGTTATAACCTCAACGCGATAGAAACACATAACCGTAGCTCAGTTAATTGTTAGATATTCATAAAAATAAGCTTATAAACGTGTGATATATTGAATACACACGGTTATAATGCTAGATCGGGTGAAATAAAAGCGATGACAACGATAAACAATTTGAATTTTTGCTAAGTCATTGACCGGTTACCACTAGCGTAGCACTTAGCACTAAATACGTATTGAAAACACTGATTATCACTAACGCACACAGAATACGATTATCAAACGTTTTTCTAACGTTTTTGACCTATTAAACACTTAAAAACTAATTAAATTAAAAATATATTTTATGGGACAAAAGCCGATCAGATGTTAGCAGTAATGTTGCCAGACGAATTTATTTTTATTTTTAATGACTTTTAATTAATTTTTAATGACTTAAATACCATTGATAAGAAAGTTTTGATGCTTTATACCTGTTGATAATTTTCTACATTATACTTATAAATCTATTTTGTGACTCAAAGTCAATGTATTCATTCGTACCACGACTAACAAATAAATAAGTTACGACACTTACCTAAATGAATTGCGTTTATCCACACACAAAGTAACCTTTAAAAACGAAAACCACCTATTTTTATTTTATTTTCTAGACACCACTTTTTACGCGGTCCAAAAAAATTTCAATATCTAATCACAAATCTGACTCATGATTAGACAAAGGCCAAAGCAAGTTAACCTTTTCAACCCCACAGACCGTTGGTTTGTAATTTGACCGTAAACGGTCAGCAATAGGTTGATGAGACCTCTAATGACACGAACAATGCGGTACGAAAGTGGTGGATTAGTGATCAAAAAATTACGTGTTGGCTGCGACGCACTAGAGTTATATTGGAATATACAGTGTGTCCGGGATAGGTAGAGATATTAGAAGAACGTATTTTAAAGCAAATTAAAAAAACTTTTCTTTATGAATCAAAAATGAAAACTTGATAAAAGCATCGAGGTAGGTAAGATTATAGTATGGAAAAGCGAATTTTATTACTATCAATCACATAACTTGCTCTGATCCCAAAGTATGTAGCCAATGCACTTGTGTTATGGAAATCAGACACAACAGTGGTACTCTAACAGGTAAAGATGTTGCATTATGAAGCAAAGAATGTGTTTAAATTTAACCAATCAAATCACTTAATTTTCTTAGCCACACGTGATTTTTTACGTCACGTGACAAACCACGACAATGCGGTCAAACGCATCTCGAACTTGCCACTCTCAAACGCCTGAACAATCGAAACGAAAAAATAATTAAAGAAATTAAAACCGCCTTTGGGTTTTTCTGTTCAGAAATTCTCAGGGTAGCCCGGAATTTGGAAGTTGGCGGTGTTTCACCCATGAATCGGAAAGCACGTAAAGCCGTTAGTCCTGCGCCTGATCTCTCACCGGTCGTGTCAGATTGCTGTCCCATCGGGCTATGAGAGTAAAAGGGATAGAGAGTGCACCTGTGTTTGCGCACACACTTGTGCACTATAATATGACCCGCGCAGTCGGTTAGTCGTTTTGACTGGCCACCATAGTCGAAATCGGCTAGGGGGACTTTATTATTGGTAGAAATATATTCATTTGGAGTTGGTGCATGATGTGTGTACAGTATTGGTGAAAGTAGGCTTAAGAGCATGAACAAACTCCAATTGTTTACCCTAAATAGAGGGCAAGTGTGGCATTTTGAGCTTTTTAGTCAGTTTTTAAAGACGGTTTAATGTTTTTTTTTAAATATTTTTTAGTTATTAATTCCCCATGTTTCAAAAAATACTTTACCAATTTTGATGAAGCTTTTACCCTAAGTATGAATATGTCTCAATGAACTAAAAAATAATCATCTCACTATGAGACTTCTCGAGAAATCCGTGGACAGGCATACAAATTAACAAAAATTTAAACACACACTATCGAAATTTTGCATACGTGTTTGAAGGTCGATCAATCCATAAATCGATCAACATACTCAAATATTAACAAATTCTAACAGTGATACAAACACATAGAATTGATTACTTTTTTTAAGTCGATAAAAACGGGCGTCACCCAAACGTCGCGAGGTGCAAGCGATTTTGACTCTCGTAAGGCGGCAGCGCCCTCTAGTAGTCCAAACAAATCAGGCAAAGGATGGATGCGAAAAAAGTAGGTATACGAGTGATGTTAACTATACATATACCCATTGTATACATATTTATAACTTTAAGGATAACTGCCAGAATTTTTGTACCACTTCACTCAACGATTTACGTACCCTCCTTTAGTCATTGAGATAAGGCATTATGTAAGTGCCGAGTATATTGCATTCCTTTGCTGTCGCCTACACATCCCACACACCATTCCCAACTTTATTACAACTCAGAAAGAACTAATCTTCACTGAATACATATACAACATTACACCAGCGTGACGGATTCCCGGTCTGCAAGCAATCTGTATTTTTCTTAAGCTGCATAAGTTTTTGCTCTATTATCTTGTTTAAACTACGTTTGCTGGAAGCTGACAAGTCAATCCTAAATAACAAATGTCTCACTTTAGACCCAAATCGGGTCATTTTCAGTCTCAGAGTGGATCTTTATGCTTAGTCTATGTTAATTAGGGGTTCATGAAGGAAAGCTTTATGTCAAAGCAATTGTAAATTTATGTTGACTGTTCCAAAGGAAATTAATAACTAATAAATATATATTTTTTAAAGTTTTCATAGATTTCATAGCGATACATTTAAAAAAAAAAGTAAAGTAAGTCTGTAACGTACTACTGCTGGGCAAAGGCTTGACCTCAATTATGAGGTAGTTTGAGCCTCTCTGCTTTGGTGGTGGAAACCGGGCCTAAGTGAGCGGGAAAGCGGGGGGGGGGGGGATCGTGATATGTTTGATAGTTCCCTTGTTATTAGGGCATTTCTTCAGAAAGTGTTCTTCGCGTCACCTTCGTGGCGAAATTTTATACTGATATTATTACAATAAAAAAAATACTGCTTTAAAGAAACTATCAAACTGTAACATAATCTGTTAGAATCATGAAAATCGGTTCATTATTCATGTAGATATTTAATATTGAAATTTCGTAAGCCACGAAAGTTACTCACCGTTACACGAAAGTTACGCAGCGTCTTTTTGGATAGATAATTCGGTAATAAAAGTATCAAAGTACTTGAAATAGTATATATGTTTGAGACAAATAGTAATGTGGTTAGGTATTACATATATTTTTAAACATTCATGATGAACACTAACATAATAATAGTTTGTTACCTTCGACATTGCTACTATGTACCAAATTATTTATGAGTATCCGGTAGGTATTTCGACACTGTTGCAAGTGCCATGATCACAGCGTACCTAAAACTGTTGCGAGTGGGCTGTTATTTGTAGACTTTATGGTCTACCCTCCTTCTAAGTGTTTTATTGCACTCATTTTCAGTATCACTGACCTCAAATTCACTGTTTACTCGCATTCGTTCTCGGCACACAACAATGACCGTATTTGTCAGCGATAGGATACTTTGTTAAATTTTACGGTTTCACACTTTCGGAGCAATGGTATTTTGACATTCGACAATTTAAACTCATACTTACGATCAAATTTTTAGTATTTTGTAATTTAATCGCTTCCTTAACCTATTTTGGTAAGTAGTCGCATTCTGTCGAAATTATCTGAGATTATAAAGGTAAGGGTAAGCTAAGGTACATGTAGCAAATCTGTAGCAATCAACTCTTTACCCTCCAAAGTAGTGCCTCAAATTACATACACGTACCCTGAATTTTAGTTGTTAGATATTTGCCGGCTATTATCTACTCATTTAAGGTAGGCTCAGTTATATTAGGTGTATAGGTTAGGCCCTTAATAAACTTTACGATCAATAAATTAGTCTTCCCGATATTTTGCTTGCCTGGAGTGAGACTATTTAGACTACTAGTTGCTGGATCATAACTGTAAGAGCGTTCAAAATATGACCTTTTCGTATCCAATAAAGAATTAAACTATTTCTTTTGAATCTTTGGAAATAAACACCAGCCGTCACGCGCTTATTTTCGAACCAGTATCAGTGTTAATTGTAGTTTTTTTCCGGCAAAGCAAACTCATGATTCCCAGTCTTTATCTAGTAGCCTCAAAGTAGACTCTTTTATCGGTCTAGTGGACAAATTTCCAGCTTTAGACCAGGCTCAAATATTAGCCATGCCACTTGTTTAAATAAATTAAGACGACTGGCATAACTGCCATCATTCTTATTAGTGGCAAAGAATTATTCATTATTTTCTCATATAAACTACACAAATTGGGCTAATTACGAATAATGCACGAAAATTAATTAATTAATGAGTATGCTTTTTAGAGTAACATATTGTGATTTCTTTATATAATTAGTATATAGATTGATGAGGCGATTCAAAGCCGAATAAAATCAAGATTTAAGACGTCATGTTCTATACATATTTATAGTAAGCTACATTATTTCTATAAATCATAAATCTGTGCCTCTGGAAACTGTCTAAGTAGAAGAATTCAAGTTTGAAACGTTAAGGCGGTTATTTTAACTGCATTTACAAACCATAAAATATAAATTATAGTGAGATCAGTACACTATGATAACCTTTCGTGGTATGATTTGTAACTTTCGTGGGCAATTGACCACGAAAGTTGTGCCACGCAAGTGACGAAAATTTTACATTTTCAGAAATATTAAATTAAGTAACTAACATTTCTGTAATCTAATCAGCTCTAATAAATCTTGACTATGAGTTGTATGATTCAATAGTAGACATTTATTCCTGACGCTGACTTATAATCTTCAAACATTACCCATGAAGGGTCACATGAACTAGGGTCTGAAGAAAAAAAAAAAACGCAAGGAGCTGTATTAGCTATATCATAGCTATGAGATACTTATTTGTCTTCTATTAGTGTTTTGACAGGTCTGAAGTTTCTGCGGACCTATGGTTTGTGTCGATAGCATGAACCTTTTTGAAGTTATGAGCAATTTTGAGTCACATTTTCGAAAATGGTAAAATCGTGTGACCGACACAAAATTAAGTATGTAAAATTTAAATCTAAGGACTCATTTTTTCCCCCTCGATATAATGAATCCTGACTTAGTATCCAATTTTTAAAAATATATAATGTTAATATAATGTAAAAGTCCAGCAAGATAGAAGTGTTTAAACTGAGCGCCAACTCAGTGTGACGCGCGAAGAATAGAAGTTTTACTCCCGATTCCGATGGTAAAATATTTTTTCCTACAAAACCACAAACATAATAACACATTTTAAAGTGAATTCATAGAGATAGATACATGATAAAACATACAAAATTTATTATTTAATTAAACATTGAATACGTTTGGAATTACAAACGTGTGACCATCAAAAAACGGTGCTCAAAGAATGGCCCATTAGATAAACTAGCAGTAAAGATATTTCTTCAGGCAAAAGTATTTTTTTACAAAATCGTTAAAAAAATCTAGGATATAGTTTCAGTTTTAGGTAACTTTCCGTAGTCATAAACCTACAAAAAATGGTTAAATCCACGCACAAAACTAACATTAATTCAAATTCTGGTAATCTACAGAGAGAAAGATACTTCTAAAAGTGCTTTGAAAAATCGGCTGTCATTTGAAGCCGTTGCAAGTAACAAATAGTGGTGGTGGGAGGAAAACGCGCATAAATCTAACACGTCTTCAACACTCTTGAAGTCTTAACCAAACGTAGCATGAAAAGAACAGCTAATGTTGTATATTGTGAAATTATTACAAGCCGCTAGCCGCTTAATTTTCAACGGACTTCAAAAAAGGAGGAGGTTATCAATTCGACTGTGTTTTTTTTTTTGTATCTATGTTACCTCATATCTCAGTCGTTAGTCGACCGATTCGCAAAATTTTCAATGCACGTATAGTGTTTTGTAACTAGAATCTTTGACAGGTTGTTACGTCTGTTAGTGGAGCTCCTTAACGCTTAGGAGTTCAGTAATTATAATGACAGAACTTATGATAGGAAGTTTGTAGCTGCTTAAAGAACAGAGTCATAAGGTGCAACTCGCCCCCCGTAATCTCTAAAAATGAAGAAATAAAATTTACTTTAAAAAAAGTAAAAACCGGCTTCAAAACTTCAAGACTTTATATTTCAATTCAATTCATTTGTTTCCAAGAATATGGTAACATAATAAGGTACAGTATAGATAGATAGTGCCATCCACAAAGTGGCGGCACCACACTAAGACTTATTTATTTATTTGACAACCTCCGTGGTGTAGCGGCTAAGCAATCTGAGTTTCAAGGAGTTACCGCTCTGAGATCCCGGGTTCGATTGCCGGTCGGGTCAACGTAGAAATCAGAACTTTCTACATTTTCTCGGATCTGGGTGTTGTGGTACCACCATTTTTTTTATTTCCATAACACAAGTGCGTTAGCAACTTTTGGATCGGAGCGATGTATGTGATCGGTGTCCAATATTAGTTTACTTTACCTAGTTTAATATTTCGTTGAGGTAATGGCAGGGCACGGAAATGGTGCACGGGGAGTGGGGATCAGACCCACGTGTCAGATGCAAGGCAATGTTAGACGCGAGTTATTTTAATATGCGTGTGCATTTAATAGTGTTCCAAATGCAACCTAATAATAGGCAAAATAGCGCGGAGAAGTGATGGGCGTTGCGGCAAAAAAGTTCTAGATTGGAGACCCTTCGACCATAGACGCAGCGTAGGACGTCCACCGACAAGATGGACAGACGACCTTGTAATGATCGCAGGATCAAACTGGATGCAGATCGCTAGTGATCGGTCGCTGGGGAAGCCGCGGCCAGTTCAGCAGTAGACGTCCTTTGGCTGATAATGATGATGATGATGATCGCCAAAGCTTCTACACATGTTACTTTACAATAAGGACAAATGGTAGGCCGCATCTTCGTGGATGGTACTATCTTTAAAGCACATTCTCTATTATGTTTCGATCAAAAACAAAACAAATAACAATTCTGCTTCTTCCAGATACTAGACGAACTTTATAGTGTACTCCATCACTATGATTTGTTGCTTTTCGTAGAAGTAAAAGGGCCGAGACGACTTGTGTAAGACCCTTTACACACTGCGACTTTTAGCAGCGATGCAGTCGCGATACTAACGCATGTGAGCATCGATACAGCCGTGATGCAGAAGCCGGAATTTATCAAACTATGTACTGAATTTTGGCGACTGCATCGATATACTAACGCGCGACTGCGTGGATGCTGTAAGCTTCTTAAAAAGGGGTTCAGGGGTTTAGGGGTCTTAGAAACACTTTTACGTTATCAAGAAACAAATGATAGTGATGTTAGGCCAGTGGATATTAACATTAAATTCGCAAAGCACGATGTAGTGCTGCATTTTTGGTATGTTGTTTGGATCAGTTAGGGTGATGTAAATCCAAATTTGCAACTTCGAAAAAGTTGTGCTCGCTGCGCACCACGTGATAAACTGCGAAAATTTGGGTCATTTTTCACTTTTTGCTCTAAAAGTCATAAACTATGCGTTTCCGACAAGTAACTTTCATTACGCAAATGAAGGTTATTAAATTTGCAACAATTTAAGCCTAACTGCAGCTCTCTAAACTTTATAACGACTAAACTGTGGCCATTCGAAGATGGTTCGTTTTGCCCGAAATATTGAAATTGTTAGTTTTGCTCCCGTTTGAAGCAAAATATTGTCAAAAAATGCTCGTTCTATGAAAAGGTTGTATAATACAGTTGTAGTGCATTTAATTTTCTTTCATTAGAGCATAGAACAAAGTCTGTGAGACAAATAATTCACTCACAATATCTGAATAACAAAAAGAAGGTAGAAATAGATTTTTAAAGAATTGAAACTGAGGGCATATAAAATCATAAAAAGGATAATACTTTTTCATTTGCAGGATAGGTAATTAACAAAAGTACAAAATTTAGGAAAGTAGGAAAAAAGATTATACGCAAATTAAATGTTTAAGAAGCTGCAGTCACTCGGCGTTTTTTTTTTGGTTTAGGTTCAATTTCTCCTTCCTCCTCAGGTTTGTCACGTTCCTCTGGTTCGTAAGGCTCTTCACTTTCCTGTTCTTCCTCAGCTTCCTCGGGATCATTATCATCTTCATCTGTCAAAATCATGGCGACGTTATCGCATGACTTTCCTGAGCAGTTTAAGCATAAAGCCGAGCATTTAAGCCCAGCTTTTAGGCAAGTGCATGCCTCCCTGCATCCCTTTTTACATTTGCAGGCTATGATTTTGGAAAGCTGTGGCGGGGCTGGCTCTGTGTGGGTTGTTATTGGAATAAGGCTGCAAGAGCTCATTTCCCAACCCCATTCAATGGGGTCCATCTCTACTCCCAGCCACTTTTGCACTTGTTGGTTGGTACGGAACGCATGAAAAGAGGAAGCCTCGGTGGCTGGGGGAAAACGTGCATGATTTACTTTTGCATTTGCCGCTGTCTTCACGAACAGATTGAACCTCAGGTCATGCAGTCTCTGAGTATCTGGAACACCTTCGTAAAGTGCCACCAGACACTTTTCGCCAGCTTCAGCAATACTTTCATCCGCTGCATCTGTTTGAAGGAAGATGGCAGCCAGATCTACTACTCTTCTGAAATTGTCCCCACAATTTTCTTTTTCCTTGCCAGAAAAGTGCAGATGTGGTGTCACATCCAGTAAATGCGTGAAGAAACAGTTCAAACCCACTGGGCCTAGGCCTTGATCGCCTCCACGACGAGCACATGCATCAATATTATGCCGAGCGGTGAATCTCTTTCTGCAAGCATCGTGAACACTGACTTCGTCTAGCTTTTTCAAAAAAAGTTCATCCTCTTTGAGGCCACGCTCCACACTCGAGTTAATTAGAGTTTGGATGCCACGTTTTTTTACAATTACCACTGTACTGTCACCTTCCTTGAGTGCCAGCCGACACACAAAGCAGACTCCCGGTGAAACCGTCATTTTTATGACTATTTAGCCTGACTTCGTTCGCGTTAATAAGATAATAGTTTTTTGGCTGCTCCCTTGCGTTACCGGGTAGGCTACTTCCAATTACTATCTTGTGCGAAAATCAAAACCAAAACATAAGCCCGAAGGCATTTGTTTAGTTGATGGGAGTTTTAGCCAGTTTACACTGTTACCGCCTTCACCGCGTGGAGGTACTCCCAGCTTATGTTTTGATATGCAGATTGTGAATGATTGTGTTGTGCTCTAACAAAAGAAAATTAAATTTTCTACAACTTTATTTTACGACCTAGAACGAGCGGTTTTGCCAATATTTTGCTTCAAACGGGAGAAAAACTGAAAATTTCAATATTTCGGGAAAAACGAACCATCTTTGAATGGCCACATTTTAGTCGTTATAAGGTTTAGAGAGCTGCAATTAGGCTTAAATTGTTGCAAATTTAATAACTTTCATTTGTGTAGTGAATTTGTCGGAAACACATAGTTTATGACTTTTAGAGCAAAAAGTGATAAATGTCCCAAATTTTCGCAGTTTATCGTGGTGCGCAGCGAGCACAACTTTTTCGAAGTTGCAAATTGGGATTTACATCACCCTAACTGATCCAAACAACATATCAAAAATGCAGCACTACATCGTGCTTTGCGAATTTAGGGTTTTTTAGTGTCGATTTCTACTGGCCTATGTTAGGTACTGATAGACATGATCCACCTAGAGGCTCATCTGTACATAATATCATCAGTTGTGGTTGTGATCGTAACCAAAAATAAATAAATTACTTAGAATAAAAAAATGGGTTCCTATCACACACAGAGTTGCAATGGATAGGTTATTTTTAAATGTACGTACTTCCATAAACCTTTTTATGCCATTTTTAGGGTTCCGTAGCCGAATGGCAAAAAACGGATCCCTTATAGTTTCGTCAGGTCTGTCTGTCTGTCTGTCTGTCACATAAAATTATTATCCCTTTGGAATAGAACGACAAAAGCGAGATGTCACTAGCAGCAAACTGTGTAATAAAAAGAGATGGGTAGCAGAACCATTTTTGTTTGAAAATTACGTGCATTTGATTTTTTATATTTAAAAGTGAAATTGTGTATATTTTGGAGAAATAATGCGTCTGAAACATGGTGACTTGATCGGTGATTGATTATTATGCATTACAGCGGCATAACCCCAACAAATAATCATTTAACAGGTAGATTAGTCCAAATCGAAGCCTCTTAATATAAGACTTATATTTACCAATGCGCTTCAAATTTAAAGTATGCCGTTTGATTATTCTATTCTACAAACGTTAATTTACGTAAAAAATAAAGACAGAATAACACAGGGAATGTATATCGACGAATATTTTGTATAATTAAATAACATTTAGTTTTACACTAGAGCTGCATGTTCAATATTTTGTGTCGACTGTTTATCATGCAGTAAACTACTTATAAATCACCTGATCAAAAGGTTATCTCACTTAAAGCTACAAATGTTACTTACTTATGTAAGTTACTGACATCTTAAATCGGTTTCGTTTGACAGCTTTTACTTGTCCTTCTATTCCGATAGGAATATTAATTTTATGGTCTGTCCGTCCGTATGTCACAGCCATTTTATTCTGTAACTATAAGCATTACACTGTTGAAATTTGGTAGGAAGATGTATCCTGTTAACCGCTTACCGATTCTCATACAAAAAATAAAAAATAATGTCATTTAAGGGGGAGCTCCCATACATGAAACTAAAACCAAAATTTTTTTTTGTCAAACCTAAGCGTGTGGAGTGTCTATGGATAGGGCTTTTAAAATGATATTGAGGTTTCTAAAACCATTTTCTTTTAAAGTCTAACGTTTCATAGCTATCCGCTTCCAAAGTGGTAAAAAGGGCGTCCCCCCCCCCCCCCCCTAACTAACTTCTAAACCAAGAGAGTATAAATTTTGAAAAAAATATATAATATAGATCGTAACAAATACTTTCAACGAAAATTGGTTTGGACGAGATCGAACGAGTAGTTTTTGAGATATAGCATGTTTTCAACAACCGCAAACATAACTTTGTACTTCATACAAATACTATGAAAAACAAAGTTATATTTGCAGTCAACAAAATATTGTGGTATTTTTACTAAGTAGAAGTAAGTGAATTCCCTAATTCAGTTAAAGTTGGCACGGAACCCTCAGTGCGCGATTCCGACTCGCACTTGGCCGGTTTTCTTTCAGATTTATCTTATTTCGTTAGGCTGTGAAAACTCAGCAGAATCCCGGTTTGTTAGCCATTAAATAATTTCTTTATAACACTCGGGAATAACACAAAAAAATGTATGATTTAGAACGTTCTTACTTAGAACATTAGTCATAGTCATACGTACAATATTTATGAAAACTTGTTAACAACATTAACCAGCTACACAAATCCTTAAAGTATTTTCCCAATGCACGATACCATACCATGACTGTGCTAGTACTGTATCATCTATATGGTATACTACTGTATGGTATGCTACTGTGTAATGAGCAAGGACCTTAATACCTAACTAATACAGTTTTTAGAAGGTGAGATATGATTCACTTATACCTGAGGCATATGATAGTATCCAAAGACGAACAAAAGCACGTTAATACTGCTGTTGTAATAAAGGCTAGTTTGCAACAAAATTGGGTAACCTGAGGTGCTGGTCAATGTACATTGATTTTCCTTTTGTAAAGGAACAAAGGATAGAAATATATGTAGACCTAGCTCTTTTTTATTATTACATCAACACTATTGATAGTAGTTTGACTATTTTGCTTTTTTTATTGCAGAAAAAGAGACAAGAAATTACTTAATCACGGGCAACTTCAAATTGAGCCTAAAGTGTTCTAAAAATAAGCACAATTACATTAAATCAGTCTCGCACCAATATTGTTGCAGAATTAACAATAACTTTAGACTCCAAACTAAATCTGATTCTATTAAGAAACTTAATGGGTCACGGTAGGACCCAAATTAGTATAATTCTTGCCAAACCCCGGTCTTTGGAGTCGGTGCACGTATTAAATGAAATATGGAACCCTTGTACGGAACGGCCATTTAATTTGAGTTTAGACGTTTTTGAGAGTAGGGGTGGAATGCGATATTCTATGTTTATCGATCGTCTTACCTCAACTATGAGGTAGTTTGAGCCAACCTTCACCACGCGGGTTCAGTGCGGATTGGTGGAGGGGTGTTTGGAATGCAAGCGACTAACCTTGCTGTCAAATATTATCAAGCCACCCAGGGCCTCCGACAAAGCATACCGACTAATATCAAACAATATTAGCCAGGATCAACTACTTAGACTGCCTTCCAAAGCACGGAGATGCTCTTGATATACGTCATTTCGGGATTTCATGGTCAGAATGTTCACCCATCCAAACACAACCGCGCCGCCACTGCGCTACGAACACCGTTTGATTGTAATTTATTTCTTAAAATCTTATATCATGAGTTTTTAACTTGTTTACCTAAATAATATAATTAAAACTATGCGCAATAAAGAAAGGGACGCAAAGGAGAACCTATACCTGTGCACAAACGAAAACAAAAAGTTTTTAGATATAGCCTTTATTAAAATTTTAATATAGTACGTAAAGAAATTTAATATTTTAAACGAATAAGAAGTAATAGAAATTGTCCTGCCTTCGACTCTGAGATTTAATTGACCATGTAGTATGCCCTACTACGCGTCCATTCACTCGCACACAGGTTTAGCGCAAGAAAGAGAAGGTAAATGACCTCATTCCCTCCCACGCCTCACAGCACTGCCAGCCGCCTGTCGCTCATTCGTGTCCGTGCGCGCGCGCCGTTCCAACGCACGCAGTAACCACAGTATATAACCGTTTTATTTCGTGCTAAACGAAATTTATCTTATAGTGACATGTTAGTTCAAAAATGTTGTTGTTATTAATTTAACAAGTGAATGTGAAGTAAAACGCACTACCCAGCGTGGCTGCACCATGCATGCTTTACGCTTCGCGGCCGAGCTAGCACGCGATGCTAGCCAGTCCGCATTTTCCGCTCCGAATCAATACGCGATATTGATCTGTAGCAAATACTGGCAGAGCTGACACGTGAGGTCAGCCAGTCCTAATTATCTAGATTATTCTAGATCTTATCTGAGACTTTTGGTATGCGTTGCTTCCAATATCCTACCCTCATTTTCATTGCGAAAAAAGGGAAACAAGTTAGCTGAAGTTACAGCCACTTGTTCTTTGATGCTATAATAATAAATTACAGCCAAAGACATTCATGATTAATATTAAGCAGCCTGACGATGCGCCACTATGGCCTCTGAGTATGAATCAGCGGCCCTCGCCCGCACTCATCCGGCCATACCTGTGATGTGTGTGGCCCATGACGCGCCGCGAATAGCTTCGCAACGGTGATCTACCGTCACAACTCCAGTGTGTTTTAAACGTCTCGCACTCGGAATCAGAATCCGACCAAAAAAGGTATGTGTTCTTATGAATGCTTTGTTATATCACCTTAAGGCCGTACGTACATGTACTTATTACGGGCTACCGTATTCCACTCGTGGCAAAACCACGACCGAACACTTGTCTCAGCCAATATTTAGGCAAATATTAAAATGGAGCATAATGTGAGCTATCACACGTACAAACCAAAATAGCAATAAAATGGTTTACCAAGTAATAATAGTGGCAGAAGATTTATTTCAAATCGAATAAATTAATATTTATTTTGTAAATTTTTACTCAGAATAGTAAACATGAGTAAACATGACTCAAAAACACTTTAACAACTTAGACCTTAATCATAAATACACGTACTCTGCAACCTGCAGTACACGTTCCTAATATGTTTTCCACAAAGCTCTAAAAACGGTAGCATAGCATCCCACCATAGCTCACATAGTTATGGGTGGTTTGGGTCCTTATCCATTGATCACAACTCTTTTGTACTTATTTCTTGCCAATGGCTATAAAATTGTCTAACTAGACAATGCTATGGTAAACATAAATTGCTTAATAATACTACTTAAAATATTGAATTTAATAGATTTTGTAAAAAGAAAACAATGTACTTTTTAAGAAAGCAAGATTTTTCTACATACAATTCTGCTTTCTGCTCATACCTATAGCTATTTAGCTTGTGGTTGGCTCTTTGATTATAACTAGCAAGCAAGCAAAGCAAGCTGTAAGCTTGCCCAGGACGTACCAAAATATGGTTGGGTCCATATAAAAACCAGTTCGTTTAAAAACCCAATAAATGCTTTTAATTTTAACAGCTATAATAAAAATGAGAATGAGCTTTGCTAAATACCTGGCAAATGTATGATTCTGAATGGTAGGAAATTTGCCGTATTTATTTTATATCCAACTAAGATTAAATCAACTTCTCAGTAAATAATTCGGTAAAGCTTAGCTTTATTTACTGAAGCAATAACAACTACCTGGAAAGCGTATTTTTTTTAAATATGCCAATAAGAGATCTTATCAAACCCCGAAATCAATATAGTACTACCGTCATATAAGATTTATTAGGGTGCGCTGTATTCCATTGTTTTAGAGGTTATTTCGTTTTTCGAAAAATATGCTGTGAAAGTGATATGCTTTTTTATGAATACGTTCATTTAACCGTCGCAAAGTTCGGTACTTAATCTCGAGTCAAGAAAACTTAATAAAGATCTGTGTCCTTTATCTTTGGAAAAGCCAGCCAACGCCCAGTAAAAATTGTGACAACCTTTGGTCACCTGGAATTGACCTTTGTTTCTATGACCTTGTTTCAAGCACCACCTAAGAATAATTCAAATCAAACGTTCTATTGTATTGAAGTATGCGGCAGATAGCATAAACCAAAACTTATCGACACATTGTTAGATATACCATAAGAGTAGGTAGCTATTAAATTGAAACAAGCTCATTTTATGAAGATAATGCCTTTTTTGCTTTTTATGGAAATGCATAAGCAAAGCATATAAATTGACACAATTTTATTTTCTCAAGTATTATTACAATATTTCATATAATTCGGTTATTTTTATTTGCCATTTACACACACACCTACGTTTGACGTGAAATAAATACAAGCCATATTCATTATTACAAAAATATCACTATCAATATTTTTTTAACAAAAGGCTAGGAAATTATTATTTATATTATTTATATATTTAAAAAAAAAACTGACGTATCCTAAATGCAATGCAGCATTAGAATCAAATTGCACTATAATAATCTAATTCGAGTTATTGGAAATATGAACCATGTTTATTTTCCTACTATTTATTCTGTGATTTAAGAATAAAGTACATCAAGTAAATATATTCTCTAATCATCAGTTTTTTGTAATCAATTACATCCACCCACTCCCCAACAATCTTCCCCAGAAAGCCACTAAGTTATTAAGGAACTGTTCCTTGAAAACGTTGCTCTAATAAGCAATAAAATAAGTACTTATTATATGCATTTTATTGTTTGATGTTTATAGTATTCGATATACTGCGTTTAATAATTTTTCAAAGGACATTTTGTCTTGATATTCACCAGTTACTTACATACGGTGGAACAATTGAAAATTAAAAATTAATAATAAAATAGGTCGGGTGGTATGGTTGAGAAAAAGTATTTTATTTTGAAAATGATTTTTTTTTAATGGACTTTTCCTTAATTCTTACGCCAGAGGACGTCATGTGATTCGACTATTTATTAAAAATTGAATCAATTAATTATTTCATACCAAATTATCTATGTTTTTTATTAACCATATGTAAAGATGTTTTTAAATATGTATAAAACCAGTTTACCCTTGGGATCTCGATATGACATAGGTACTTTTAATACGATATCCGTTTATTTTTGGATTTCGTGTCAAAATAGGTACCCTTATTCTAAGTCATCATCAGTTTTTTTTTTGACACAGCTCATAATATTGAAACAAGTCTCATCTGTAGCCAAATATGTTGCAAATATTTGTCAAACTTAAAAATATATATAAAGTTAAATAAATAAAAAACTCATAGCAACCAGCCTGAAACATAGGATTGATATTTATTGTAATCCTTAAAAGTAATCCAGACATTTACCCAGGCAATAAAATTATGATTAAATTTATCATATACATCGTATATATAAATCTGAACATGTGCCGACTATCGAATACTCGGCGAACATTCCTGGTCGATTAGTCGAATATTAGGCAAACGTATGTGGTCGGGGCCGGGTGGTACCAAAACTTATATCGGAGAAATCGTTTGCGGTCGTTTGCCCTTATAAAGCTCCCAGAAGCCGATTTTAAATCTTATTTAGAAAAAAAAAACTAATATACTTAATGAAATATAAATAATACATAAAAAATCATTACCTACCTACCTATGCCTTAAACTTTCTGATAACGATAATATTTCAAAGCCATTGAATTATTGTATTCTTTTTCTTACACAGCAAATAATCATATATCATTGATAGACACCCGTGAATATAATCATGATCTTAAAATAATTACATTCCTAAGAATGAATCTTTTAATCAATTACTTTTATACAAATCATAAACACATTTTATAACCAAATTACGTATATAAATTTTCTCAGGTATTCGAAATTTTAATTTATAAAATATTATTTATGTGTTTGGTATTCGATCGAATATTTTTCAAACAGTCGCATTAATACCTACATATCCCATAGTGAAAAGCAATAGAATAGCATGTACATACGTATTTCAAAACTATAATTATAAAATTTGCTAAATACTGCAAGAATAAGATAACGATTTTTCAGACGACATTACCTTCACGCCCTTTATCTTACCAAAGATAAGGCGCTAACTAAAAAGTGTTTTCTGTATGTGGCTTTCCTCGTAATAAAATTATCATTTGTTTTACGTGCCAAATTCAGTGTGTAAAGCTATATTATTCGCAAACCGTCTCAGCCCAACAATACGTCTTCTGTATTGTTTGCAATTTTTATAACATGCCACAATTAAACAGAAATGCTTTATTAAAATAAATAAATTATCAATTTTTAGTTAATCATGAATAAAAAATACTAACAAATATCTTCTTTCTTTCTAATAAAGATATTTTTATTAGTAGAAAGTTATAACTTATCATAGTTATCATACAACTAATGTTTTTTAGTAATAGTGATACATGTATATGTCAAAGATAGCGACATGAACAATGAATTGTTGTTTAATATGATCGTTTTAATGATCAATCACTACTAACATCAGAGATGTCAACTTATTCTATTGTAACAACATTGATTTTACTCCAAACATCTACATGGTCAATTAAATCTCAGAGTCGAAGGCAGGACAATTGGATGATCAAACGAACTTACCTTAAGTGAAGTTCGATCCAAATTGTCCTGACTTCGACGAAGAGATTTAAGGTCCCACCCTTCCCCATTCCCGTGTACGTTTTTTATGCAAAAATAATCGTCACCCTTACAATAAGTATAATCAATGTTGTACATCTCATACATCGGTCTCCTTGCTCTGAAATGAATGAGCGACAGGCGGCTGGCAGTGCTGTGAGGCGTGGGAGGGAATGAGGTCATTTACCTTCTCTTTCTTGCGCTAAACCTGTGTGCGAGTGAATGGACGCGTAGTAGGGCATACTACATGGTCAATTAAATCTCTTCGTCGAAGTCAGGACAATTTGGATCGAACTTCACTTAAGGTAAGTTCGTTTGATCATCCAAATAAAACTGCAAAGGTCTGTCAAAAACGTAAGCTTTCGCAAATTCTGCTAGGGTTATTTTTATGCAGGGGACAAATATTAGTTTATTAAGCACAAACACTTGTGCCTAAGTCATTGATAAGTATGTATTTAAGTTTTTATTAATTTTATTTTTTAAATAAAGCGATTAATAACAAAATGCAATACAGACCCATATAGTAAATACTTTAAAAAGTAACATACATACAAAATAATTACCCTACTTTGAAACTATGACCATTGGTGTATTGCCAGGCGCATATTTTTGTATATATTTACAATAAGTTTTAAAATTCAAGGCCAGAGTCTTTAAAAACAAACTAGGCAAAACAAGGCAGCCTTCGTGAGACAATTTAGCGATTTTTTTATAGTTTTTTTAAAGAAAAAAGTTTCTTTAGCATTGTGCAAATATCTACAATTAACAAATGAACAAAGAGACATAGCTTTCACATGCCTGATTTAAAAAAAGACAAGATAATTTAATGAAATGAGCTCCATCTACTGTCATTTCCATAATTTCAGTTACGACTTATCACTAAATAGTATATCAAACTCTCGTCCGAATAATAAATATATCATCATTTTTATACACCAGAGGACATTCACTGCTGAACATAGGCCTTGCGGTCTGCATCTAGAGGGATCCTGCAATCTTAACAAGGTCGTCAGTCCATCTTATCTGCGGACGTCCTGCACTTTTGTTGAAAGATCTCTAATGTACGGGCAACAGTACGTTAAGATAAACACTGCGATACCTTATGCAGTTGTAATAAGGACTCATTATCAGTCAAAGGACGTCCACTACTGAACATAGGCCTCCCCCACGGCTTTCCACAGCGACCGATCACTAGCGGTCTGCATCCAGTTTGATCCTGCGATCTTTATAAGGTCGTCTGTCCATCTTGTTGGTGGACGTCCCGCGCTGCGTCTCTGGTCGAAGGGTCTCCAATCTAGAACTTTCCTGCCCCAACGGCCATCAGTTCTTCGCGCTATGTGCCCTGCCCATTGCCACTTGAGCTTACTGATTCCCAAGGCTATGTCCGTTACTTTAGTTCTTCTACGTATCTCCTCATTTCTGATTCGATCCCGTAGAGAAACACCCAGCATAGCCCTTTCCATCGCTCGTTGTGTGATTTTGAGCTTCATTATAAGGCCCATAGTAAGAGACCATGTTTGGATCCGTATGTCATCACGGGTAACACACACTGGTTGAAGACTTTTGTCTTCAGACACTGAGGTAGATGAGATGAGAAGACACTCTTGCGCAATTTCCCGAACGCTGCCCAGCCGAGTTGGATTCGTCGATTGACCTCTTTCTCGAAGTTGGACCTACCCAATTGGATCACTTGTCCCAGGTAGACGTACTCGTCGACAACTTCGAGAGTTGAGTTTCCAACGGATACTGGAGTGGGTTCGACAAGGGAGTTCGACATAATTTTCGTCTTTGTCATGTTCATTTTAAGACCCACTTGTTGGGATACTCGGTCAAGGTCTTCGAGCATAGTGCCAAGATCGTCCAGCGTCTTTGCCACAACGACTATGTCATCGGCAAATCAGAGGTGTGTGATGTATTCGCCATTAACATTGATGCCGATTCCTTCCCATTCCAGAAGTTTGAAGGCGTCTTCCAATGCCGCTGTGAACCTGACGAGAGATAAATATTATGTGAATAATTATCTCAAAAGACAAATAGCTTTTTCGCTATCATATTGTATAGATTGTTCAGCCAAGAACTTGGCTACCAAGTCTGCTTCTATTGAGCAGACCATTGACATGAATATTCTACCATTGGAATCCGTTCCAATTAACAATTATTTAAATTAAATATTCAGACAATAGAGGAAAACTCTTGCTTAGAACATAACTTAGCGAGCTCAAAAAATTCAAATCATTTAAACATAGTGCATCAAAATATCCAAGGCTTATCCGGGAAGGAATTAGAAGTAGAATTATTCATACAAGAGAGGAATATTCATGTTTTGTGTGTTACTGAGCACTGGCTCAAAAAGTATGAACTTATGTTGTCTATAGAAAATTGTAGCCTTATTAGTTCGTTCTCAAGGGAAACAGCCATCCATGGCGGGTCACTTATATTAATCAATAATAATTTAAAATGTAAAGAGCGCAAAGATATTGTATCTCTTTCTGTTGAACGAACTATTGAGATATCATGTGCAGAGCTGGACGATTACATAATTGTTTGTGTTTATAGGCCCCCTACTGGTAATTTTAAATTATTTGAGTCTATTATGGAGGACTCACTCAGGAAATTATTTACAAATAAAAAGAAAGTAGTTGTATGTGGGGATTTCAATGTCGATATTATAGATGAAGAAAAAACCTATCGAGTGAGGTTTTTAAGCCTTTTCAAATCCTTTAATTTAATTCCTGTTTTTGCTGAACCAACTAGAATTACTGCTACAACAGCTACTTGCTTAGACAATATATTTTGTAACTCTAGTGTGATTAAAAAATCTATAGTAAATTTTGTAAAATCCGATCACTGTGGACAGTCAGTCACGTTTGAACACCGTTTTGTGCCGACTAAAAATGAAATTAAATTTAGACCAGTCACTGATTACCGTAAAGAAAAATTTAAATCTAACTTAAGTGATAAAATTCCGCTTTTGCCTTTTATTAATGACAATGTTAATAACCAATATAAGTATTTTTTTGAATTAATTAAAAGTGAATTTGACAAAAATTTTCCTACAAAGAAATTAGTTATAAACAACCTAAAACCAAAATTCAGTGACTGGGCTACAGTAGGTATACACATCAGTAGGAAAAAAATGTTTGAATTATATAATCAAAAAGTATATAGAAATAATGACCCAATATTTTTAGAATATGTTAAAAAATACTCAAAGTTATTCAAGAATGTTTGCATGGTAGCTAAATCTAATTATATACGTGAGAAAATTAATAAATCCAGTAATAAAATTAAAGAGACTTGGAATATTATAAACAAAGAAACTTGTAAAAATAAACCACGTGATCATACGTTTACATTAAAAATTGATAATAAAAATATTAAATCTGACAATGAAGTTGCAGGTGCCTTCGAGAAGTACTTCTGTAATATACCCATCGAAACCACAAAACAAGTTAATTCGTGCGCTCTGCATGCTAAATCACTGCTGGTATCGTGTGTTGACAGGTGTAACTCCTCATTTGATTTCACTTATATTAACCCTTTGATGATCGTTAAAACTTTCAAGGAATTAAAACAAAAAAAAACTGAGGATATATGGGGAATATCAACTGACACAATAAAACCCATTATACCTCTCGTAGCATCTCACTTAGCACATATATTCAACGAATGTATTGATCAAGGTCAATTTCCTACTTTACTGAAATATAGTAAAATTATACCTTTATTTAAGTCAGGAGAAAAAAGTGACCCAAGCAACTTCAGGCCAATTTCCATTCTACCTGCATTTAGCAAAATATTTGAAAAAGTTATATTTAATCAATTGCTCTCTCATTTTAAACTTCATAAATTACTGCATGAGAAACAGTTTGGTTTCTCCAAAGGTAGAAATACAACAGATGCTGGGGTGGCACTCGTCAAACACATTTTGGATGCCTATGAAGATAAACATGATGCGATAGGTGTATTCTGTGACTTGTCGAAGGCATTTGATTGTGTCGATCATCAAACACTCATTATCAAGCTGGAACATTACGGTGTATCTAATAATGCGTCAAAACTGTTGAATTCTTACCTCTCAGGCAGACTACAAACAGTAAACGTTAATGGCATTAACTCCTCAGGTGCCCCGCTTCAAATGGGAGTGCCCCAGGGCTCAATATTGGGACCTTTGCTGTTTTTGATCTATATTAATGACCTTCCTTTTTATTCAAAGGACTCCTGTGAGATAGTTCTGTTTGCTGATGATACATCTTTAATCTTTAAATCAAGAAGAGGCGAAAAATCATTTGACAATGTTAGCAGAGCTCTCTCTAAGGTATCAAATTGGTTCACTAGCAATAACTTGCTTCTTAATACAAAAAAGACTAAATGTATTAAATTCACCATGCCTAACGTGAAGCAACCTACCACAGAAATTGTACTTAACGGTGAAAAATTAGATCTATCAAACTCCACTGTTTTTCTGGGCATTACATTGGATTCGAAATTGCAGTGGGGACCACATGTTGACGCTCTGGCTGGGAGACTCGCTTCAGCTGCCTTTGCGGTTAGAAAAATTAGACATTTGACTGATGTTGAAACAGCCAGGCTTGTGTATTTTAGTTACTTTCATAGTATAATGTCTTATGGTCTTCTCTTGTGGGGTTCTGCTGCGGACATCGATACCATCTTTATTTTACAGAAAAGAGCCATTCGTGCCATTTACAAACTTAGTCCCCGCGAATCCCTGAGAGAATTCTTTAAGGAAATTAACATCCTCACTGTCGCTTCTCAATACATATTTGATAATATCATGTACGTACGTAAAAATTTAGATGTTTTCATGAAAAAAAGTGACATACATTCGTATAACACACGAAATAAAAGCAAACTTGTCATTCCAAACTTCAGGTTAGCCAAAACAATGAATTCATTCCTGGGAAATTGTGTTCAATTTTTCAACAATATACCTAATAATGTCATCGAACTACCTATTCACAAATTTAAGTTACATGTCAAAACTACCCTAATGTCGAAGGGGTATTATAAAATTCAAGACTATCTTAATGACGAAAATGTATGGACAGTCCAGCCTGCACCAAACTGATGTACCTACCTGTTTATTTTGATTTGTATCATTTTTGAGGCAGCTAGTGGTGACTGAGTTTGTTCCGGCGTTTCTTCTCAGCACTTGCCAAATTGTCTGTGTTTTGTCTCGAAGCGCTAGTAGGGCCCAAAAGATAAGGAGACATGTTCTTGCCCCATACGGGCCAAAATTGATTGATATTACACTAATTATTGACGTTCATAAGTGGCATTTTGTGTCCTAAATTGAATAAATTACTTTTGATTTGATTTGATTTGAACAGTTTCGGAGATATGACATCTCCCTGTCTCACACCTCTCCGCAGTGGAATCGCCCTCACGTTCTGCTTCTGTACTCGGACCGACATGGTGGCGTTTTTGTAAAGGCACTTCAACACCTCTATATACCTATAGTCTATGTGGCACCGCTGCAGAGACTGAAGCACCGCCCAAGTTTCGATCGAATCAAAGGCCTTCTCATAGTCTAAGTCTAATAAGGACTAGTTTGCAATAAAAGTGGGTAACCTGATGTGCTGTCGACTGTACTTGTAGTCCTTATCTCATGCACTTAAAACTCTCTGCAATGCATCTTAGCTAATGAGGTAGAAAAGTCCAGACTTGCCTTCATAATCTACGAGACCAGGAAAGTCTTGAAAACTTGCAGACAGTTCTAAAAAGTAAGTTGCTCTATAACGAAAATGATAGATCAGTACACTCAGCGTCGAATACATGATTGATATTGAGCCAGTATAAAGTAAGTAATACTATTACACAAATATTTGATGTTCAAGTGGATACAAATGTATACAAATACATGTTTATCAATAACTATTCTTTGGATTTCGTTTCGCCCCCAGACCCATTCTGACCCGGCTCCGTTTTATGGTCATTATCGTATTCGGGGCCAAAACATATCCTACAAAGTAAAATTCATGGGAATCGCTTCACCCGTTCTCGACTCAAGTCGTGTATACCTGTATGAAGATTTGTAAATCTACTTCAAACAGAATATTATCTGATGCTCTTACATGTACGACATTAAATATTCATAACTGTAATGCGTATTTAATTAAATTATTGAAATGCCAGCGCTAAACGTGCAAACGGAACTCAGCTGTCTACTACAACGGAAACGATGATGTTATGAACGACTTAAATGGCGGCGATAATTTTAATTAAAGTCAAATCAACATTTGAAACTGTTTATTTATTCTAAGTGGCTCCTACTGTGTTGAAATTAAGTTAGTCAGTGAGTGAGAAAGAATTCATAAAGATGAAAAAAGAAACATAAAATTTGAGCACGGGCGGGACTCAAACCAGCAACATCTTGGCTAACCGGGCCAAACGCTCTACCAATTAAGCTTCCGTGCTGTCAGTCTGGATCTTGTGAGAAATTTGTGATCTCTTATTATTTTGGCCTGGTTAGCCAAGAAGTTGCTGGTTCGAGTCCCGCCCGTGCGCAAATTTTTGGTTTCTTATTTCATCTTTTTGAATATAAAACTTTAACACTCACAGTGTTAAAAACATTCTAAACCATTAGTGAGAAAGAAATTATTGTACTAATATTAATTATATTAGCCTTTGCTTTCGAATGAATTTCGGGATAAGTTTTTTTTTTCAATGTCTCACTCTCGCACCTTAGTATGTAACGAACAGTTGTTTTAGTGCCTGATTTTTCTCCGGTCATGTCAAAGCCGTCTTAAAATCAACCTCAGTTAGCAGCAATTAAGACGATTCTCCGAACCAAAATAATAAGTCTGATACAGAAACGCAACTAACCCTCAAATTAAATTATCTGAAATGCCGTTTATTAGGAGAACTCTCGCTAAATCTCACAGTGGAACCGGAAGACGCGCGCCAATAAATATGGCGGATGACCAATGAACGATGGAATGTATAGAAGCATTTCTTTGACTAAACAATACCTATACATAGTTTAAAAAAACTATTACATGACTGTGAATAAGCATTTATGTGATTGTAATGTTGTCTTCTTCCATTTGATACCCCGATCATAATAGACTGCAATCACTTTTTATTTTTTTAAATATTCCTGTAGCCGACGCGTACACAGGATTCAAGATACGAAGGGAAACGCGATAAACATGCAAAATAATGTAAAATTTACTATAGACTCAACATCGCCGATGACACTGACTTACAGAATTCTTCTTAATTTTAAACTGATGAAACCATTGACAATTTCCATCGCCAACATTCCCTTCCCTAGTGCTGAAACGGCATTCAGCACTAAATAACATCTGAGACATTGGTGCAACACGGGCTGTAGACCATCGCTTTAGTCCGGTCTTGATTTGATCGTACATCCACCACTCTCGACAATACTTACTGGGATGAACTTATGTGTTCCAGGGTGCAGTTAGATTGATTATAAAACATGTGACTTACCCACAGAGACGCCGGATTCAAGATCCATTTAAAAATAGCAGTATGACTTGCAAAACTTTGCATACCCATAATGTTCCAGAGCATGTCTGCTAAACTATGCGCCTTATGCCACTGTTTCCTTGCACACTTGTCGGAGTAACTGTTGATAGATTCGACAAAATACCTAAACTAAAATGTGTAGGGGTTGAGGACTTAAATAAGATCAATCAATATACATGACGAAGTTCAACTGTTGGCTTCCTTGAATTAATTGCAAGTCCAGTTGCAAGCGCGTCGATCAAAATATCGCTACAATTCAGCTGCATCGCCTTATGTATTTATCCTTTTGTTGCGATTAAATCATAACTTAAAAGTTTTCAAACAGATTTCCATATTGTGTCTATATATAATCTAATATCTTTGATAAGTTTTCTGCTTTAATCCATAAACTTCAGTAAATTTTCACGATTTTTCACTAAGCGGAACCAAAATGAAAAATTAAGTGGAACCGGAACTCGTAAATTAACACATTTTCTTTTACCGTAACGCCGTCTGATAAATATACCAAAATAATACAACAAACACTTTAAAAGAAACACAAATCATCACAACACCATCATCATTTTCACGCCAATACTAATTACACTACTCTACAGCACCGCAGCTCTAGTAGACACATCACTAAATATGTAACTGAAGACCGTTGTACCTTTTCCCATTCGTTGCGTCATTTCCTTCGACACCTGCGTGCGCATATATATAGACCATACTGTGATCAGGCACAGGGCTTAACATTGATGCAGTTACCATATTCAACTGAGCAAGCATCTTATTAACGGCAGCTAGCATGGTAAACTCTTAGCGTTTAGCATTTTATTCTCTACACATTAATAAAAATTGCTCCAAAATAAATGAGTTCAAAAATCTAAATCAGTCATTACATACTTTTGACAGGCTCCTTAGCACATTCTCTGTATAGGTCCTCGGGGTTACTTTTTCATAAATCTTTACTCTTTAAACATGTACTCAATGTCGCCAGTTACTGCTATCATATTTTTTTTAAGTGCATGATTCTATTCGGCGATACCAGTATATCTGGACCTGTAATTATAAATCGTTAAGAAAATATCCATTGACTTTTTCTCCAGGATCAAAAACAAGCCTGAGTTTCTTCTTGTTTAGGCTGTCTACCCTGAAATGAGGTGACTCCAAAGTAGAAGTGACGCAATCCTTATGTACATCTATGAAATAATTCTCTTACAAATGCTGTATTCTCTCTTCGTACCTAGATGAAAAGCTTACGTCCTTTGACATCTTACGTGCAATACCTTTAAGTCATTTCAGAGCGTTTGGGAACGAGTCCGGCATCTGACAGGTCGTAGGCCGCCAAGGCAATGATTCAAACCATCGTCCATCAACAAGCTGAGAGCTTTCCTCTAATACGAGTAGTTCTGCGGCACGAACATCATCTGCGTTCTGACAAAGCTTACCTGAAACTCCCAGCGAGTCCAAAGTAAAGGAACGCCTGACCTCGTCGTGGATTTCCCGAAGCAAGTGTTCATCCTGTGAGTGCGAGTCTCCAATCTCCGAAATGCAGAGAGTGACTTTAGGAGAGGGGTGGACGTTGCGCAGAATGCGAACACTGCCATGAACGCACCAGCCTAAAGGTGTCAGAGTGGCTGAAGGTTCGTTTGGTTTTCCTAATCTAACTTCTAAGGGAAAAAGCAAATGATAGTTATCTTGTCCTAACAGCAACTCAGGTTTGATATAAGTTGTACAAAGGTTATGCTGTATATCAGCTAAACTTAAATAATCATTAAAATTCAAATATGACATACATTGTAAAGGTAAACTAAATTCATTCACACTGCGCGCACGAATAGTATGCACCTTATTATCCATGCCAGAAATGTTCATATTTACAATGGTTGAGTCGAGAACCAGCTGATTGTCAGTCCACGCTCCACTCACGTGCAAGGACTCTCGACGACCACACAGCCCTACGCGCTCTGCCAACGCGCCGCTGATCAAAGACACCGTCGACCTGTCGTCCAGAAGTGCACTCGTGCTGATGATTCCACACGGCCCGTGTATGCGTACAGGTACGACTTTCAAAAACACTTTCCGATCAGAAGAGTCGTTAAGTAAAGTGACAGTCTCCGTGGCGGCATCTTGTTTACTCGGTTGGCTTGACTGATGAGAGTCAGTACTACGATTGCCGGGTGGATAGTGTAGCAGCTTATGATGAGCTAAACCGCAGTTCTCAATATCGCATACTGGTGCCGCACAGGTTTCTCTGTTGTGACGAAATAACAGGCATTTAAAACATAGTCCAATGCGTTTAACATACTGCCATCGTACGGTGCGTAAAGCCTTGCCAAACCGCTTACAATCCGCCAACGTATGATTCGGTGTACGACAAAATCCACATTTAACGGCATCTTTGTTTTCAGATTGAAGTAATACAGCATGTCGGCGATTGGTAGAAATATAACGCTGCTGGTTGAACTCAGTCTGTTCGAAGCATGGTTCCATAAAGTAAATATTGGATGTGGTTGAAGACTTCACTGCCTCTGTCTTTAGAAAATCTGACAGCATGACCAATTGAGGTATCTTTCCTTGTGTGATCAGTGGGAAACTATAGTCTGACCATTTAGATACAACAACTGTCGGCAGCTTAGATAGTATATGAGACACAATGTTCATACCTTGTAAATAGTCATTTCTCTTCAAACATCGAATAGCTTCAACTAGGTTTTGGATTTTTACTGAGAATGGCACGATTTCTCTTTGGTAATCGTTTGGCAGGTGACGTAATTTCTTTACGTCCATAAGAACGCGAGATATAATGTCATCCGGGTTGCCAAATCGTAATTCAAGCGTAGCCATAACACTGTCCGGAGAAGACGCGCTGATGAGCTGGGCTGATACAGCTTCTTTGGCAGCTCTACGTAAGCATTTCCTGAGACGCCATAAATTTTCCTTAGAAGTGAAACTGCACACTTCGCTCGATTCTTTATACGCCTCTCGAAACGAAAGCCATTCCATAGGGTCATCGTAAAACTCAGGTAAATCACGCGGTGTACATAAACGGTTCACAAAGTTACCATTAGTCGCAGTGGCAGCTGAAGCAGCAGCCATATCCTTTAGGGCTGTAGCCAACATGTGCACCGTGCCCGCGCTGTCAACGGGTGTTGACGTTCCATGATGTGGTGCAGGTGGACACAACTCGCTCGTTTGTTTACCATGATCGTGAACGGGTTGCGCCTTTTCTACAGTTTGACTGCACTGTTCGAGTCATTGCTCTACAATCTGCGATGTACCATTTTCGTGCAGTGTATTACATGCCTCATCCTCAAGATTGGCGATGTCTGCTTCCAATTCTTTATCTAGCAAATCCATCTCGATGCGCGCTTTCCTTCTCACAACCTCTAGTTCCAGCCGTTTTCTTCTAGCTAGCAACGATGATGCAGATGTTTTCGCCGTTCGTTCACTTCGGCATACCGTAGTTTTGTGCATAGACATCGGTCCCTCCAAATTTGTACCATGAGGTGGCAGAATCGATATCTCTACGTTATCATCATTATTGTCAGCAGAAGTGCCTTGAGGTGGCTGAACATTTTCCTGTTCGCGAGGTTGATCGTCTCTTTTTCATTTCTTGACATACTCCGTGTATTTACCATATTGTGCGGCGGCGTAAAAACATTGGATATCCGCTTATCCGGCTCGAACTTGTAGCCGACGCGTACACAGGATTCAAGATACGAAGGGAAACGCGATAAACATTCAAAATAATGTAAAATTTACTATAGGCTCAACATCGCCGATGACACTGACTTACAGAATTCTTCATAATTTTAAACTGATGAAACCATTGACAATTTCCATCGCCAACAATACCCATAATATATTTTTGAACAATTCATCGTGTATTTTACTTACAAAAGATAGACCGTGTTTTCTAGATAATAATAAGGAATCGATTGATATCTCATTCCATGAAATCGGCTCAGTAATTTTGGCGAAAGTGTGGAATGTGAAACACACATAAACAGATAATAATACATACATATACTGCTAAAATCACAGCTTTATGGCTTTGCCGCAGTCGTATTACAATTGACTGATGATTTCACTTTGCCAAAATGTTAACTAAACAGAAATGATCTAATCGGTGTCAATTAACAATCTTGTAACTCTGTAGTACCTTAATGACTTCTATTGTTAGCACTTTATACGACAAAATAAAACGTTTTTTTCTGACAAAGTTATAAGCAGTTTTTTTAAGAAAGAAAGTAGAATTTTTAGTCGATGAAGACTGCTTCCATTTATTTCTGTTTCACTGTAGCCGACGGACGTGCGACAAATCCGCCATGTTGGAATAATACGTTTAATTTGCGGGAAAGTCAGTTTGATAGGAGTTATTATTTAATAATGTAGTCTAGCTTCTGATCGAGTATCCTTGGCCCCTTTTAACTTATTCTTTCAACAGTTTTATAGATAAAACAATACTTAAATCGTTTTCTATATGTCCACCATTGAGTGAAGCTTACCCTTGCTTAACCTTAATTGTTAAGGCGCAGCGGGGTAAAAAACAAAAAAATAAGACAACAAGTATACATTACTATATATTGTACTTATAAAATAAACCAATAAGGGTCGATTCCCACGGTGAATGCCGTCTTTTGCAGTTACTGATCTTTGCAGGATGCCGTTTAGTAAAATACGCGTTTTAAAACTAATATCCACACAGACATCCCGTTTGCAGTGAGTGAGTAATCCTGCAAACCGGACTGAAGCCGTGGAAAACAGCCCTAAATTATTCAAGGTTAATATTTTGCGCTTGTATTCGTTTCGCGTTTTAATTAATTACGTATTTGATAAATAAACATCAAACATCAATAAGGTAGACATTTATAATTAACGATTCTGGCACACGGGAGAAATATTAATACGGTAGTCTCGTGTAACACGGCAATATAAGTTTAAAGTATGTGTTAGTAAGAGTCATATTAGTTTGGTTATGATCCGTTAATTTATGTTTAAGGTGCTTCAAAACTTCCCGTTATTAATGAAATAAGCTACTCGGAATTAGTGACTTATAAACATACTCCTAGAAACATAGGTCAAACAGTTTTTTTCTTTACCTTCCATACTAAATCAGTCACGTGACCCGTCTGATTTCTATAGAGTCGTTTGTTTGTGGCATATTTCGACCAAATGTATCTAGAAAAAGGAGTAAATACTGAGTACCTCCCTTTATTCCTAGCAGGTAGTTTTGCAACAGCTTGTAAATATTGTTATCTCTTTTGAGTCTCACAATATTATAAAAATTATGTTTTTTCCTACAACGGGCACTAGTCCCTACATTTTCAGGTATTGAAAAACATCATTTTTTGGACGTTATACCTACCTCGCGCTTCTCGACATACGTTTTTGTTTGGGCTGATTCAACAGTGCTATTTTAGAATAACATGACCATTAATGAATTTTGTTTACAAATACACATAAAGAATATTAAGTTACAAGATATCAAGTGCACTAGATGCGATAAACAAATCCAACTTTAGTAAAAGAACTGAAATAAATATTGAAACGTGCAATTTCGTTATGTGCCCGTTTATTTGACAAGCAGTGTATGTGTTTTTTAAACTTAACCCAAACTTAAATGTTTAATGGTTACTGCTCGTATATTAATAAGTTAAGCTAATAACTTTAATATATCTACTGTATCTTTTTTATTTGTATTCTTATTAACTTCATACCAGAGGGTGATTGCGATCCTATACCGGAATAAATAGGACGCTTTGATGAGGAATTTGTTAACGACCCACAAGACATTTTAATTTATTGTACTACGCAAAAATAACCTCTTAAACAATGCTCATTATAAAAAGAGATAAAAGTGGCTATCTCATGTAGTTAGATTTTTAAAGCTTGTGTTTATTTTCACCCGTCTCGGTTTGTATTGGTATTTTTAAGTGGCAATAGATAAATGATTGAAAAATCAACTGTCTACGCTGTTTTTCGCATTCAGAATTCAGAAATATACCTATATCAAAAGTCTTCAATTTACATACATGGCATTTTTTTTAGACACCAATCACATACATTGCTCTGATCCCAAAGTAAGTTGCTATTGCACTTGTGTTATGGAAATCAGTCACAACGGTAGTACCACAACACCTAGACCCGACCGGAAATCAAACCCGGGATCACGGAGCTGCGACGCCTTGAAAACAGCGTGCTTAGCCACTACGCCATGGAGGTCGTCACTCAATGTATTGTCGAAGGATGCAGTCCCGTTAGTCACTTCATAAATCGATTGGAATAGTCCTTAATCAAATGTTTTCACTAATGATCGGATAATTGGATGTATGTATTTACCTAAAGTTGAAGTTTTGGCTATTATGGAATGCACTTTTGAATCGGACGAAACCCTGCTTGCAGAATTAGGTTAAATTTAGTTTTATTTTTACTATAGAATCAAATCGGGTGTAGGTGTATTTATTTGCTTCTAAGGCAATGAATGAAATGCAAAGTTGTATCGAATAAATCCCAGGATTTTTAAATAAACAAAGCTAGTAAATATAGAGAATATAGTAAAGAACCAAATCGGAAGTACTACTGTGAGTGTATGTATTGTCTACTGCTCTTTTTACACTCAACATACCCATGAATTACATGAGAGCTTAAAATTACATTCAAGTACCTACCGTTATTAATATAAAAACCGGAGTCCAGTTTTTTAAAGAAATTCTACGCCCTCACCATGTTTCACAATAGTTTCGCTTACCCGAATTTTCTGGAATCCCGGGATTTATATTTAAAATAAATAGTTTTTCAAGAAGCAAACTCCATAATATCTAAGCTTAAAATTTACTTTAGTTAAATATGCATCCGATTATCCGATAACTGGTTATCACGGAGATTTCAACGCGTCTACTAGGTCCGTTCAGTCAAGCAATCGCATTCCTAGACAGGATTGACTGAAAACGGCTAGAACGCATCCAATTGAATGCGTCTTTTGAGCTGAGACCGGAGTACGAGCCGTAAATTGAGAACGTGTAACGTATTCGGCTCTCTGATATTTATTTATTTAACTTTATTGCACTGCATGTTGTACAATGAGCGAATTTAATAGCATGTGGCATACTAGTCAACCGAAAATTGATTTGAAGGAATTACTTTAACAGTATTTTGAAACGCAACATCAACTGTAGTTCGTTAAAATAAATTGATGAATGGTCAAATACAGTTTTGAGTCATTTTTATTGGTAATTCTCACATAATCAAAGTAACTATTATGACCTATTTAACAATGTCTATTATAGTTGTGGTTAGCGTTATCTGACTGTTGCTTCATACAAATTAATTTCTTTATTGTCCTTAGGCTGATAATGATTATGATGATGATGATGAGCAATCACAGCGTTTGCGTTCACGAAAATATTTTGTACACAAACAGTCCCTAATAATAAATGTTATGGTTTATCTAGCAGTAGACATATAACAATACGCGAAGCCGTAGATGCCAACCCCAAGTTTTTTAAAAATATTTATTAATAATATCCTTTGCGCAATACTGTTACTATTCATCTATGTATTTAAATCTAATTCCGTTGACGGATAAACTTAACACGAAACTTCCCTAAAAGTTAAAACCTTTCGCTTTCCGCTTGCAGAAATCTTTTCTCGGATCAGAAACGCCGATAATCCACCTTAATCTTTAGCTGAAAAACCTTCGCTTAAACGCTCTCCTTACATATATTCAGAATTGTAGATGTAAGCACAGCGGTCGCCAGTGGACCAAATGCTCACTTAAAGCTGCCAGAATGCTTTTAGAGATGGTGTGTGATGGTTATCGATGTTTTATAAATAGTTATTTTTTACTATGAAGATATTATCTATTATATGCGCCCCAATTAAAGACATGCTGCCTGACTGATAGCACGATAAGTTTCGAAGACCTTTCTCAAGCTTTTGGCAAACTTGCTTCTTTTCTCTGTAAGAAGCTTAAATAAGTTCACTCCCATAAAATCTTTGAGGGCCAATTCAAACGTCTCCATAGCTGTGCCATAGTATTTGTACAAGAATACGTACAGAATCAGAAGAACAGTTTGAACGGTTCCTCTTGTCTAGAGATACCCACGTTTTACTTCTACATCTATTGATGTGTGTAGATGTAGGGAAGATAGAAGCGCAGGATCAAACAAGATAAGGGCTTATTTTTAAGCTTATCAACGTCACTTCTTACTACCTTAATCTAACGTCTTTTGTTCTTCCTATATATAACACCCCCTAATCACTCTCACTCTCCTCACATGACAGAAATAACACAAACTTCCGCATTCGTCATTGAAATTTAAACTTTCTTATCTTTTCTCACCTTCTTTTGTCTTTCATCTCTTACTCCTTACGTTTCGTTCCACGTCCATATCATACCTAAATGTATAATGCGTCATTCAGGTTAGTTCGCGTTTTGTGTTTGACGCATCTTCAGTTCTTTTCGATAAAAAAGGACGGCTTGTGATTACACGTGACGGTATAAACATTTGTAACCAAAGACAAGCATTTTAAACACAGTCGATAAATCTATTCAAATATCGACAGTTCGATTCCCTGTTCAGGCATCGGAGCGCGTAATCAGGTGACTGCCGCCCGCGTCCGAATAACGAAAGCCCGAATTGTGCCCTCTTTGTGATAAGGGCTGGGCTTTGATATCAGCGGGTAAAAGTAAAAGTTTTTAAAGTGATACATATTTGAAACTTAATAAGAAACATTCAGATAGTCAAAAGGCTTTAAGACTCAGCTTTAGCTCAATTAAATTGTCTTATAAGGATACCGCTCCATAGAGGGTAATATAAAAAAGACACCCGATCAGTTTTTCAGGTGGTTAATGAATATTTAAAACGCTCGGTCTGTAGTCTATCAGTGCCTACTAGACTTAGCTTAGTTAAACCAATCTCTAAAGGTAATATTTAAAAAGAGTTATCAGATCAAAAATGACATAGGATTGTTTTCACCCGACAAGTTTATTTTGTTTTTTAAATCCATATGGGTATAATATGGTGTAAAGTTTACTTTAAGAGAACTTTCATAAAATCGATCGAGAGGAAAGCCACAGCAACCTAAAGTTAACCTTTATATGAAATCAAAGCTGTAGATTTCAGTTCAACCTAAGTACCTAATTCTATACGTTTTTGACTTGGAAAGAACATATTCTCGAACTGTGCATACATGGAAAACTAAACTGTTTTTTTTTCATTGTAACTGTAATTATTTTTAAATTTATTATAAAACGCTTCTTTTTTCACCGTTCTTAAATCCCCTTTTCACCATCTGCCCCTTCGGTCGCGCGCCACCTCTTTTTTCGCTAGCAGCCGACTCACGGAATATTCCTTGAGTTCAGTTTAAACTTTGCTTTGAATTGGATTTGTTAAGGATCTTGAATTTTAGGTGGGAGGTATTGCAAAAATGACCTGTATTTATATGGAACGAGAATCATTACCTTGCCGTAACACAGTTAAAACTAGCACGGGAGGTAAAGATACGTTATTCAGTATACTTACCGTCATACCCACATACCACACAAAACAAAACAAAGGTGTAATTTTTCTAAGGTAAAAAGGTGAAAAGTTTGAAAGCAATATTAATAGTTTGTTGGGCGAGGGTCTTAGTGTTAATCATCAGAGCAGCGATTAGACACACTTACTAATAATGTTACTTATCATAATTTATATGCGCTTTAAATTTGTTAATGTAACTTCTAGTACAACTCAAATAAAATTAAGGGTAACCATTCTGATTTTTTATGTGACGAATATAACGAGCATTTCCGTGCTTCAGAAGACACATACCAAGCAGTTGGTTCCGGTTAATATCGGTTGTTTTTCGTCTTTAAGCCTAGTCAGAGGCCTTATGGGCGGCTTCATGAAATCTGACAGGAAGGTTAGTCGCTTGCCTTGGAGACCCCTCCGCCAATCCGCTCTGAGCCCGCGTGGTGGAGTATGGCTCATACTTCAGTTAAGGACTTTTCCCAGCAGTGGGATGGTTCAGGCTTACTTAAAAAATTGAGTAAACTACTTTACCTAAGCAAAGCTCATTAACTTAAGCTGACTTGTAAATCACCGTTCGCATTTTATTGAAATAATGTAACTCTTATTTCATATTCGCGTTAAAGGTGTGACCGGAATCTAAGTTTTCCAATATAGCACTCATTTTTAGTAGTACGAATCGTACTGAGCGGCTTTTTTGGGCACCATAAGAAGTATGTTTATTATGACGGGATATGAAAGCCAAAGTGTTTAGTTATTTGTTTTAGTAGTTTTGTACGGTCAGACACATCAATTTGTTATATATTTTGAACTCTATTTGGTTGGTAGAGGGGACAAAGTTTTGTTGTCTTAAGCTATTTCTGTTGACCATAGAAGATGACAACATAGTTCAGATAGGAATAGAAAACTCTATAATGCACTCACTATTGAATATTGATCTTAAAATTAGTTCTTGCAACCAGACTGAGCTAAGTTAAATATGTGAAAGTGTATATCATTTAATTAAATGCAATTAAAACCCGCACTTGAACCGATTTACTTTTGAGATCAGCAACAAATCCAACAGAGATAACTTTTTTGCAAGCATATTGCCTTACTCAAATAAACTGCCTGTTTAACAACGTATAAATACAGTCCAAACGTTATCTTTCCTCTTCTTTATATGTAGTGACTTTCAGTTCTATATTTCAGTTATTCATTGAAAGTGTTTTTTTTTCAGTAGTGTATAATTGGGGGTTCTGGATCAAAAAAGATCCAGAACGCCCCAATTATACACAGTGAAAACTCATTTACGAATGCAAAAAACTCATTTTATAAATGAATAATAAACTACTCGAATCAGTATCAAAACCTTTTTTCACTATTTCAATTATCAAAACATACCTAATGAACTCATGCTAGGTAATCGGATTCTGTACGCTCGCAAGTTGCATCGAATCTGATCTCGCTGCGCATGCGCGCTACCTTATAAGTACTCAGCTGTTGCTGTGTAAACGAGTGAATAGAATTGCTAATAAATACGATTAAGCCTACCTCGCATAAGCGATGCTTCCAAATGCTTGAGCTATGTTATGAATGAAGATAATGACTAAGTATATTGACTGCATAAATATGTTATATAGTTGGATTTGTTTCTTACTTTGGATAAGTTGTAAATGTTAATCTTTGAAAAGATTAAATTATTTCTTTAATGACACCTTTAAAAACTAAATGATAACTAATATGAAATTGCTTGATTGATACCTACATTTTTGTTGGAAAAAAACTGTTTGATAGTAGTAGAAGAATTATTCATTACCTATTTATAGCACTTCAATTCATTGTCGACATCGGGTTATCAATTATATAATATCTCTTTGAATGCCACACGCTTTAAAACGATGCTATCGTAATGAAACTATGGTTATTCATGCGTGATTTATTTATTTCTGAAAAAACTTTCACCTCAGAAAAAAAATAATCAAATAATGCTATGGTAAACCTAGGGAAAATAAGACCAAATTGCTAATGTTTTGTATTTATTGACCTAAAACATTAATAAACTCATATAATTACTAAGACAATATAAATTATAAATAGTTAAGATAACATTTAAGAACTAGATTCTATTATTAGCTCATCTTGAACTTTATTTATAACGTCCTTTACAGCACTGTATATGTCATCAAATAACACACTCTTGACCACATGTTGAACGCATACTTCGGCATCGCAATTGCACATTGAATCTCCAGATTTCGGAAAATTATCAGAATCATAGATTTCGATTTTGATGATTTTTGAACCTCGTTTCATCGGCTTCTTTATGTATGAATAAATTGGTTGTTCCATTCGTGCTCTTTTTCTAGATGCAGTCTCAAGACCTAAAGTTTTTTGTCCTGGTTTTTGAACCGTTGTCGATTCCATAGGCACAAAATTGAACAAATCTTCTGCGTCCTGTAAAAAAAAAGATTTATTATAATATTTGATAACACATACTGCTAAGCGCTAATTGAATGATGATCTTAATTCAATTTTAAATAAATTAAATATCTAAACGAAACTTACCGACATAGTTGTATAACTGTAAACTCAATTAAATACGATGAATCTTTTCCTACGCTGTATGCTCAGAAACACTGAATGCTTTTTACCTCAATATTTTCTTTATATACAAAAAAAGCATTATTTATAGAGTTCAAAATGTAAAGTTAAAACACATTTCATTCTGTATTTAGTTCTGTCCAAATATGTAACGATGTCTAGTTACTTGATCCGCCTTTGTTCGATGTGCAAAGCACCCTACTCACTTATGCGACTATCGCTGCCATCAAAGTGCATCATTTTATTTCTATTAATAAAGGAAGTCGTTACGCTAAAACGTAACGATTGTCGCATAAGTGGAAAGGGTTCTTTATAGTGGTAAATATGCACTAGAAATAAACTTGTCCTAATGTTTAAATATTATTATTCATAAAAAAAAACATACATTCATACCTATCTTACGACCTGTGTCATGATATTAAAAAATAAAAATGTTTGGTAAGTGTTATCTGCCAGATACTTCATACAAATGATGTTCTGTATTTGAATTATTCGATAGTTAGTGATTATTTTGTCGAGATTGAAACATGCTCTTACAAAAATATTATGGATGTAAAACCAGGACATCTCACTAGTTTTTATATATCTTGGATTAGTGTTCATGCAGAAGTAATTTTTGCTTTACAAGCGCCAATCCAAATAATGTTGGTATGATCACATGGATACTTTCCTTATTTGGTGAGACATCCACGTGAATATTGGGTACTTAAACCGGGTAAGAAAACACAGGAGCACAATCCCACTCTTCATCGACTGGAAATACGCAGCCTGCAGTTTGCCTGAAGTTAAAGGAATACCAGCGGTTTTAAAAATGTAAGTGTTTTTATTATTATTTTTATTTTTATTTAATTACTAAATACTCGAATAGTGACTTATTAGTATTCGAATAGTTTTTTTTATTGAAAAAAGTTTCACTGTATTTAGTATTTGAATGGTTGTTTTATTTGAATAAATTTCTTACATGACAAGTTAAACTATACCTTCTATTTGAATGTGCACTTATGAATATAAAGAATAGAAAGACTTATTCGGTTCTAATTTAAAGTTAATTGAAAGCTTTAGGTGTAATAATACCTTCTTAATTTTACTAGTAAATAACTTTACTAAAATCATTTTATATAACTACATGTAATTACTAATTCCTTCCCAACATTAGCGATACATTTATTGATATTTGTTGATGACAGTTCATATCATTTGTTTCAGGTCGAATGCCGAAGAACTCTTTCCCTCAGAGGATGAGTATTCACCGCAACCTGAAGTGATAGAAAAAAAGAAAAGCAAACGGTGCAAATCATCATCATCTACCTCGAGTGCTGCAAAGAAGACGAAGATTAACCCCGTGCAAATGTCATCGCGTGTCACTGCTGCGCAATTATTCGGCAGTGATAGCGAAGAAGAAGAGGTGTCAGCACCAATCCCTGTGCCAGATGGTAAATTACTATCATATATCTCTCGAAGACTTGCGAATGGGTTTTCACGTCAGACCTATCCTTCAAAACCTGGCTCACACTTTATAGAGCTGAAAGTTTATAAGTGCAACGATATTGAGAAGGTGTCTCCAGTAAATAGGTGGAGGCAAGCCATCATCACTGTTAAAAATCAAACTGATGATAGCACTGAGGCTTGGAGACATCTATCCAACTTTATAATCGCTACTCGCAAAGAGTATAGAACTTGCCCACCCACATTTGTAAGCAATTATTATTAAAATGTATCTTTCAAATATTATTAACTTCATTTCATATCATTTTACCATTACATTTAATCTCCGTGTATACTCATAGGTATAATAGGTACTTATCATTCCATTTAATTCCAATTACTCATAGGTACTTTATAATTTATCTTTAATACTAAATGTATAATTGTATAATAATTAACTTATGTAAACTGATTTTATCAATAAATAATCATGAAATCAATGTTAATTGTATTTATTTTTTATTTTTTTTACAGTTCACTCGACTAAGTCTGAGGCAACCAGTATATATTGTCAAAAATGTCATATTGAAGTACCTAAACATAAATACAGATATCATTTGAGAACAAATATTCACAAATCCAATTCTTTATTGAAAACTGAATTCAGCAATATTGAAATAATTGCAACAGCTTTTAGAAACAGAATTGTTACATATCGCTTAAACCCAACACAAGAAGTCGAGTACCTCACTCCTGAGGCGTTCTTGTGTGGAAAACAAAGTGATGTTTTAAAAGTTATAAAATTATTGATGGTGAGACATGATTGCATTAAAATGAGTTTTGAATTATTTGTTAACTTTATATTACCAGAATCGAATGAACAAAAGCTTAAATCTTTTAACACAAAGTACGAAGTTGTTTACAGAAGTACAGATTTAAATGAATTATATTTGAATATAGTTGAGAAATTAAAAGACAAATTGATCGAGTTTCAAGAATGCAAATCTGGTTGGTCTTATTTTAAAATAAATCATTTAGAAATTAATATTTGTAAATATTGTCCCATGAGAGGGGGGAGTTATATTCCTTTACCAGCTAAAATCAAGAATACAAAAAGTTGTCTTAATATTCAAAATAACGATAATCATTGTTTCTTATGGAGCATTATTGCAGCATTATTTCCAGCCAAATGTAATGGGTGTCGAGTAAATTCATACCCTCACTATTCAGATGTTTTAAATACAGAGAAAATGTCATTCCCACCTACAGTAAATGATATTAAATTATTTGAAAAAAATAATCCTAATATAAGTATTAATATTTATGGTTTGAATAAAAGTACAGTTACAGGTCCGCTGTATATGACCAAAGAAAAGAAAATTAATCACATTAATTTATTATACTTTGAACAGCAAGGTAAAGGACACTATTGCTTAATAAAAGACCTAGTACGATTAGTTCGATGGCAAATAAGTCGTCACAAGGGTCAGACCTATTTTTGTGATTCTTGTTTACAATTTTTCACAAAAGAAGAAAAGTATTATTCACATTACTGTTCTCACGTTTTAACCGTTTTGCCAGAAAAAAATACTTTTATTCAGTTTAAAAATTACGAACGTAAACAAAAAATTAATTTTATAATTTATGCTGATTTTGAGAGTATGCTAATAAATTGTGAAACTGAGAGTACCAAAAATACTAAAAATGTTAAATTACACGTTCCAACATGTTTCGCATATTATGTGTGCTGTTCATATGATTCTCAGTTGAATAAATATGTAACGTATAAAGGAAATGATTGTGTCGAAATATTTGTCAAATGGCTGTTTAATGACATTCAAAATATCTATGATATACTAACTCAAAATAATGATATGAAGCCTATGACTCTCGAACAAATAGATAATTACGAAAATGCTATAAAATGTCATATTTGTAATCATTATTTATTTGGCGATAAAGTTCGTGATCATGATCACATAACATCGGAATATAGAGGTGCGGCACACTCTCTTTGCAATTTAAAGTATAGAGTGTGTCCATTTATACCTGTTGTCTTTCATAATCTGTCAGGTTACGATTCTCATTTATTTATAAAAGAACTTGCTGAATACAATGGAGCGATAAAAAAATTATTCCGAAATCTAAAGAGAAATATACATGTATAACTAAAATTATAGATTCCTCAAACAAGTCCCAGAATATTCAAATTAAGTTTATAGATTCTTTTCAATTTTTATGTTCTAGCTTGGATGATTTGAGTAAAAATTTGGCACCTGGCGAATTTCATAATTTAACCAAAGAATTCAATGATAGTGAAAATATAGAACTATTAAGACAAAAAGGAATTTATCCTTATGATTACATCGATTCATGGTCAAAGTATGAAGAGAATCAACTACCTCCTAAAGATTGTTTTTTTAATACTTTAAAATCCGAGGACATCACTGACTCTGAATATGCTCATGCTCAAGCTGTATGGTCCGAATTTAATATTCAAACTTTAGGAGAATACACTGATTTATATTTAAAATGCGATGTCTTATTACTATGTGACATATTTGAGCATTTTAGAAATATGAGTCTAAGACATTATAATCTTGACCCAGCTTATTATGTATCTGCACCTAATTTAAGTTGGGATGCAATGCTCTTATGCACTGGTGTTCAGTTAGAATTAATTAATGATTTAGACATGTACCAAATGCTAGAAAAAGGTATACGAGGAGGATTAGCTCAATGTTCGCTTCGAAATGCAAAAGCGAATAATAAATTCACTCCATATTTTGATGATTCAAAACCAACGTCATATTTAGTTTATCTTGATTGCAACAATCTTTACGGTTATGCAATGAGACAGAAAATGCCAGTATCAGATTTTGTATTTCTATCCCAAGATGAAATTGAACATTTTAATATATTGTCAATACCAAACGATGGTGAATATGGATATATTTTAGAAGTAGATATTATTTACCCAGAACATTTACATGATCTCCACAGTGATTTGCCATTTGCACCAGAAAAATTCATTCCACCGGGAGGCAAATCCAAAAAGTTAATTGCATCCTTATACCATAAATACCGATACGTAATTCACTTTGTTCACTTAAAAGAATGTATAAAAAATGGCTTAGTTTTACAGAAAATACACCGTATTCTCGGCTTTAGACAAGATGATTTTTTGAGAAATTATATTGATTTAAATACTCGCTTAAGACAAAGTGCTAAAACATCATTCGAAAAAGATTTTTTTAAGTTGTTAAATAATGCTGTATTTGGGAAAACGATCGAGAACAAACGTAAGCAAGTTAATGTTAAATTAATTACAAAATGGAATGATTCAGATAACAAAACAAACAAGTACATCGGTGCAGAAAAAACACTGTTGAAACCCAATGTCAAAACAATTTGTGTTTTTTCAGAAAATTTTGTCGCTGTTCATTTGAGCCCAGAAAAAATCGTGTTAGATAGACCAATATATATTGGTTTTATTGTACTTGAATTTGCTAAGCAGCATTTATATCAATTTCACTCTGATTTTATTAAAAGAAAATATAATACCCATGCTAAACTCTGTTACACAGACACTGACAGTCTTCTTTATCATATTTATACAGATGACTTTTATAAAGATCTCAAAAATGATATTTTAAAATTTGATACCAGTAATATTGATGACAATAATCCATATGATATACCTAAAATAAATGCTAAAGTTCCAGGCTTATTCAAAGATGAACTAGGTGGATCTGTGGGAACCACATAAATTACAAAAAATATTTATATTCATAATATTTATTACAACATAATAACAATATTAAACATATCTATTATACATATATAACACTAAACACTTACACTAAAATATTTATTTATAATATAAAGTACAGTTTATTTCAATATAATACCTAATACATTCATACATCACACTTGCAAAACATTATTCACATAAAAACACTAAAACATTAATAAAATTAATTACACAAGCAAACCCGCGTGATACTCGTAGTATGCGGCGAGCGTTGTATACCGATGCGCTATAGCTACGCGCGCGCACTGCGCACCGCTCGGAAGTTCGTTCGACTCCCGCGCACTGCGAATGCTCGCCAGTCGAGAGAACATCGTCTGACGCATAACCCGTGCCCCTCGCCGCGCCGCCGATGCCTACGCGCTCGGTCACGTAATTAGAAACTTAACGTTTTATTGTGCGCGTTCATCTTCTTGTGTTTTGTGCTATTGTACTGTGACTTCTACTGTGTAAATTCGTCTCTTTATGTACTCCTTCTTCATGTTCTGTGTTGTGTAAAATAAAGAATATTAATAGTGATTTGGACTTGCTCACTTTAACTCCACACATACACAACTAACCGGAAGTGGCCCAAGCACTTCCATACTGGTGACCCTCCGCAAGAACACACAAGAGACATCACATAATGCCAAAGACAGATTACGAAGATTGCGAGGAGAACGTCAATACGTTGCCACGACGTCGACCTGAAATCGCCGCCGCAACCGAACCACCGCCGCCGCCCGTGCAGATTCGCATACCGCCATTTTGGCCAGAGAAGCCGGCGATATGGTTCGCGCAAGTGGAAGGTCAGTTTACGATAATGCGGATTACTGACGATGCGACCAAATTTTACCACATATTGGCCACACTCGACAGGCAATACGCAGCAGAGGTTGAGGACATCCTTACCGGTCCAGCCGATTAAGAGAAACTGAAATCTGAACTCATCAAACGATTATCGGTGTCACGGGAAAACAAGGTCAAACAACTATTAATGCACGAGCAGCTCGGTGACCGAAAACCGTCACAGTTTCTCCGTCACCTACAACATCTCGCCGGACCTGGTATACCGACCGATTTTTTGAAGACGATTTGGATGAGCCGTCTACCCACTGGTATACAACCTATCATCGCCTGCCAACCATCGTTGAGCTTAGACGCCCTGGCAGAGCTAGCCGACCGTGTCAACGATATCGTGACACCAACCCAGCAAGTTGCAGCCGCGAGTTCCTCACCAATCGACGAGCTCACACGTCAGGTGGCAGAGTTGACCAGACAAGTAAGCGCCTTGTCCACTCAAGTCAACCGCCGCCCACGATCTCGAGAACGACGTCAACCCAATCAGCGAGGTCGATCCCCATGACAACGATCGAACTCTAGTTATAGACGTCATCCTATCTGCTGGTACCATTACAAGCACGGTGACCAAGCCCGCAAATGCGTCAAGCCCTGCGACTACAAGGCGACGGGAAACACCCCGGGCAGTCGGTAATGGCGACGAACGACTGCCACAGCTCACCAGGTCGCCTCTTCATCACGGACCGCACCACGAAGACCCAATTTTTAATAGACACTGGCAGTGACATTTGTGTTTATCCTGTTTCTGCGCTCCGTGAGCGCCGGTGTAAAACTAATTACCATTTAAGTGCTGCCAATGGTTCGACTATCGACACATACGGTCACATTCAGCTTAATCTTGACCTAGGCTTACGCCGCAATTTTCCATGGCGCTTTGTTTTTGCTGATGTGACGAAAGCTATTATCGGTGTAGATTTTCTTTCATTTTATCACCTTATAGTTGATGTCAGTAAACAGAAGCTGATCGATAGTCTAACCAATGTGAGCATGGTGACTTCTTTATTTAAGCCTGATTGTTTAGTTTCTAGTGTGAAAATCTCGACTGGTGGTAATAGTAGATATCACAAGATTTTGTCCGAATATCCGGAACTAACACGCCCAGCTGGTACTCCGGGTATCGTTCGGCATAACACTACACACCACATTCGCACTACACCAGGCCCACCTGTCTCATGTTCACCTCGACGTCTTGCCCCAGACAAACTCAAAATTGCCAAGCAAGAATTCGACGCTATGCTAGCCAACGGGACTATCCGTCCCTCAGATAGCCCATGGGCGTCGCCGCTTCACCTTGCGTCCAAAAAGGACAATGGTTGGCGTCCATGTGGAGATTATAGGTTACTTAACGCTCGGACTATACCTGACAAGTACCCAATCAAACATATTCACGACTTCTCACACAGTCTGACTGGTTGTACGATCTTCTCCACCATAGATTTAGTCAAAGCGTACAACCAGATCCCGGTCTTCAAGGACGATATACCGAAGACCGCACTCACCACACCCTTCGGTTTGTACGAGTTCCCTTTGATGCCGTTTGGTTTACGTAACGCTGGACAAACTTTTCAGAGGTTTGTCGACGAATTGACCCGCGGACTCGACTTCTGTTACCCATATTTGGATGACTTTTTAGTATTCAGCAGATCGCCCCAGGAGCACGAAGAACACCTTCACCAGCTCTTCACACGCATGAGAGACTACGGCGTCCTCATCAACACTGCCAAATGCGTTTTCGGTGCTTCTGAAGTTACGTTCCTGGGCTACCAAATCTCTGGAAAGGGTACCAGACCAGTTGATGGCAGAGTTCAAGCCATCGCTGAATTCCCAGTCCCAAAGACCGTCAGAGAACTCCGTCGATTTTTGGGAATGGTGAATTTTTAAAGGCGATTCTTGAAAAATGCCGCTCAAACCCAAACACCTCTGAACGCCTTACTAACCGGCTCTGTTAAAGGTTCACACCCAGTCGCCATAGAGGGGAACGCACTTCAAGCCTTTGAAGATTGCAAGAAGAGCCTTTGCAACGCAGCTCTGTTGGCTCACCCTGATACGCAAGCTAAGTTAGGATTGGTCACTGACGCCTCCGATACGGCGATAGGTGGAGTCCTGCAGCAGCGTAAGGAAGGAGCTTGGGAACCTCTAGCATTCTTCTCACGTAAGTTGAGCCCGTCACAAACTAAGTACTCACCATACGACCGTGAGCTCCTTGCGATCTATGAGAGCATCAAGTACTTCCGCCATATGCTAGAGGCGACCCATTTCACTATCTATACTGACCACAAGCCACTATGCTTCGCATTCCACGAGCGTAAAAGTAATTGTTCTCCACGTCAGTATAGACACCTCGACTTTATCTCGCAGTTCACCACCGACATTCAGCACATATCTGGCGCATACATACCCGTCGATCTCGAGGAAATGGCCAAGCTCCAAACCTCAGACCCAGAGCTCGCAGCTCACCTAGAAGGCGAATCATCACTTCGCCTAATAAAGACGAGCGTACCTGGTAGCCGTACAGAACTGTACTGCGACGTCAGTACACCGGCCCCCAGACCTTTCGTCCCACAGCAACTACGTCAGCAGGTATTCAATTGTCTCCATTCATTGAGCCACCCGGGACCCAACGCTTCAGCCAAACTCGTTGCCCAACGCTTTGTCTGGCCGTTAATGCGCAAGAACTGCCGTGAGTGGGCTAAGGCATGTTTGAACTGTCAACGTTCAAAGGTAAGTAGACACGTCTCATCACCTTTAGGTACGCTGGACTTACCTTCTGCGCGTTTCAAACATGTTCATATAGACCTGATCGGCCCATTGCCCCCTGCTGGTGATTATCGGTACTGCCTCACAGCCGTCGATCGCTTCACGCGATGGCCGGAAGCTGTGCCACTTACCGATATCACCGCCGAAACTGTAGCCAAAGCGTTCGTCTCCTGTTGGGTGTCTCGATACGGCTGTCCAACCAACGTCGTTACTGACCGTGGTGCACAATTTCAATCGGCACTTTTCCAGCAGTTGTCCAAGTCCATAGGATTTGACCACCGCCGGACCACCGCATATCACCCTCAGTGTAACGGCTTGGTGGAACGCTTTCACAGGCAATTGAAAGCAGCAATCACCTGCCACGCCAACTCCAACTGGGTTGAGAACCTACCTCTTGTTCTCCTCGGCATCAGGAGTGCCTTCAAAGAAGACCTCCAGTCCTCATCAGCTGAACTAATGTTCGGTGAGCCGCTCCGCTTACCTGGCGAATTTTTTGGCCACGACGTAAACGGTTACACCACCGACATCACCGATTTTTCAGCCTGTATGAAATCTTTCGCCGAGAACATACGCCCAGTCCCAACTCAACACCACACGAAAAATAAAATCTTCGTTTTTAAGGAACTCGCCACTTGCAGCCACGTATTTCTAAGGGAAGACGCGCTCCGTGGCTCACTCCAACCGGCCTATACAGGCCCACACGAAGTCCTAAAAAGAGGTGCTAAATTCTTTAGAATTAGCGTCAAAAATAAAGACGTGACAGTAAGCATAGACCGCCTTAAGCCAGCCTACTTACTGTCCGATGACACAAATTTATCATTACAAGACGCTCCATCACCTAATCAATCATCTTCACACGATTCACTCACACAACCCCACAATCACAACTCTCCAGCGACAAAAACCACTAGGTCTGGAAGGAAAGTTCACTTTCCTGACTTTTATCGCCCTTAACCAGGTCTCTGGAGGGGAGTGATGTGGGAACCACATAAATTACAAAAAATATTTATATTCATAATATTTATTACAACATAATAACAATATTAAACATATCTATTATACATATATAACACTAAACACTTACACTAAAATATTTATTTATAATATAAAGTACAGTTTATTTCAATATAATACCTAATACATTCATACATCACACTTGCAAAACATTATTCACATAAAAACACTAAAACATTAATAAAATTAATTACACAAGCAAACCCGCGTGATACTCGTAGTATGCGGCGAGCGTTGTATACCGATGCGCTATAGCTACGCGCACGCACTGCGCACCGCTCGGAAGTTCGTTCGACTCCCGCGCACTGCGAATGCTCGCCAGTCGAGAGAACATCGTCTGACGCATAACCCGTGCCCCTCGCCGCGCCGCCGATGCCTACGCGCTCGGTCACGTAATTAGAAACTTAACGTTTTATTGTGCGCGTTCATCTTCTTGTGTTTTGTGCTATTGTACTGTGACTTCTACTGTGTAAATTCGTCTCTTTATGTACTCCTTCTTCATGTTGTGTGTTGTGTAAAATAAACAATATTAATAGTGATTTGGACTTGCTCACTTTAACTCCACACATACACAACTAACCGGAAGTGGCCCAAGCACTTCCATAGATCCATTATTACCGAATTTGTAGGATTAAGAGCAAAGCTTTACTGTTTAAAAAGTGTTAAAACTACTATAAAGAAAGCGAAAGGTGTTTCAAAATCTGTAACCAATCGATTGAAAATTTCTGATTATAGAAATGCATTGTACTCGAAAGACGTGATAAGACATAAAATGAATATGATTAAATCTGTAAAACATGTTCTATACTCACAGCAAGTAAATAAAGTTGTTTTAAATAGTAATGATGACAAAAGACAAATATTGTCAAACAATATAGAGACATTGCCTTGGGGGCACAAAAATTCAATTTTTTGAAATTTAAATATGTTAATTATAATGTTATTTATCTTATATAAGAAATTGTAAATAGAAATATTTTGTCAACCCTGTATAATGTAATAAATATAATGATTGTTTCGATGTAATAGTTATGTAGTAAAGAAATTTCGCATTAATAAAATATTATTAGAAAGTTTAAACTGTTTTATTTATGTAACTAAATCAGTGTTATGGAACTGTAAATTATAGTCACGTGACAACATATGTATGACGTATCCCGACGTTATCCCGTTATTAAGTATTTAAAGACTTACATTATTCAGTTGTGTATCAGTTTATAATGAAGTTCGTCAAGCAAGCTCATACTTTGGAAATTAATAATATAACAGGAGAATGTCAAAAGCGAATTGTCAAACATAGTATACTTTTTCCTAATACAATCCGATGTATAATATGTGGTCCATCTAACTGTGGAAAAACAAATGTAATGTTAAATTTATTATTACATGAAAATGGGTTGAAATTTAAACACATCTATTTGTATTTAAAAAAAACCATATCAACCAAAATATCTAATGCTTTAGAACGTTTTTAACACTCACAGTGTCATATTTTATATTTTTGCGCACGGGCGGGACTTGAACCAGCAACCTTTTGGCAAACCGGGCCAAACGCTCTTACCAATTGAGCTACCGTGCTGTTAGTCCGACCCTGCGAAATTTGTGGTTTCTTATGAAAACGTCAATTGCGTGACGCTTAGCGCCATCTAGCCGTCTGTTTATGAAACAGATGGCCCAAGCAGTTATTCTTTACAGAATAAATTCAACTTGGAAATTGATGTCGCTTCGCTTTCTAATGCTTTAGAATGTTTTTAACACTCACAGTGTCATATTTTATATTCATAAAGATGAAATAAGAAACCAAAATTTGCGCACGGGCGGGACTTGAACCAGCAACCTTTTGGCAAACCGGGCCAAACGCTCTTACCAATTGAGCTACCGTGCTGTTAGTCCGACCCTGCGAAATTTGTGGTTTCTTATGAAAACGTCAATTGCGTGACGCTTAGCGCCATCTAGCCGTCTGTTTATGAAACAGATGGCCCAAGCAGTTATTCTTTACAGAATAAATTCAACTTGGAAATTGATGTCGCTTCGCTTTCTAATGCTTTAGAATGTTTTTAACACTCACAGTGTCATATTTTATATTCATAAAGATGAAATAAGAAACCAAAAATTTGCGCACGGGCGGGACTTGAACCAGCAACCTTTTGGCAAACCGGGCCAAACGCTCTTACCAATTGAGCTACCGTGCTGTTAGTCCGACCCTGCGAAATTTGTGGTTTCTTATGAAAACGTCAATTGCGTGACGCTTAGCGCCATCTAGCCGTCTGTTTATGAAACAGATGGCCCAAGCAGTTATTCTTTACAGAATAAATTCAACTTGGAAATTGATGTCGCTTCGCTTTCTAATGCTTTAGAATGTTTTTAACACTCACAGTGTCATATTTTATATTCATAAAGATGAAATAAGAAACCAAAAATTTGCGCACGGGCGGGACTTGAACCAGCAACCTTTTGGCAAACCGGGCCAAACGCTCTTACCAATTGAGCTACCGTGCTGTTAGTCCGACCCTGCGAAATTTGTGGTTTCTTATGAAAACGTCAATTGCGTGACGCTTAGCGCCATCTAGCCGTCTGTTTATGAAACAGATGGCCCAAGCAGTTATTCTTTACAGAATAAATTCAACTTGGAAATTGATGTCGCTTCGCTTTCTAATGCTTTAGAATGTTTTTAACACTCACAGTGTCATATTTTATATTCATAAAGATGAAATAAGAAACCAAAAATTTGCGCACGGGCGGGACTTGAACCAGCAACCTTTTGGCAAACCGGGCCAAACGCTCTTACCAATTGAGCTACCGTGCTGTTAGTCCGACCCTGCGAAATTTGTGGTTTCTTATGAAAACGTCAATTGCGTGACGCTTAGCGCCATCTAGCCGTCTGTTTATGAAACAGATGGCCCAAGCAGTTATTCTTTACAGAATAAATTCAACTTGGAAATTGATGTCGCTTCGCTTTCTAATGCTTTAGAATGTTTTTAACACTCACAGTGTCATATTTTATATTCATAAAGATGAAATAAGAAACCAAAAATTTGCGCACGGGCGGGACTTGAACCAGCAACCTTTTGGCAAACCGGGCCAAACGCTCTTACCAATTGAGCTACCGTGCTGTTAGTCCGACCCTGCGAAATTTGTGGTTTCTTATGAAAACGTCAATTGCGTGACGCTTAGCGCCATCTAGCCGTCTGTTTATGAAACAGATGGCCCAAGCAGTTATTCTTTACAGAATAAATTCAACTTGGAAATTGATGTCGCTTCGCTTTCTAATGCTTTAGAATGTTTTTAACACTCACAGTGTCATATTTTATATTCATAAAGATGAAATAAGAAACCAAAAATTTGCGCACGGGCGGGACTTGAACCAGCAACCTTTTGGCAAACCGGGCCAAACGCTCTTACCAATTGAGCTACCGTGCTGTTAGTCCGACCCTGCGAAATTTGTGGTTTCTTATGAAAACGTCAATTGCGTGACGCTTAGCGCCATCTAGCCGTCTGTTTATGAAACAGATGGCCCAAGCAGTTATTCTTTACAGAATAAATTCAACTTGGAAATTGATGTCGCTTCGCTTTCTAATGCTTTAGAATGTTTTTAACACTCACAGTGTCATATTTTATATTCATAAAGATGAAATAAGAAACCAAAAATTTGCGCACGGGCGGGACTTGAACCAGCAACCTTTTGGCAAACCGGGCCAAACGCTCTTACCAATTGAGCTACCGTGCTGTTAGTCCGACCCTGCGAAATTTGTGGTTTCTTATGAAAACGTCAATTGCGTGACGCTTAGCGCCATCTAGCCGTCTGTTTATGAAACAGATGGCCCAAGCAGTTATTCTTTACAGAATAAATTCAACTTGGAAATTGATGTCGCTTCGCTTTCTAATGCTTTAGAATGTTTTTAACACTCACAGTGTCATATTTTATATTCATAAAGATGAAATAAGAAACCAAAAATTTGCGCACGGGCGGGACTTGAACCAGCAACCTTTTGGCAAACCGGGCCAAACGCTCTTACCAATTGAGCTACCGTGCTGTTAGTCCGACCCTGCGAAATTTGTGGTTTCTTATGAAAACGTCAATTGCGTGACGCTTAGCGCCATCTAGCCGTCTGTTTATGAAACAGATGGCCCAAGCAGTTATTCTTTACAGAATAAATTCAACTTGGAAATTGATGTCGCTTCGCTTTCTAATGCTTTAGAATGTTTTTAACACTCACAGTGTCATATTTTATATTCATAAAGATGAAATAAGAAACCAAAAATTTGCGCACGGGCGGGACTTGAACCAGCAACCTTTTGGCAAACCGGGCCAAACGCTCTTACCAATTGAGCTACCGTGCTGTTAGTCCGACCCTGCGAAATTTGTGGTTTCTTATGAAAACGTCAATTGCGTGACGCTTAGCGCCATCTAGCCGTCTGTTTATGAAACAGATGGCCCAAGCAGTTATTCTTTACAGAATAAATTCAACTTGGAAATTGATGTCGCTTCGCTTTCTAATGCTTTAGAATGTTTTTAACACTCACAGTGTCATATTTTATATTCATAAAGATGAAATAAGAAACCAAAAATTTGCGCACGGGCGGGACTTGAACCAGCAACCTTTTGGCAAACCGGGCCAAACGCTCTTACCAATTGAGCTACCGTGCTGTTAGTCCGACCCTGCGAAATTTGTGGTTTCTTATGAAAACGTCAATTGCGTGACGCTTAGCGCCATCTAGCCGTCTGTTTATGAAACAGATGGCCCAAGCAGTTATTCTTTACAGAATAAATTCAACTTGGAAATTGATGTCGCTTCGCTTTCTAATGCTTTAGAATGTTTTTAACACTCACAGTGTCATATTTTATATTCATAAAGATGAAATAAGAAACCAAAAATTTGCGCACGGGCGGGACTTGAACCAGCAACCTTTTGGCAAACCGGGCCAAACGCTCTTACCAATTGAGCTACCGTGCTGTTAGTCCGACCCTGCGAAATTTGTGGTTTCTTATGAAAACGTCAATTGCGTGACGCTTAGCGCCATCTAGCCGTCTGTTTATGAAACAGATGGCCCAAGCAGTTATTCTTTACAGAATAAATTCAACTTGGAAATTGATGTCGCTTCGCTTTCTAATGCTTTAGAATGTTTTTAACACTCACAGTGTCATATTTTATATTCATAAAGATGAAATAAGAAACCAAAAATTTGCGCACGGGCGGGACTTGAACCAGCAACCTTTTGGCAAACCGGGCCAAACGCTCTTACCAATTGAGCTACCGTGCTGTTAGTCCGACCCTGCGAAATTTGTGGTTTCTTATGAAAACGTCAATTGCGTGACGCTTAGCGCCATCTAGCCGTCTGTTTATGAAACAGATGGCCCAAGCAGTTATTCTTTACAGAATAAATTCAACTTGGAAATTGATGTCGCTTCGCTTTCTAATGCTTTAGAATGTTTTTAACACTCACAGTGTCATATTTTATATTCATAAAGATGAAATAAGAAACCAAAAATTTGCGCACGGGCGGGACTTGAACCAGCAACCTTTTGGCAAACCGGGCCAAACGCTCTTACCAATTGAGCTACCGTGCTGTTAGTCCGACCCTGCGAAATTTGTGGTTTCTTATGAAAACGTCAATTGCGTGACGCTTAGCGCCATCTAGCCGTCTGTTTATGAAACAGATGGCCCAAGCAGTTATTCTTTACAGAATAAATTCAACTTGGAAATTGATGTCGCTTCGCTTTCTAATGCTTTAGAATGTTTTTAACACTCACAGTGTCATATTTTATATTCATAAAGATGAAATAAGAAACCAAAAATTTGCGCACGGGCGGGACTTGAACCAGCAACCTTTTGGCAAACCGGGCCAAACGCTCTTACCAATTGAGCTACCGTGCTGTTAGTCCGACCCTGCGAAATTTGTGGTTTCTTATGAAAACGTCAATTGCGTGACGCTTAGCGCCATCTAGCCGTCTGTTTATGAAACAGATGGCCCAAGCAGTTATTCTTTACAGAATAAATTCAACTTGGAAATTGATGTCGCTTCGCTTTCTAATGCTTTAGAATGTTTTTAACACTCACAGTGTCATATTTTATATTCATAAAGATGAAATAAGAAACCAAAAATTTGCGCACGGGCGGGACTTGAACCAGCAACCTTTTGGCAAACCGGGCCAAACGCTCTTACCAATTGAGCTACCGTGCTGTTAGTCCGACCCTGCGAAATTTGTGGTTTCTTATGAAAACGTCAATTGCGTGACGCTTAGCGCCATCTAGCCGTCTGTTTATGAAACAGATGGCCCAAGCAGTTATTCTTTACAGAATAAATTCAACTTGGAAATTGATGTCGCTTCGCTTTCTAATGCTTTAGAATGTTTTTAACACTCACAGTGTCATATTTTATATTCATAAAGATGAAATAAGAAACCAAAAATTTGCGCACGGGCGGGACTTGAACCAGCAACCTTTTGGCAAACCGGGCCAAACGCTCTTACCAATTGAGCTACCGTGCTGTTAGTCCGACCCTGCGAAATTTGTGGTTTCTTATGAAAACGTCAATTGCGTGACGCTTAGCGCCATCTAGCCGTCTGTTTATGAAACAGATGGCCCAAGCAGTTATTCTTTACAGAATAAATTCAACTTGGAAATTGATGTCGCTTCGCTTTCTAATGCTTTAGAATGTTTTTAACACTCACAGTGTCATATTTTATATTCATAAAGATGAAATAAGAAACCAAAAATTTGCGCACGGGCGGGACTTGAACCAGCAACCTTTTGGCAAACCGGGCCAAACGCTCTTACCAATTGAGCTACCGTGCTGTTAGTCCGACCCTGCGAAATTTGTGGTTTCTTATGAAAACGTCAATTGCGTGACGCTTAGCGCCATCTAGCCGTCTGTTTATGAAACAGATGGCCCAAGCAGTTATTCTTTACAGAATAAATTCAACTTGGAAATTGATGTCGCTTCGCTTTCTAATGCTTTAGAATGTTTTTAACACTCACAGTGTCATATTTTATATTCATAAAGATGAAATAAGAAACCAAAAATTTGCGCACGGGCGGGACTTGAACCAGCAACCTTTTGGCAAACCGGGCCAAACGCTCTTACCAATTGAGCTACCGTGCTGTTAGTCCGACCCTGCGAAATTTGTGGTTTCTTATGAAAACGTCAATTGCGTGACGCTTAGCGCCATCTAGCCGTCTGTTTATGAAACAGATGGCCCAAGCAGTTATTCTTTACAGAATAAATTCAACTTGGAAATTGATGTCGCTTCGCTTTCTAATGCTTTAGAATGTTTTTAACACTCACAGTGTCATATTTTATATTCATAAAGATGAAATAAGAAACCAAAAATTTGCGCACGGGCGGGACTTGAACCAGCAACCTTTTGGCAAACCGGGCCAAACGCTCTTACCAATTGAGCTACCGTGCTGTTAGTCCGACCCTGCGAAATTTGTGGTTTCTTATGAAAACGTCAATTGCGTGACGCTTAGCGCCATCTAGCCGTCTGTTTATGAAACAGATGGCCCAAGCAGTTATTCTTTACAGAATAAATTCAACTTGGAAATTGATGTCGCTTCGCTTTCTAATGCTTTAGAATGTTTTTAACACTCACAGTGTCATATTTTATATTCATAAAGATGAAATAAGAAACCAAAAATTTGCGCACGGGCGGGACTTGAACCAGCAACCTTTGGCAAACCGGGCCAAACGCTCTTACCAATTGAGCTACCGTGCTGTTAGTCCGACCCTGCGAAATTTGTGGTTTCTTATGAAAACGTCAATTGCGTGACGCTTAGCGCCATCTAGCCGTCTGTTTATGAAACAGATGGCCCAAGCAGTTATTCTTTACAGAATAAATTCAACTTGGAAATTGATGTCGCTTCGCTTTCTAATGCTTTAGAATGTTTTTAACACTCACAGTGTCATATTTTATATTCATAAAGATGAAATAAGAACCAAAAATTTGCGCACGGGCGGGACTTGAACCAGCAACCTTTTGGCAAACCGGGCCAAACGCTCTTACCAATTGAGCTACCGTGCTGTTAGTCCGACCCTGCGAAATTTGTGGTTTCTTATGAAAACGTCAATTGCGTGACGCTTAGCGCCATCTAGCCGTCTGTTTATGAAACAGATGGCCCAAGCAGTTATTCTTTACAGAATAAATTCAACTTGGAAATTGATGTCGCTTCGCTTTCTAATGCTTTAGAATGTTTTTAACACTCACAGTGTCATATTTTATATTCATAAAGATGAAATAAGAAACCAAAAATTTGCGCACGGGCGGACTTGAACCAGCAACCTTTTGGCAAACCGGGCCAAACGCTCTTACCAATTGAGCTACCGTGCTGTTAGTCCGACCCTGCGAAATTTGTGGTTTCTTATGAAAACGTCAATTGCGTGACGCTTAGCGCCATCTAGCCGTCTGTTTATGAAACAGATGGCCCAAGCAGTTATTCTTTACAGAATAAATTCAACTTGGAAATTGATGTCGCTTCGCTTTCTAATGCTTTAGAATGTTTTTAACACTCACAGTGTCATATTTTATATTCATAAAGATGAAATAAGAAACCAAAAATTTGCGCACGGGCGGGACTTGAACCAGCAACCTTTTGGCAAACCGGGCCAAACGCTCTTACCAATTGAGCTACCGTGCTGTTAGTCCGACCCTGCGAAATTTGTGGTTTCTTATGAAAACGTCAATTGCGTGACGCTTAGCGCCATCTAGCCGTCTGTTTATGAAACAGATGGCCCAAGCAGTTATTCTTTACAGAATAAATTCAACTTGGAAATTGATGTCGCTTCGCTTTCTAATGCTTTAGAATGTTTTTAACACTCACAGTGTCATATTTTATATTCATAAAGATGAAATAAGAAACCAAAAATTTGCGCACGGGCGGGACTTGAACCAGCAACCTTTTGGCAAACCGGGCCAAACGCTCTTACCAATTGAGCTACCGTGCTGTTAGTCCGACCCTGCGAAATTTGTGGTTTCTTATGAAAACGTCAATTGCGTGACGCTTAGCGCCATCTAGCCGTCTGTTTATGAAACAGATGGCCCAAGCAGTTATTCTTTACAGAATAAATTCAACTTGGAAATTGATGTCGCTTCGCTTTCTAATGCTTTAGAATGTTTTTAACACTCACAGTGTCATATTTTATATTCATAAAGATGAAATAAGAAACCAAAAATTTGCGCACGGGCGGGACTTGAACCAGCAACCTTTTGGCAAACCGGGCCAAACGCTCTTACCAATTGAGCTACCGTGCTGTTAGTCCGACCCTGCGAAATTTGTGGTTTCTTATGAAAACGTCAATTGCGTGACGCTTAGCGCCATCTAGCCGTCTGTTTATGAAACAGATGCCCAAGCAGTTATTCTTTACAGAATAAATTCAACTTGGAAATTGATGTCGCTTCGCTTTCTAATGCTTTAGAATGTTTTTAACACTCACAGTGTCATATTTTATATTCATAAAGATGAAATAAGAAACCAAAAATTTGCGCACGGGCGGGACTTGAACCAGCAACCTTTTGGCAAACCGGGCCAAACGCTCTTACCAATTGAGCTACCGTGCTGTTAGTCCGACCCTGCGAAATTTGTGGTTTCTTATGAAAACGTCAATTGCGTGACGCTTAGCGCCATCTAGCCGTCTGTTTATGAAACAGATGGCCCAAGCAGTTATTCTTTACAGAATAAATTCAACTTGGAAATTGATGTCGCTTCGCTTTCTAATGCTTTAGAATGTTTTTAACACTCACAGTGTCATATTTTATATTCATAAAGATGAAATAAGAAACCAAAAATTTGCGCACGGGCGGGACTGAACCAGCAACCTTTTGGCAAACCGGGCCAAACGCTCTTACCAAATTGAGCTACCGTGCTGTTAGTCCGACCCTGCGAAATTTGTGGTTTCTTATGAAAACGTCAATTGCGTGACGCTTAGCGCCATCTAGCCGTCTGTTTATGAAACAGATGGCCAAGCAGTTATTTCTTTACAGAATAAATTCAACTTGGAAATTGATGTCGCTTCGCCTTTCTAATGCTTTAGAATGTTTTTAACACTCACAGTGTCATATTTTATATTCATAAAGATGAAATAAGAAACCAAAAATTTGCGCACGGGCGGGACT